>JASAUF010000387.1:0-353768 GCA_030180095.1 Magnolia changhungtana
TACATAGGAGTACCACAAACAATATATCATACTCTAGGTTTAATGCAGTCAAAGCAGATGTGTAAATTAAAACATATATTTGAAGTTTCTTCTAGAGTATGGGTCCATGGTTGGGTTTAATGAATATACATTTTCAAAAAGAAAATAAAATATAGAAACATAATGTCCAAAGAAGCCCGTATAAGGCCCCAACGATCCCTCTGTCTAGAAGTACGTAGCCTACATCGCTCATCCGAGAGCCGGAAGTAAGAGAACTCCTCATCCATGAATGTCTTTTTTGCTAAATGTACGTGGCATTGTTGGTTCGTGCTTTGCATCTACATTAAGTGTCTGGTTGGTGTTTTAAAACACCGTCCCAAAGTGGGAGTGAGTGATCACCTCAGTGGTTCCATAAAATATGAGTTACACATATTATCAAGTCTACCAATACGGGAATGATAAAGTAACGTAAAACAAATATTTCCTAATTACTCTTCTTAATGCGAATGATGGAGTTTATGAAATGATGCATGCCCTCACCATACAACACTCTCTCAGCACATGACTTTGACTACTTGGTTCACAAATGACAACACTTCCTCAATACGTGACTCCAACGCTTGTTTCGCCACATTCTAAGCTAATGCAATACGTTTAATGAGCATTTAGCTGAGTAATTAATTATGCCCATTCATTTAGCAGTTTGGGGAAGCTAGGACACCTCCCTTTTAAACATCGATCGCAACTGAATCACTAGGAGTGGGACGACCACAGTGGTCTTACGCTTATGTTCTTAATTCGTTTAGATTCGTCACTCCTAGATAAATACATATGATAGACAAGTTGTAGAAAGGTGATGCTCGTAGCCATTACGGGGAGGCTCGTCACCCCATCGTAGGACGACAACTCGGATACGGTGTCCCATACCACCATGCGTGGCTCACGAGTCTTGAGGATCGCAGTACAATGATTAGAGATGGATCTTCACAATGGTGAGGGGGGTATCTTAGACTCAAATAGTTGTGATCATACATGCTGAACATAAAACAGGTCATTCCAGTTCTTTGGGCAATTTTGGTTGGTACAGGCGCACACTAACGTAACCAGCATGGAACACGTGAGCGCCCTGTGTGGCCTAGCCACGTCAGTAGTCAATGTACGACCCGCATTGCTTGAACTTACCTAGGGTGGCCAACCTAATTCGGTCACCCAAATGTGGAAATTTATCTACTACCTAAACTACTCTTATAGTCCTATTTTTTACACTAATCGACTCAAGTTGCATTTAGAACAAAGGGTATTTACATTTGGAAATGAAATTCAATCATGTACTCATTCGGACATTTCATCAAACACATTGGTAATACTACAATACAACTTGCAATTTATTTAATAGAAATTTAAGTAGACTTAATATCACAAGTAAACTCCACCTTAGCAATCATAAATCATAACTGAATAATAGCATTGATAAATCATAACCTAAATATTTATAGTCTGTACCTTTCGGTTGTACGTCCGACTCGAACTCTCTCCTATGAATATGTTTCGAAGGAAGAATTGTCGACCACCTAAATGAGCACACTAGTTAGTTAGGGTTGGAGAAAACCCATTTGAAGACCTACATCTATAAGGAAGGTTCGTAGTCTTATCCTAGATCATCGTCGGATAAGTTCCAATAGCGGGAGTGGTCATGGTTAGAATTGTGAGTCGAACGAAAGTAGGGTAACCCTTCGTAGCAAGCCCTCCTCCGATGTCTCTCTTCCTTATCTCTCTTTTCTCTTCTCTTTCTCACCTTAGGGTTCCCAATTTCGTATTTGGAGGAAATGGGGTGATTTGAGAGTCATTTATAGCTCCAAATGGTGTGAAAATGGCCCTAGGGCCACTTAATTTGATATTTATACCCTATGGGCGGTCCTTTCTAACTAATGGGACCCCCAGGAGGGCTCACAGGCTCATCTATACCACGTGGTAGGTTTTCTATCGATGGATCAATACTAGGACACAATTTTGGTGCGATCAGATAAGTAGATCGGCCGTGGGAAACCTATGTCCGATTAACGGTCGATAATATTCAATCGGGGTTGTGGTTATACGGATGTGTGTGGGGAATTATCCTTACCCTACGTGTGAAGTTTGGTCATAAACCGCCGGTCCGAAGCTCTCAACTTTGTGCAAGAGTGGACGACCCAATTCACTTAAGTTTTGGCTTCTTCTTTTAGGGTATCCACGCTTCTCATGCACCCATCCTTCGGCTCAAGTTAAGCAGTCATGGACACCATCTAGGCTTGACTCCTGCGATGGTCATCGAGCCCAGTAAGATGGGCATTGCTTTATAGTTTCATAGCTAGCAGACCCCCGATGTGCGGTCTAGGTCCCTTAGGGAGTTTCTGGGCACTCCTGAGAGGGGGGGACCCTTGGGATTTTCCCTGGGTTTTCGGATGGTGTTGGGCCAGTGGCACTTGCGATCCTAGCCTTTCATCATTTGTAAAAACGATGGCCTGAACTTAATTTACCTAATGCTTAGCATTTACGTAAATCTTATCGTAATTAGCTAGTCGGGTATGGCACTCTGGCGGTTTTGCCTGTGGTTAAACTCGGGTCTCTGCATGGATTTTTTCAGGACGTTACAATCTATCCCCCTTAAAAAAAAATTTCATCCTCAAAATTTGTACCTTTTCATATTGCTTGAGAATTTGTGGATAGTTCTTGCGGACCTCAGCTTCCATCTCCCAAGTAGCTTCCTCCTCGGTGTGATGCGTCCATAACACTTTCACAAGTGGGATGACCTTACTGCGCAACACTTGTTCCCTTCTGTTTAAAACACGTGTGGGCTGCAGTACATAAGTAGTATCTTTCCTTAGTTTCACTTGCTCCCACTTAATAAAATGAGTATGGTGAGGAATGTATTTCTTCAACATCGACATGTGAAACACGTTGTGGATGCCTGTGAGTGGCATGGGCAAGGCGATACGGTATGCCACAACACTCACTTGGTGTAGAATCTGGAAAGGCCCAATGAATCATGACGTATGTCACGCCCCAAATCCGGGGACGGACAGCTTCCGTGATGCCCCGAATCTGGCACTCGACTTCCATACACCAAGTCTCGAGTTCAGCGCACCACAAGGAAGATTTTTGATTGAATTTTTTATATATATACATAATACCTGAGCATGAAGATCCATGATCAAAATACTAAGCAACACTCTCCATTATAAATCTTGATGGCTACAAGTACAATGATTTACAAAAGGTACATAACGTCAACATTGCCAAATCGAAAAATAGATGCAATGCATCAAGAAAGCTAAGTCTTCCAAGCTACTCCAGCCCTGAAAAAATGGAAAATAGGAAGCTTAGGCAAAAAGCCTAGTGAGTACACACGTGTGTGCAATGTGTCCTACATGCAAGTAAGATAAATATGCTACAAGAAAATCATATATGTGAAAGGTGTGAAGCACATAAGGTATGATGTCAATGCCAATGCAATGCATATGCATCATAGTAATACTTCGAGTCAATGCTACCAGCATCACCAAGTCATATTTTTATTTCTCCTATACCATAGCCATAACCGTATTACACGCATCCGTAATCACATCATTATCTTCATATTGTCATCCCATAATCATACAATATCGGAAATATTGGTAAGATCATGAATCATACGATATCAAAGTAAGCAGAAATACTTACAAGTCTATGAGTCATAAAATATCAGGGTACGCAATACAGATCAACTATGCAAGGGAGGAGTCATAAAGAGTCAAGTATCAGATACCGAGGATGCAATGCAATATGCGGTATAAATGACCATGCAGGAGTGTGAAGTTTGGATGATGGTATGTAGTATCACAAGCTATGGGGTCCACCACAAGGGACTTCTATCTAAACCAGTCCCATACCTAAATTTGGATAGTCAAACACAATGTGGTAAACTCCTAATCTCAGGTTAGCTGCACACCCCAACCGAAATCTTGGCTATTATGAAGGTACACGTAACAAATAGTTGCGCACCGCCAGCCCGAGTGGATAGTGAATGAATGAGTATACAACTCTTACTCAATAAGTCTACATATCAGTACTGCTCATCTTTGGGATCATCACCGGGGTCTAGTACACTCTACATGCAAATTGCCGCCCACTGACTCGCGACCATGCAAGTGAAAGAGACCTCACTATCCGCCTGATCAGTAGTCAGCCAATATCTACCCGGCACATTGATAGTCGACCCATTCATGAGCTGGTTAAACTCAGCCTAGTTATGCCCCTACCCTCAGGCGAGTAAGGCCACACCCCCTCCCAACCGACCATGACATAGTGGGAGATGTGACCTCCTGGTATTCGGCACTCGGGTGCTCATGTATCCACTTGGTCTCGACATTGGGGCGTCCTCTAGTACCAAGAGGGTTTTAGGAATTTTCACACAAGGCCATCTATGGCAGCCCGATGCTAATAACAGATTTTAGGTGTCCCATCTGGCCATTCACGAAATGCCTATGGAGGCTACAGCCCTTATGTCTCTAAGGCACACAATGTAAGGTGCATGAGTCATACAATCTAGTTATGCATCAATCCTACGCTCACCGTGTGCTCATGTGAGATAACCTCCGCCTATCAGGGAGTCTTATAACAACCTGCCCAATGACATATGCAATGATCAACCACATCTCATAACAAACATACAGATGATGCGTATGGGCATGTATCATGATGTTATGCTATCACATACTCAAAATCGGTATCAATAATCAGCATCAACAATCGCCCTCGACAATGTGGACATTTAACCAACATTGCCCCCAAGGAATGGCCCACATAGAGCCATACATATAATGGGCCCACGACCTCACACAAAGGCCTAATATAGAACACAATGAGCCTTACTCAAGGGCCATATATACATAACAGGTGGGCCCTACTCATGGGCCTCAAATACATGACATGTGGGCCCTACACATGGGTCTCGAATACATCACATGGGCCACGCATCATGGGCCTAATACATATCACAATAGGTTTTGCCCATAAGCCACGAATACATCACAATGGGCCTTGCCTATGGGCCATGAATACACCACAATGGGCCCCATCGCTTGGCCCTCAAATGCATCATAATGGGCCTTATTACTTAGGCCTCATATGCATAAGGTGAGCTGCATCAATGGGTCGCACTAATGGGGTAACCGCTTTACTAAACTTTCACACAGTCAAGCGGCCAGTACCACAATTTCACATAATTTAGTATGTATACGATTACGATCTTGATCTAGTGTCCATATTTCAAAATATCCAAACATAATTAAGCAATCATAATCCTACATACGAATATAAGGCTACACCAATTATGATGAGTCTTATACTACAACTACTTCACATGTCACGTAGTTAGTGACTCATATTCGGTGTCACATGGTTAAGGGTTAAGAGCCACATTTCATCATACCATTTATGGCTCAGAGATCACATCGCATAGAATCCAGGACCTTGATAGCATTAGCTTGGGTAACATAACCCTACATCACATTTAGTTTAGTGTACAACTTGGCCATATGTGATTCAAGTGGCGGTATCTATATCGATAAGCACAAACCTATGTTATTGAATGGTCATCAATGCCAATTGATTTCATATGATTAGCTGGCCTTATACATATTTCATATTCATACAGTTAGATGACTTCATATATTCCACAATTGCATATGACCCTACATTTGTCACATGCCCACATGATTAAGGGGCCAAATACGTATATCACATCCTCACGCCACTAAAATCTACATATTTATTATAATTAAATATGTTTAAGGGTTTAAACACAAGTCACATGATCTTATTACTTAGGGTCGCACTCTAACGAAAGTGTCAAGCAATCAAGGGATGTCCACAATCAGCCCATTTAAGGGATTAATAATCATCACTTCAAAAATTACAATACCAGTTCGTCATACATTCAATACGTGAAGATTACAAACTCTTGTCGAAGAGGCCCAATGGTTGGCCCAAACAAGGCTACCACTGATGGGCTCACATGACTTTCACTCAAAATGGGCCTTAACATTCTTAGGCCCACACATAAATGGAATTTACAATGGGTTCTATGTGGTGGAGTTCATAGGGCTTTCCCATGAGGTTAAGTTGTGTGTAACCCACTTAAGACTTAGGTCTGCTTTGATTTTAGTACAAATCTTAAAATGATATGAGGGAGTGGATGGTCCGCATGGATTAAATAGATATACCATGGTGGTCTTAGGTTGGATTCAACAATTAGGTACTTATTCTCACAGCATTGTATTGTATGGTCCATTTTAGGTTGGATTAACTGATCTTTGGGACAATGCCCTAAAGGGAACCCGGTATATGGGCTGGATGGGTTGCATATCTAATACATCGTCAGGATGGCCCATAAAAATTTTCAAGTGATGAGAGTTCAATTTGCATTATTTTAACGTATGACTATCTAATCATTGGATGGGCCTGAGTCTTGGTAACATATCATCAAAAGGGTTGATAAAATAGATAAATGATGAGGATCTTAAATATATATCATGTCATAACCATGGTGGATTAACAGGCATAACACCTACATCAAAGTGTGCCATACCACACACAAGTTGAGAGGTTTACCCTCCATTAAATATTCATAATCATTTGTTGGGCCCACAGAGATGTGGTTCATAAATCCAGCCCATCCATTATGTGTGTCCCACCTGGTTGAGGGGTCAGACCAAGTTTTAGATACATCCAAATTTTAGGTGGACCTAACAAGCTCAAACGGTTCAAGGAGATCAAAGTTACATGGGTTCGGAGTGATGTATTTATTACATATACACAGTTCATCTATTTTTAGAGATCATTTTAGAAAATTATCCCAAAAATGAATCATAACCAAAGATTACCTGGACCTCACCTCAATTAGCAGTTAGGACAATGATTTCACCGTTAAACCATTCACAAGGTCTACCATAGCATTTATTTTCCATCCAATCTGTTCATAAGGTCACGAAGACCTGAATTAAGGGGAAGAACAAATTTCCTATTGGTCCAATACTCCTATGACCCAAAAAGGGTTCCAATGGTAGACGTTCAATTCCAGGTGCTTTTGTAGTGTGGCCCACTTGATAGTTAGATCTATCTTATTTTATTTTTTGTTATTTTTATTTATTTATTTATTTAAGCCTTGAAACAAGCTGGCCAAATGGATGGATGGTTTGGATATAACACATACCTCATGATCAGATTGATCCATCGTCATTCCTTTTTTTTTTTAATTTTAATTTTATTTATTATTATTATTTTTTATGGTGTGGGCCTTCTGAATTCCATGTATGGCTGATTTTTGGGGGTGACCCATTTTTAAAGGGGACCCATCAAATGCACGGTGCAGATTTTCGACATACATCATGGTGTGGCCTATGGATGGGACCCACTTCCCTCCAGCGTTTCAAGCAGCAGGACGCTGCTTGCTGAAGCGTCCAGAGGACGCTGGTAGCAATAGCATCCAACACCCTTTGCAATTTTTATTTTTATTTTTTTGTTGCATTTTTGTTTTCTTATGAATTTTCATATGTAGGGCCCATATTAAGATGATCTAGTCCATCTGTTGGATTTTATGGCACGTGAGAGACCCAAAGAGTCCAATATTCAACATTTTTTTGGAGTAAAGAAACATCATAGTGGTTCCTAACAATTTATCACTATTAAAATAATACTTTTGATGGTGTGGCCTACCAGAGACTTGGATTGACTTCATTTTTCGGTTCAACGCCTAATATGATCTGGAAAATGGGATGGACGGTGTGGATCAAATACATCAGTCATATTGGGGCTGTTATGGGCCCACGACCACCTTCCTTTTTAAAAGCAACCTACACGTTGCTTGCTGCAGATACTCCAGGGCGCTGTCAGCATCCACTCTCTCCCCACACACACACACATATATATTATTTATTAATTAATTATTTATTTATTTATTTGTGGTATGTGAGAGATGTGTGTGAGAGTTTGGCTCCATACATGGACAATTTGGATGGCATACAAACATTTTGGTCGGGCCCACTATTAATGAGTCCCACATAAAGTCTATAATAAATTATTTTTATTAATAATCTTTTTGTATGTATTTTTCCATGAATCCACATAATTAAACACATCATTATCATCATATCATCACCATTTTTTTTTATCATCTTTTTATATGTACTCTCCTATGTATCCACACCATTGATCACATCATTATCCTCAAATTGTCACCACTAACAATCATAGAAATAATAAAAAAGAAAACAAACCAAGAGTGGAGTGGGTATACTCACCTTGATGAATTAGATGGATGGTTAAGATGGATGGAAGGGATGAAATTGATGGTTGAGATGGATGGAAGGGATGGGATTGATGGAGTTGATGGCCCACCAAGATCACTCCTCTCTCTCTATGTGTAAAAAAATGGTGAAATGTTAAGGAATGAAGGGATATATATAGAGAAATTGTTAAAATGTGGTTAGATTCAATTAATGTGTTCTTAGTTAGCTTAGACTAGGATTATGATAATTAATTTATGATTTGTAATTAATGGTGGACTAAAAGAGCATGGGATGGCATAGTGGGATGATGTCATATATGAGGTGTGGCATAGAGGAGAGTTGACTTGAGGTGTACATGAGAGAGGGAGGGGTATGGGTGTGTGACATCACACACATTGGTAGAGATTCTCTCACCCATGTGTGGCATATACATGTATGTGTGGAATGTGTTATGCACATGTGTGGAGTAGAATACATGGCGCCATGCGCACATGATACAATAATGATTCTTCATGGCGTATCTCACTAACAGAGTATCGCACAGACGCACAAGTGGTACCTACACGATCACAGTGATGGGGCGGTCGATATGAGATAGGTTTCGAGGTCTTGGGGTTCTGGTCAGTTGGGTATGTGCTATGAACAACCAATCCAGGTCTAGCTAAGGGCGTCAATCATCGTGTACATAAGCATAGAAAGTCGTATGAAATAGACGGGGTCTTATAGCGTAAGCTTCCCTTTCTTGCTAAAATGGAGCATTCCCTTCAATGGAGAAACTTTGAGAAACACGTGATCCCCAACTTTGAATTCCAAATGTCTACGTCTCATATCGGCGTAACTCTTTTGTCTACTCTGGGCCACTAGGAGTTGATGCCTGATAATATTTATCTTTTCCGAGGTCACCTGAACCAAGTTTGGGCCAACTAAGCTCTTTTCGCTGACTTCCGCCCAACAATGTGGAGCCCGACATGGGCGTCCATACAAAGCCTTGTAAGGAGCCATGCCAATACTTACTTAGAAGTTGTTGTTATAGGTAAATTCGGCATATGGGAGGCAATTATCTCAGCTATCCTTGAAGGCAAGCACGCATGCCCGCAACATGTCCTCGAGTATCTGATTCACTCATTTCGTTTGCCCATCAGTCTGAGGGTGTAAAGCAGCATTAAACTTCAGTTTCACCCGCATTGCTTCTTGAATTTGGGTCCAGAAAATAGACGTGAACCATGTTTCGGTCCGACACAATCTGTAAAGGGATCCCGTGTAGTCATACTACTTTAATGTACAGCTTGGCAAGGTCATCTGCTGAATTAGAAACCTGAATCGGAAGGAAATGAGCTGATTTTGTCAACCGGTCCACAATCACTCAAATAGAGTCATGCCCTTTTCTTATTCTTGGTAATCCGGAAATGAAATCCATAGATATGAAATCCCACTTCCACTCGACTATGGGCATGGGTTGGAGTAGATCCTGGGGTCAGTGGTGCTTGGCCTTAACTTGCTTTCATGTAAGGCATTGGGACACAAAATCTGCTATTTGGGCCTTCATGTTGTCCTACCAGTATGAATGCTTAATGTCCTGATACATCTTCGTACTACCTGGGTGCATTGCTAACTTGGAATTGTGAGCGGCATTTAGAACCTCTCTCCTCAGATAGTGAAGGTTTAAGACGCATAGGCGACAACAATATCATAAACCTCCAACCAAGCCAATCCTCCATCCTGATTCTTCACCGTCACCCGCCCGCTCTTTCATTCTCAATAATAGCTCATCTTCTTTCTGAGCCTCAAAGATTCGATCATCGATTAATGGTTACACATGAAGGTGAGCAACACTCTCGAATGGCTCTTCCACCGTCAGTCTCTGTTTGAAATCTCGAACGAACTTCACCATATTCCACTCTCTTATCATCAGTGGGGCTACAAATTCCATGGCTTTCTTGCGGCTCAATGTGTTGGCTACAACATTGGCTTTACCAGGGTGGTGGAGACTTCAAACTTGAAGTATTTCAATGTCTCCATCCAATGACACTGTCTCATATTCAGGTCCCTCTGTGTGAAGATGTACTTAAGGCTCTTATGGTTGCAAAAGAGCTCGAACTCTTCTCCATAGAGGTGGTGTCTCCAAAACTTCAACGTAAAGATAACCGCCGCCAACTCTAGATCGTGAGTGGGGTAATTTTCTTCGTGTTTCCTCAACTATCGAGAGGCATAAGCGATCGCCCTATCCTTTTGCATAAGTACATACCCCAAACTGACTTGAGAGGTGTCGATGTAGATCGTGTATTTGGCCCCTTGCTCTGGTAACATAAGTACGAGTGTGGATGTTAGCTTGTCCATCAATTCCTGAAAGGTCACCTCCTCTTTCTCATTCCAAGTGAATTTAATGTCCTTCTGAGTGAGCTGGGACAACGGTCCGGCTATCCTGGAGAAATCTTTAATAAATCGACGAGAATAGCCAGTAAGCCCGAGAAAACTCCTCACTTCTGTAATCGAACCAGGATGTTCCCAGTCTTATACCATGGTCACTTTGGTGAGGTCCATAGCGATCCCTTTTTTCAAAACTACATGCCTCAGAAACTTGATTCCACATTTGAGAAGTTGCATTTTCGGAATTGCATAAACATCTGATTCTGCCGTAGAGTATCAAAGACCGCTCGTAGGTGTTCTTTGTGATCTTCCTGACTTTTTGAGTGTATCAGAATGTCATCTATGAATACGATGGCAAATTGGTAGAGATAAAGCCGAAACACTCGGTTCATGAGATCCATGAATACGGTCGGTGTGTTTGTGCCTAAACGGCATCATGAGAAATTCATAGTGCCCGAAGCTAGTCCTAAAAGTTGTTTTCTGCACGTCTTCCTTCCTTACACGCAACTGATGATACCTGGACTGTAAGTTTATCTTGGAGAAGTACCGGGCCCCCTTCAATTGGTCAAACAGGTCATCTATCCTGGGTAGAGGATACATGTTCTTCACTGTGACGTGGTTTAACCTGCGATAATTGATGCACAATCGTAGTGATCCGTCTTTCTTCTTTACGAATAATACCGGAGCTCCCCAAGGTGATACACTCGGCTATATGAAGCCAGATTCTAACAATCCATCAATCTGGGTCCTTAACTCCTCCATCTCACATGGAAGCTTGCAATAGGTTGGCAAAGAGATTGGCGTCACGCCCAACACGAGGTTGATAGTAAAGTCGATCTCACATTGAGGAGGCAGCTAGGGATTGTCTTGAACACATCCGTGAACTCTTGGACCAATGGTGTGGCCCCAAGTGACGGACAATTACAATATTCTAATAGGGAAGCATAACAACGGATCTAGAAGGGGTGACTGACCTGAACTGGGAGGGTGAAGGATGTGCCCTCGGGGCCATGGGCGGTCACTAATCTAGTCTCACAGTCAATCTCCACCTTCATTTTGGTGAGCCAATCCATGCCGAGTATGATGTCGTAATGGTAAATCTTAGTTACAATCAGGTCAACATGCACCACTCTGCTCCCTAAATCTATAGGGCAACCCTTATAGAGTTTAGTGGTATCCGAGAAGGTCCATGCCGCAGCTTTGACCCTTACCATAGGCATAGGGGTGGTGTCTAACCCTACACACTTGACAGTGGAGCATGATACCAAAGAAACAGTGGACCCAGTGTCCACTAAAAGAAACACAGGTGTACCTTGGATGTGGGCTGTGACTTCAAATGCTTGCAGTACTACAACCACGAAATCAGCTGCCTCAGCGGCAAGTGCATGCACACGTGCTTGTTGCGGACTATTAGGCGGCGCTGTCATAGGCCGCTAGGGTGGCCTATTTCGATATGCAGGAGGCTAATTGAATTGTTGTGTTGGTGCCATGACTATTAAAGGAGGGGCTGTAATAGCATGCAGGGATTGACGGTTGATCCTTTGGGGCAGCACATAGCCATTGTCCCTCATTTTAGTGAAGTAGAAGGGGGCTGTGTGGCCCATTTCATCAGAGTAGGTGCACACACGATTGGACTGCCTCTGTTGGGCTGGTGGAGCCATTAGCCTTAGGGGTGAGCTCACTTGCAGCCTCTTGCCGAGAAGTGGCTGAGTCTGCAATTCGGCCCTAGGCCTCAGACCCATTGGTAAGCGTGCTCGAGACACCCGCTCACCATACTGGTCAGATCGCAGGGACATGCTCACTAGGTCAGCATACGTGTGGATGCTAGCACAACACATCTTGGTGCGGATGTCAGCCCACAACCCTCAAAAAACCGCTACATCTTCATCAGCTCATTAGCCACTATCAGGGGAGCATACTTAGATAGCTCCGTGAATCAGTTTTCGTACTCCGCCACCATCATTCCTTTCTGTTTGAGGCAGAGGAATTCACCCTCTTTCTCATTATGATAAGTGAGAGGGGAGTATTTCTCATGGAAGCACGTCTCGAATTCGTCCCATGTCCATACGAATCCTGCAGGGATAGTTCTTAGAATACTGTCCCACCACATGTTGGCTTCCTTTTCGAACTCATAGGTGACGAGTTCTACTTACTCTGCCTTGGAGCAGTGTAGTGGCCTTATCATCCGGAATATCCAGTTGAGCCAATAATCAGTCTCTTCGGGCCGATGCGTGCCTATAAATATGGGAGGCCGGAGGTGCTAGAAGCGTTCAAATAGCCCGCATGTTGCCTCTATCCTGGTAGCTGGCACATGTTGCATCGGAGGGGCCACGTTCATGTTCTGTGCAATGGCCCCTGCTAACACTGCTAGGGTCTGTTGCTGATGTTGCATTAAGAGCAACATCTTCCCATCATACCTAGAGGCAGGGCTGCCTGAGGCATAGGTGGTGCCGAAGATGAGGCATGATTCTGCCCTAGAATTGGTGGCATATTCGGCATCAGTCCATCCATAGTGCCGGTGGCTGGTTGTGAGTTCGGCATTGCTTCGCTCTCAAGACCCAAGCTAGGGCCCTGTTGGCTATTGTTCAAGGGAGGGGCCCCGTCGACCAATCTGCCATGTGGAAAACGTATTATAGTCCAATTGCCCTTGGGAGGCATTCCCTATATTCAACATAGGGACATAGGGTACGTTAGGCATGGTTAAGGAATTTCGTGATATCGCGCAACAATAATCACTTTCACGAGGTAAGAAATCATCACAAGACTTGGCATGCTCAACATTGATTCGTATAGTTTTGTCAACTATTACATTTCATTCATATTATGAGGCTTTCTATTACATGGGCCGATAAAATTGACATAACAAAGACCTCTAATACATACAACATAGATAAGAAGTAAGACTTCAATTATAAAGTACTAACACATGTAAGCAACAAGAAAGAAAAGAGTAATAGACTTCCTTAATCCTAATAGGACTAATGATAAGTAGAACCAGGGCCCATTGGCCTTCGGAGTCGAGCAAAGGAGGGGGTGCTCCCTCTTTTTGTACGCAGCACAAGATAGCTTTTATTGTGCGGTACAGTTTCTTGCTCAATTTCTCCTACCTGTCTAGCCTAGCATCAAGTGCATCCAGGCGCTTTGCATCTCCTACGGGGTAAGGGGTTCTTCGCCTGTCCCTTCACCCTCAGCTCCAGTTTGCTCTCTATATTCGTTTCCTTCTTCACTCTCTTCCTCTTCTTCTTCTTCGTTGGCTTCGTCCCTAAACTCCTTGATCCGAGCCATTCACTGCTTTAGGCCCACCCTCATGTGGTTGAGAGTGTCCTCATTGATGACTTTCAAAGGTTTAAGGTCTCCATTGGATCCTTTAAACCATACTGTCGAGCAATCCTACAAATCAAACGGCCAAACGGGAGCCCTGAAGTCTTCCTGGTTGCCATCATCGCTTTCACAATCTAGGTAAGCATGATAGTGGGGAGGCATACATCCTCCCCGTGGCCCACTTGGTAAAGGAACTTGATTGTATAGCAGGAGCATTTGGTACGGTTGCTTGTCCTTGGATATAAGTTGTATGTGCAAATGTGGTGGAGCAATTGATAGGCATGATTAAGTCTGAAGCATGAATAGTACTATCGCGCCTCCATTCGACAAGTTTACCACACAAGTGCATGATGTGTTCATTCCAACTTCTCTTCTTTCTCATATTCTTCTCGTCGATATGCACTTCCCCAAGGGCACGCCGACCATTCGTGAGATGATCTCTATGTTGGAATATATTACCTGTTTGCTGTAAGGAATGTTGAATCCTAAGGGATCAAGATTTGGCTTATGGATCTAGGTGTAGAATGCCCTCACTAGGCCCGCATCGAATCTATAAGAACCCTCGAAATGTGCGCCCACCCGTTATGTTGGAGGTGATCAAGTAATTTGAACTCGCCAAATAGTTTTTCTTCGACGAAGACTTTGAATACAACC
This sequence comes from Magnolia changhungtana, assembly GCA_030180095.1. Taxonomy (NCBI): domain Eukaryota; kingdom Viridiplantae; phylum Streptophyta; class Magnoliopsida; order Magnoliales; family Magnoliaceae; genus Magnolia; species Magnolia changhungtana. Next base: position 14,628 of record JASAUF010000387.1, read on the forward strand.
TTCCGGTTTCAGAATCTTCTTAGTTCAATTTCGGATAGTGCAAAAGGAGAGATTTTCGATTGCTCGTCGTGGCTTCACTTTGAGCGCTTTTCCCGACTTGGCCCCGCTTCGTCGAGAGTCGGTGTTGAACGTGACTCTCTACCTTTCTTCATCCCTCGACCGTGACTCGGCCCCACATTATCGGGAGCTGCTCTCCTCTTTCCCATGAGGGAAAAGATCAAGGAGAAGGAGAAGATTGAAGCAATAACTCCAACTAAGGCTATCTTTTCTAAGGCTAGGTGATGTAATGGATTTGTGGGTGGCTTGAAAACTATCAAGGGTACTACTTAGGAGAAAAAGTGATGCTAGGGGGAAGATGTGTCAGAGTGGGATGAACTAGCAATGGATTTTTAAGGAAATCGGAGGGTTTTGAAGATGGGATGAGAGAATGGGTTGTAGTGATGGGTGTTGGGCATTAGGGATTGACATGATGAGGTTATTTTTGGAAGAAAAGAAGAAGTTGAAGGGGTTGTAGAGATTGAAATGGGTTGAAAAAATGAAAAAGAGGGATTAAAATGAGTGAAATTTGGAGGTGGATTTTGTAGAAGATAAGAAAGAAAAAAATGGGTATTGCGAAGATGGGTTTTAGAGAGTGGTGGGCTAGAGCTGGAGAGAAATCGGTGAGATTGAAGGAAATGGGAAACGTTTTTGGAGTTTAAAGGGTCCCACACATGCACCATTTGCACGCTCAAACATTTCCGACCGTGGCGTGTGGAGGCGGCAGCGGCCGCGCGGGCCACCGCCCTCCAGTGGCGCCGGACCGTAGCTATGGTGGGGGCGTGCCAGTTTGGCACTCGTTTTTCGGCGGTGGCACGTGGTACTCGCGGTGGTGCCATGCCCGTCTGCCCCTTGTTGCAGTGGTGCCGCGGAAATGGTGGGGTCACGCCCTTGGCGTGAACGGTCTTGGGTGGCAGCATGCCTGGCCTGTCCCAGATGGAGGTGGTGCACCACAACAATGGCTGCTGCCCAGCCATGCTGCCCCTTTTTGGGTGGTGGTGGCTGCTATTGCCTACTGCCACACAATAAGCGATCTGGACCGTCCCTTTAGTTAGCAACACTACTGGCAAGCCATGATACAAAAATCAAACCGACTGGATGACCATTCGATCTGGACCGTTATGCTTGCGTGCCGTTGATCAACTAGTTAGGATTGTCCAGTTGGTGAGATCTTTGTATCGTGGCCATGGTACTGTTTTTTTTTTTTTTTAATATTTTGTATTAGAATGTGGATTTTGATTTCCCTCTTAACTTTACGTTGCAATTGATCAACTCGTAAGTGGGGCCCACCGGTATGACTCTACATTCAAGATCCAATGGGTAGGTTTGATTTGATAGATCAAAACTGTTGATTTATGATGGCCCACAAAACAAGAAATTTTTTATTTTATTTTATTTTTGCCAAATCACACATGGTGGATGAGAGTGGTTTTGTTGGTTACGATGATGCATTAGTATTTCTTTCATTTGCACTGCTTTCAAATATACACTAGACTTTGGTTTTAATAATTAAGAACTCAAGATTCAACAAAGGGGAGGTGGATTGGCTGGTGTGTAGATACGTGTTGTGTGAAGATGAGTGCTGACACCCCTCGAGCACCGAGTTGTGCAGACGGTTCAAAGGAGATCAAAGCTACATAGGCCTCAAAATGATGTATTTATTAGATCCACACCGCTCATCTATCCTCCTAGGTTATTCTAGAGCACTAAACAACTAAAATAAATAAATAAATCACATTCAAATATCAAATGAACTACACTAAAAGTAGCCATATTAATGTCGGCCATGCATTTTATTGGCCCATTGGGCCACTATGCCGCGGTCTTGCCTTGGCATCCTTCATAAATTACCCATCACTCTTCCTTCTTCACATTCTCAGCCACTTCTGACCGTCTAAAGGTCAAGGTGAATTTTAAAAGAAGCTAGATTGAAGACGGTGGTCAGATCTGAGTCGGTACTGGCCCATTTGGGAAAATCTTTTATCGGTTTTTGCCTAAGTCATATTTTTCTTAATCTACACCTCCCCCTCTTCCCATTCCCGACTTCTTTCAATCATTTCAGGATCAAGAAGAATCTCAACAACCTAGTAGAAATCGGCGGTGGCTCAGGATGGGTCAAAAAGGATAGATCTGAGTCAGCGGTGGTCCATTTGGGCAAAAATTGTATCGGTTTGTGCCGAACTTAGATTTTTCTTAATTTATTCTTCTCCCTTATCCTAAATCCAACGTCATTTTGCCCATCCCATGATCGAGGTGGGCCAGATAAAGGCTCGATCAGAAGCGAAAATGATCTGGGTTATTAGAACTTAAAATGGACGTATCTCCTAAACTGAAATGAATTATCAGATGTACCATATAAGGGTAGGACGAGCTACTTTAATTACCTAATCCTATTACGCTAGTATGAGATACCTAATTTGTGAGTTCTCGCCTAAGTATAGGCCGAAAGCACTCTTAGTGTTTCCAAGACCTTGACTTTACCCTCATCGTTACTATTCTCTCTTTATTTAACCTTTTTCAAGATCAATTTTCTAAGCTAAAGTCCTATTGTTCAAGATGACTAAGGGTTTGGTCCTAGAGTTTTAATGTCACTAAGTCTTAGCACTCCCATCTATGTCAGCAGATGTATTATGGTGAGTCCATAGCCTACGGTCCAGTTTAATCATAAACTCATGCTCTAATACCAACTTGTAAAGTCCTGAATTTCGAGGGCCGAACAAAGCTTGACTCCCGAGATTCCGGACATCACTTATGCTTTGTGGAAGCTGATTTCCCAATTACTTCTACGTTAGGCATTTTGGCATGCATAGAATTATATACTAAACAGTATATCATACTCTAGGTTTAATGCAATCAAAGCAGATGTGTAAATTAAAACATATATTTGAAGTTTCTACCAGAGTATGGATCCATGGCTAGGTTTAATGAATATACAATTTCAAAAAGAAAACAAAATGTAGAAACATAATGTCCAGCAAGCCCATGCGCCCAATGCTCCCTGTCTAGAAGTGCACGGCCTACATCGGCCCATCTGAGAGCTGGAAGTAGGAGAACTCTTCATCCATGAATGCTTGCTCCAGTGCATTGTCATCGTCGGTCCCTGCATCTACATTAGTGTCTAGTTGGTTTTTTAAAACACCATCCTAGAGTGGGAGTGAGTGATCAACTCATCGGTTCCATAAAGCATGAGTTATACATGTTATCAAGTCTATCAATACATGAATGATAAAACAACGTAAAATAAACATTTCGTAATTACTCTTCTTAATGCGAATGATGAAGTTTATGAAATGATACATGCCCTCACCATACAACACTCCCTCAACATGCGACTTTAACCACATGGTTCGCAAATAACAACACTTCCTCAACACGCGACTCCAACGCCTATTTCGCCACATTCTAAGCTAATGTAATGCGTTGAATGATTATGTTAGTTGAGTAATTAATTATTCCCATTCATTTAGCAATTTGGGGAAGCTAGGACACCTACCTTTTAAACATCGATCCCAACTGAATCACTAGTCATGAGACGACTGCAACGGTCCTATGCCTGTGTTCTTTATCCATCTAGGTTCATCACTCCTAGATAAATATATACGATGGGCAAGTTGTAAAAAGGTGATGCTGGTGGTCACTACGGGGAGGCTCGTTACCCCAGCATAGTTCGATAATACGGATACGGTGTCCCATACCATCATCCCCAGCTCATGAGTCTTGAGGATCGCAATACAATGGTTAGTGACAAATCTTCACAATGGTGAGAGGGTACCTTAGATTCAAACAGTTACGATTATACATGATGAACATATAATAAGTTAGCCAGTTCTTTAGGCAATTTTAGTTGGTATGGGCGCACAATAACATAACTAACATAGATCGCGTGAGCGTCCCGCATGGCCTAGCCACTCTCTATAGTCAATGTCTAACCTGCATTGCTCGAACTTACCCAGGGTGGCCAACCTAATTTGGTCACCTAAATGTGAAAATTTACCGGCTACCTAGACTACTCTTGTAGTCCTATTTCTCATACTAATCGACTCAAGTCACATTTAGAACAAAGGGTATTTACATTTGGAAATCAAATTCAATCATGTACTCATTCAGGCATTTCATCAAACATATAGGTAATACTATGATACAACTTGCAATTTATTTAATAAAAATTTAAGTATACTTAAGATAACAAGTAAACTCTACCTTCAAAATCATAAATCATAATTGAACAATAACATTTATAAATCGTAACCTAAACATTTTTAGTTCGCACCTTTCAATAGCACATCTTACTCGGATTTGATCCAAGGAATATGTTTCCAAGGAAGAATCGTTGGCCTCCTAAATGAGCACACGGGTTAGTTAGGGTTGGAGAAAATCCATTTGAAGACCTATATTTACAAGGAAGGTTCGTAGTCTTACCCTAGATCGTCGTCGGATAAGTTCTGACAGTGGGAGTGGTCGTGGTTAGAATTACGAGTCCAATGGAAGTGGGGTCACCCTTCGTTGCAAGCCCTCCTTTGATTTCTCTCTTCCTTATCTCTCTCCTTTCTCTTCTCTTTCTCACCTTAGGGTTCCCAATTTCGTATTTGAAGGAAATGAGGTGATTTAGGAGTCATTTATAGCTCCAGATGGTGTGTAAATGGCCTTAGGGCCACTTAATTTGATACTTATACTCTATGGACGGTCCTTTCTAACTAATGGAACCCTCAAGAGGGTGCACGGGCTCATCTATATAATGTGGTAGGCTCCCTATCAATGGATCAACGATAAGATACAGTTTCGGTGCGATCGAATAAGCAGATTAGCCATGGGAAGCCTGTGTCCGATTAACGGTCGATAATATTCAATCAGGGTCACGGTTATACGGATGTGTGTGGGGAATTATCCTTAGCCCACGTGTGAAGTTTGGTTATAAACTGATGGTCTGAAGCTCTCAACTTTGCGCAAGAGTGGACAACCAAATTCACTTAAGTTTTAGCTTATTCTTTTAGGGTAATTGCGCTTTTCATACAGTCATTCTTCGGTTCAAGTTAAGTGGTTCGAGACACCATTCAGGCTTGACTACCACCATGGTCATCGATGGTGTTGGGCCATTGGCAGTTACGATCCTAGCCTGTCATCATTTGTAAAAAGAGTGGCTCGAACTTAATTTACCTAATGCTTAACATTTACGTAAATCTTAGTGTAATTAGCTAGTCGGGTATGACCCTCGGGCGGTTCCATCCATGGTCAAACTCAGGTCTCTGTATGGATTTTCCCGGGACATTACAAACACTTATCAATCTAATTTACAATTACCTGGTCTACAAGCAATCAAATTCAGAAAACCTATCTTAGAAATAATTCAACTCATTGACCATACCATAATAAGGATGGGCATCTAGCTAGCGTGCGACGCCATAGTGTTTAACCAACTAGTAAAATATAGAGAAAAGTATACTCACACTAGTTAGGCACCTGGTAAAATCTTCACACCTTGGATGTGTATTTTCGACTGTTACCAATATTAATTACAATCAATCTAACCTACAACTCTCAAATTGTATGAGAAATCCTTTCGACTAATAGCCCTTTCAGTATAAAAAAAAAGTCCAACCTAAATGCATGATTTATGAAAGTGGCAAACCTAATTCACATGTATATAATTCCTAAAGGTGATAATCAAGGCATACAATTACTTCCTAAAAGTGGTGAACAAAACCATACACATGTAATTCATACTGGTAACAGTCTAAACCACATAACCATTTATAAAATCAATAACTAAACTTGTCTAAATAGTTCCTAACAATAACAATTCATGACTCAATTAATTCATCAAGGAAGGACAATTTGCAACACATCTACCCTTCAAGCCTGTTGCCAAAACTAACGTATGCTTAATAGAAGAAAACATGCAACCAATTACATATGAAACAAATATCACGCTAGAATATCGGAAAAAGCTTGAAGGGTAAATCTTCACCTTGTCATGGTTACGACTTCTACATTCAAGCGGTCTAACCCGATCATGCTACGATATGACAACTCCAATTGAGAATTGGGGGTCTCGAAGAATACTGAACCCTATTGCCACAGTCCGAGGTTAGAACCAAAATTTTTCTAGATTAAATCTAAATTGGAAGCTAACAAGGTACTTCTACTTATCAATTGGCCTAGGTTCACCTGATTTAGTGACACAACCCCAAATTTGGGTCCGGAAGGACAATCTAATACTGCCACACTGATAGAAAACTTGAGCATGCAGTTGGGCAACATTTATAGACCAATCCATCTCCAAAAACCATGCATGTAAGCGTTGGATAAAGTGTAGGCCATATGCATGCACCAAAGGAGGGCATATGTGCGCATGCATGACGGTCCACTCTCCTAATCTCTCTCAATTTCAATCTCCTTATCACACACCATGTCCATCTCTCTCTATCTCCACCTCTCTCTCTCTCTCTCTCTCTGAATCTCCCTCTCACACTCTTAAATGAAAGGAAAAGGGTAGAAACTCTTTATAGAGCCCCAATCAAAAAGTCGGTGGATTACAAGTGTTTTAAAATTCGAGGGTTTTCGGTCGGACCAACTTGAACAATCAATTTTGTCAGTCGAACCAACAAAACAAAGTTTTCTCAGGTTTTTAAGCTACACAGTTCATTCAAAGAGAATGAGCAAGGTTTTATTTGTAATCTGTGCTTTCTTGCCACTCTAAGTTTCTAGGGTTTGACCATTAGCCTCTACTGGTTGACCTATGACTGCTGTGCTAGGTTCTACGCAGTTTCAAACTTTAAAGGGATTGAAGAACCGATCAAACGGAATGGACGGATTAACGCACGAGTCAAATATTAAATTCAATGCGATCTAATGCAGACTCTACCTAATCGAACACTCGAGGAAAAGGGACAAATGATTTGAGTCTCAAACAGATCTTACATGGTATGGATCTATCAGGTTTTAAGTTTTTAGGGTCGGGGACCATTAATAGTTTCTAAGCTATTCGGGTTTACCCACGTACGAAGTCGGATCGGGCCAAGATTTTCTAGAATTCGAGTTTTCTCTAATAATCTAGGTTTTCAAGTTAGGAACATGTGTATGATCACGTGTGATTGCGTGAATTTTTTTTATTTTAAAAATAATCCTAGTGATGCCCAAGGACATCCAATACCTGAGTATTGGAGGGCCAGGGCATAACATTAGTAAATTAAATTCAAATTTTAATGACTGGGTCATTTTCATTGCAATCAGAAATGGTTCAACTAACTTTTTTCTTTTCTCTTTGTGAAAATAATTTCCATAGAAGTCTATATAAGGGCCTTAGCTAGGGTCTTCTAAACACCACAACAAGAAAACACACCACAAATAATAAACCCAAATATTTGAACTAGTCTTCTTTTCCTTCTCTACGGAATATGAAAATCCTTTGTTGATTGTTGGGCGTTGAGTTTATACACAATCTGTGCACTGTTGAGCAATCCCAAGTGTAGGACTGCATTGTAATAATAAACTCAATAAGACCGAGGTTGATCCACAAGGAATTGGTGAGAACACCACGAAAGCTAAACAAGTTTTTGGGTTTCTAATCCAGTGAAGAGTTGAATAAATGCTTCAAATAAATAACAAAAGCAATTAAGGATTCGGGAATCCCTAATCAACAGAACTTGAACTCAATTTGTCTTCTCAAGACTCAACTAAAAATGGATTCCAATCTATTCTAATCAGAAGATAACATAATAAATTCAATCATAACATCCAACATAGAGTAAAATTAAGAGAGGTTTAAAATCTTATGGAGATTTAGGTAATCAATCATAGGGAATCAAAAACATCTAATATACCCAGAGGCGACAATAGATCAACCAATTTTATAGAAGGATACCATCTCTAATCTAGAAATTCAATCACATCCAATCATAATTCAACATAAAAACCTAAAAACTTTCATTGAAAATAAATTAAATATAAAATATCTATTAAAATGTTTATCCCTTAACTTTAACTAAGAGATTAACCAAGCATAACTAACATCTTAGATAAAAATAAAAGAAAAACATAAAAAATAAATTAGAACTGAATGATTAAAGAAGAAGAATGGCTCCATGGAAGCTTTGGCCTTACTTGGTAACTCTCCTAAACCCTAATTCGTACCTAGAATGGCCTAAAACATTTCCTTAAATAGGAAATTCTAATACCGATTTTGAACTGACTTCAAAATTGCATACTTTTGTTATACTTCGGTAGCACCGAAATCACACAAAATCCAGTTGAATGTTCCTTTGATTGGAACTAAATTTCTCTAAAAAGTCTCTGAACTCCTTAGGGCTAGACACGAGTCAAGCTAGCTCGAAAAGCTCGCTCGACTCAGCTTGGATTGACTCGTCTTGAAAGGCCGACTCAAGGCAAGTCAAGCTTGTTTACTAAAGCTCGAGTTGAGTTCAAGCCAAGTTCAACCATGGTGTATTTAAACTCAACTCGAGTACTTAAACTCGACTCGACTTGAAGCTCGAGCTCGAGCTCGACTCGGTTCGAATAATATATTTTAATAATATATATTATATATATTATATTAATATTATATATATATGGGAAAAGGTACTATGCGCTCAAGCGTAAAGTGGTCGTCTGTGAGGTCGAGCTAGGTGGGCCCCATCGTGATGCCTTTCGAACATCAACACCTTTCACCAGATGTACCATTCCATGGTGGGCCTGGACAGCCCAAAATCAGGTCAATCCGTGACTTAGGTGGGCCATACCACATACAGAAGTGCAGAGGGGTCATGCACCATTAAAACATTCATAACCATTTTTGAGGGCCCACCGAGATGTTTTTTGCAAATCCAACCCATCCATTATGTGTGTCCCACTTGAATGAGGGTTCAGACCGAGTTTCAGCTGCATTAAAAACTCAGGTGGGTCCCACCAGTGCTTTTATATGTTTTTGGCATGTATACTTATTTTTTTAGATGGTGTGGTCCACTTGAGTCACGGATTGACCTGATTTTGGGCCGTCCAGGCCCACTATGGAATGATGCATCAGTTGGACGGTGTTGATGTTCGAAAGGCATCACGGTGGGGCCCACCCAGCTCGACCTCACGGACGACCGCTTGATGCTCAAGCGCATAGTACCTTTTCCCTATATATATATATATATATATATATAAAAGTTAAAAAAAGAAGTTAAAATTAAAAAGTTTTTACTAAAAAATCCTATCTGACCCTACTCGTCCCCATTCCTTTTTTTTTTCTTTCCCTTACCCTATTGAGGTAAACTCGACTCGACTTGACTCGAACCATTAGCTCGACTCGAACTTGACTCGAAAGCTTTGGCAAACAAGCCAAGCTTCAATGTTGAGTTTGAGGGTGAGCTCGAGCTCGAGCTTGAACTCGAGTATAGCATGGACAAGTTAAGTCGAGCTTGGTCCACCTCGACTTGACTCGGCTCAATGTATAACCCTAAAACTCTTTATCTCCTTTCGATCAGGGCTAAGACACCTTTTGGTCACATCGAAAATCCTCTATTTGCTCTTGGACTAAACTGACCTTTAATGGGACTGAATAGTCTGTTATTTATATTGGTTTTCTTAAATCTTCATGACTTGAAATATTCATCCTGAAGTCCTTAATTCTTCACTTAAAATCTTTAACTTTTGGTCTCCTAATCTCCAATTCTTCATTTCCTTTGGGTTTGATCTCTTTTTGAACTCTAAATCATCTATTTAAGCACGTATTCAACTTTAAATTCCAAGTCACATCGCATGTACAAAATATATCTAATTAGATTGATTAATCATTTAAATATAACCAAAATTAGTGCAATCGAGGGGATAAATATGCAATAATTGAATCTCAACATGCACATTAGAGAAAAATCTGGTGGCCGTTATATCTTGAAGATAACGCACTAAGAAGTTTACTGCATTGATCGAACAAACTAAGGGGCGAAAAATATCTCAAAGAAAGCGATTGTGTCTACGCCTCACCCTCACCAACAAATTCAAGCTTTTCTTCCTTTTGCAACTACTTTCAATAGGTGTGAAGTTTCAATTTATGTTTCTTAATTTCATTTCAAGTTAATATCTCGTATCTAATTTAATAGGCGCTTCCCCTCCTTACCAGAGAATCCACCTCATTACTCTCCTCATATGTATACATGACGAACAATTGCCCAATTTCCCTTAATAGTGACAATATTTCTATCCACCAATACCACGCAGTCCATGGCCCTGTTGATCCCATACGAATTCTCTCTACTACTATCTTGGATTGCTCTCAATCTATGCATTTTGGAGCCTAAGATTCATACATATTATAAGAGCGCCGAGTATCACTTAGACTTCTATTATAACATTAGATGTTACATATAGTGGTTATGAAAGGCAAATACAATATTGATCTGCATTCCTCATTAGATTATCAACTTCAATTGCCCTAGTGGTGGCAAAATTCACATAGTTTAGATAGCCCACTTTTTTTTTCACTTATATTCAAATTAGTTGACACTAGCACTAATTGCTCTGCATGTCTGACCGAATTATCAAACATCTTCCCTTTACATATGCCATTGACCTGCCACTTCAATTGTCAATAACTGCAGTAGTGCTAACTTGGTGACCCTTAAAATCCTTTCCATACGTAGCTAGTCACGTCTCCCAATAGTTAAAACAGAGAACTATACCTCATATAGCCATGAATTGGTTCCATTTTTCTGCAATGGTAAACCATTGAGATGTTGGGAGAAGAGATCCCTTCTCTGACCACATGCACAACAATATCAAAATAAAAAGAAAGAATGAAAAAAATGATGCAAACCACATTACAAAGATTTATGTGGTTCCCTTTTAGTACATCCATAGATTCACACCGATCCACTATGCTTAAATGTAAAAAACAAAGAAGTAGCTTTCAATATAATGATGGCTCTCTATCTCTCACGATAGAATATATAGTATACCTCTAATGATCAAGATCCACAGATGTTAACAATCTTCCACTTAGAGATTAATCACAAGAAATCTCTCACTGAATATTTTGTATTTGTAAAAGCACATGTTTCCAAAGAGAACTCGGTGAGAATCTCCTTATGGTCTTCAAGTTTAACGACCAACAAAAACTAAACATGACTTCAATTTCTCTATAGTAACCACCTTAGCTAATATATCCGTTGGGTTCTAACTTATATGAATATTCCGTAAAGTAAATTATGAAATTGTACATGGAATATCTACCATGGCGTGTGCGGAAGCTTGACAGAGTTATAAAATTATGGTTATGTCCTAAAGGGGGGGGGGGGGGGGAAGATTAGGACCACTTTAAAAATTCTATAATTAAAAATATAATTGTTTACTTAAATAATTTACCAATTTCAATAAGTAAGGAAAAACAACACTAAGGCTTCCAAGGTAAAGTGGGTTCAATTGCATAGACTACAAAAGATATGCCAATAAGCAACTAGTCGATAAGAGATAGTTTGCATGTATGTGCTTAACAAGTTAAGTGCCTAACATATAATATAACTCATGCATTCTAATAATTTAACTAATAAATCACATAAACATTGATAGAAATGTACGCAATTCACAATCGCAAATACAAGCATATATAGTAGTTTGATTTTCTCACTCCACTCCCGATGGGTGCACTCTTCTGGAGTGTATTCGTATTCACTATCGAAGGTTTTAAATCAGGTTTACTTCTAACCTATACAAGCATACACTCCTGCTAAAGGCTTACATAAGGACTTGAAAACGTATACTTCCGTCGAAGGCCTACACAAAACCTTATCAAGCGTACACTCCTACCGGATGCTACACAAGCATTTACATATGTACTCACCCATGTTGGTGGCCATACGGTCTTACACAAGAACCTACACGAGTTTAGGTCACAAACTCTATACTCAATCCTACATAAGGAAAGAGTATGTGGACTTTTACAACGAACAACTTACATGTTGGGTTGAGCCCATTTTTTAGTACCTTACTTGAGATGCTTGATCGATGCTCTTTCGTGCTTCAATCATATTCTCTTGTGCTCCCCCAATCTTTACAGTCAGTCTTCTTCTACTTTCTTAAATTGGTTACTTTGTACTTAATGCTCTAATAAGGCTACCAAGGTAACGAGAGTGGTTTGCTTGAATCTCATACAACTAAAGGTTTAGTTGGTTTCCAAATAGGGATTCACCTAAATGTACATTATAGATGTTTGAAGGACAATGAGTTTGTTTATTTGATTGGTATCTATCTTCTAAAAAATGTAAGGAAACAATATCATCTTTATATGGAAGTTAGAATACTCATGAGAGTGATTAATCACATGTAAGATGACATGGATCCCTTTGAGTGAGAGTCTAGAAGTGTTGGTAGGTATTGGAAGAGACTAAGGCTTTAACTCACTAGAAAAGCATCGTCTTGTCCAAGAACCGAATGCCTATTTTATAGAAAACGTTTCCAATGGCTATAAAATGGCTAGTTAATAGCTCTGTCAATAGGATCGAAAGGCCATCCGATGGGATAGAAGGTCCTATGATAGGATCAAACTATCCTTCAATCCCATCGAAGAAATCTAAGAATTTTCTATTTAGTTGCTGGACTGTTTCTTCGATCACAGCAAACGGTCCTTTGATGCCATTAAGGCCCATCGACAAGATATTGATGGGATTGAAAGACCATCCGATGGGATAGAAAATTGTTGTTTTGGGTTACATATTTTATAGCAGCTTAGCACATCTTTTACCCTAACTTATCATGTTCCGATTTGACTTATAAGGCTATGTGATGATTAATTAAGGTTTATCTATAAAGGTTATGATCATCTCAAGGCTAAGGTTGTTTTAGATCTAATGTCAGGGTCACAAAGGTACCTCATTTACCTATTTTTCACTGCTTGATGCTTCATGTCCTCTTATGTCTTCAATATTCAACTTTTAAGGGCTTAATTGATATACTAACACATAAACGCATGTGATTGACAAATAAGTACAAAATAAGTGCACTAATAAATTTTCTATCCTCTAAAAGCAATTGTATAAAATGATATTTGATGTCTATATGCTTGGTTCTTAAACGGAAGGCTGACTTCTTTACTTGATGAATTGCGCTTTGATTGTTACTATATAACTTACAATTATCTTACTTCTTACCTAACTCCTCCATGAAGCCTAGTAACCATACCATTTCCTTGTATGTCTTTGTTTTAGCAACATACTCTATTTCTATCATCGAGATATTAACAATCTTCTGTAACTGTGAGACCCAACTAACTTCTGCGCTACTCAAAGTGAACACATACTGTCACGCCCCAAACTCATGAGCCACAAGATAAGGAGCGAATCTAGACAACTCGATGAACTGAGCCTCATACTGAGACAGTCAAATCCCCCTGGACTAAAGTCTCGAACACCAATGTGCTCTATTGAAGAACGTGCTTGGGGAAGAACTTCCAATCTGTAATGCCCTGAATTTTCGAGGCCCAAGTACATACTTGTGCCTGATAATTTCGGGTGTTAATAATTGAATGCTTAAAATCTCACCTTGTTTTTTTTGTTTTTTATTTTTTTTTTGTTTTTTTGTTTTTTTGTTTAGATCACATTTATAAAGGTACCCAATCACAAGAATAAAACCAATTGGACTTCTTATTCCATCAAGGCATAAAATTAAGTGAACTGTCTAATACCCTCTTAAATGGGAGCTTATTACATTATCAAAGTATGCAACGGAAAATAAATCTAATGTAATGTTATCCTTCTCATTTATTCTAAATAATCTTCTATAGAGCAATCAACGTCCGCACCTTTGGTCTGTGCTTCACTTGCAATGTCTGTATAGTTGGAGAGGGTTAATGCCCTACTCATAGTGGTGGTTATCCTTTAAAGTTTACAATGATTCAAGTGATTCATAAGAATAACAGAAGTGTCTTGATACATCTCATATCCACAAATACAAGTAGTATCGGTATGCATAAACATTTTATATAAAATGTATGCCTAGCAAAGTATATACGGTCCATCACACTTAGCGATCATGATCACAATGTGGAAGGTAGTTTAAAGATAATCGGCTCTTCCTGCATCCCATACTATGGAGATTCGTCAACGTGTCCAACATTAACGTGGATTTATGCTAACATCTTAAAGCGACACAACAATGCGATTGGAAGATTTACATGACACGATGTGTTCATGGAATGACTATTTGCAACATTCAATCCCGGGAAGTGATATACCATGCATGGTGATTTACTTATATCAATTGTGCACCACTCACCAACCCACGGGATTACGTGCCGACCAAGAGGGCCGCTACCTGAAACGCATTACATCCATGATAATACATTGATCACTAGAAGTGGAGTTTCCGTCACAGTACTTGCATGCAAGGTAGTAATGTAGTGAGGGAAATTATGTAACAAGAACTCAAAAAAAAATGAATAATGATAACTTGAAACAGGTAATAATAAGACAATGAAATTTATCTCGTCACAAAATTTAAAGGAAAATCCTCACCTTTAGAGTCGAACCACCTTCACATGTTTGCTAGATGCTTTTATACGTATTGTAGATTTAACTTCAGTTATTACACAACTTATTTAGGAATTAAACTAGGGTCTCATTTAGGTTAATTTATTTAATCTACTAATTAATGAAAACTTATCATAAGATGTCATGTAGATAGGATACTTACCTCGTCAGCCATTACTTATTAGCCCAATAAAACCTGGATTTCAGCGAAACTCTTTACTGAGTTGACTCAATTCGCCTCGCTAATGAAAAGTCTACAATTGTTTAGTTTAGATTTAGAACTCGAAATAGAACCTATTATCTCCCACGTATTATAAGAGGGGAAAAACAGATGAAGTAACTCACCTCTAACATTATAGAGGCTTGACTCGAATTCGAACCCAGTCGGTGACTCAGTGAGTCATGCACAATGCATAACACACACACACACACACACACTCTCTCTCTCTCTCTCTCTCTCTCTCTCTCTCTCTCGTAATTCTCTTATTTCTATCTCTTTTTTTTTTGTCCCTAAGATTCGTTTCTTCCTAGAGAGGTTCATTTTATAATGTTTCAGATTTGATTTGCGCAAGGGAAGAGAAACTCGACTGAGTTATACAACATTTAGAGACCTTTTGTGCAAATAGCGTGAGTAAGATTTACACTGATTTCCTTTTTATAATTGCTCCCTAAGTGTTGGCCTACTTTGGTTTGAATTTCAGGGTTTAGTTAATGCTCATCAGATCCATCCAATAAGCGATTTAAATCATTAAAATGTTTTCAATCAGAGATCAACAACCATGGGTTTTTCCTTAATGAAGAGGCAACTCATTAATGGCAGTAATTAACCTAAGGTTTCTTTCTTCATTCCACTTCTTGTGGAGGGTTTAGATCTGATGTGGAAAGCTTATGAATGCGAGAAATCAAAGGTCGGGGGTCCTTTGATCGATGGTTCGCAGTAGAAAGCTTCCGCATGGTGTGGTTGCTTCCTGAAAGTGGTGAAGGAAAGCTGTGTTTCCCCATTCCTCACGACTCTTCCTTCCGTCAAGGGCGTTGAAATTTCCTAGGGAGAGGATTGGATGGTTCGGATATGTGGAGGATTCAAATCCTAGTGAGAAAGATCCTCTCCATCGGGCATTCCCTTCGGGCACTGTCGCAGTGAGCGGAAAGTGCTTGACCTTGGTTTGGTTGTACGGTAAAGGTGGTGTCCATTATGATGTATTTTTGGGAAATCCATTCCACTCATCACTCTAGTTAGGTCGTGTTGGACCATGAGCCCAAATATGAAGTAGATTGGAGCCTTACATAAGCTTTTTTTGGAAATTCTCCTAACGGGAGCCAATAAAGGACTTGCTCTTAATTAACGGTCCATGCTTAATAATCACGACTCAATTTTGGAGGGAATGTGTAATTAAGACAGGCAAACAATTTGCAAAATTTGGTGGTTGATCGATGGTGGAAAAGGCCTAGATTTAAAATATCACCTTTTACGTCAAAATGAAGGAACTGACTTCAACGTTCAACGATGTAGGATTATAGATCGGAGTCTAAATTTTGTATGATATCGTAGACATATGAGGCCAAAGTATGGTCTAAATTTGAGTTGCGATGGACGGTAAGAAGTGGTTAAATTGGAAGATCCAGATTTATTAGGAGTTAGTAAGCCTTGGAAGGATAACTTCGCGCCTATGAAAAAGCGTATTAAAGTGGGATCTTCATATTTCACACTTGGTCCATATGGTGGGCAATCTAAGTCGTTCATATGAAGGAAAATATCCTACTACGACTACCCACGAGGTTTCTTCACTCAATAGACACTAAAACCAATAGTTAAAAGGCTGATTTGTCAATTGGATCACTTTTACAATGATTTAAAGGCTGAAGTTTAATATGTATGATTAATTAATGACACATAGGCATGGTATAAAATTTTACATCAAACAGATTGTGAGAAACATGTGATATAGAATTCAAGGGTCTAGGTTAATGGCATTTTCATTATTATTGCTGATATGAGAGTTTTGGAAAATCAAATGGTTCTACATAGTTAAAGGCATGTTTCTAAGTAATTCTTAAAAAAGAACTTATATTTAAATCATTATGAATAAAAAATTATTCACCAAATTAATTAAGGAAATGTACATATATCAACCAATATAATGGATGGTCAGATGACATGTTAAAAATAGAAAAACTTGATAGTTAGTACTCTAATCATGTATGTAAGTGGGTATATGGTCAATTTTATAAACGAATAATCACAAGTGGGTTTTTTGAGTGATTAAGAGGTAGAATATGTATACCGTTAGATTCAAGTAACTTGTTCGCATGTGTAAGTTTCTCATATTATAGTTTTGATAGTGGGTTAAGCATATTTATAGGTGATGAACAAGATGAACAGATTAGAATCTCAATCTGATGCATGTACAAATGGATGTAAAGATCAAGTAGCTAATTTACTATGATCGGGTGGTTCAAAATCAAAGTGGATGGTCAGATGTCTCTATTTAGCAGTGAATATTTGATTGAGCAGTTGGTTATGATAGACAGGTGAGGATACTTACATATATGATGGTCCTGTCTTAAAATTAGCGGTCGGATGGCTTGATCTATGGATGAAGATCATTCTTAGTCGTCAGATTCATGTTGAAGAATAGATGTAAGGTTAGGATAGCTAAATTAGTATCGTACATATGTACACATTAAGTTAAACTTCATGGTAACACTCAAGAACTTTCAATACTCGGGTATTGAAAAGTTCGGGGTGTTACAATCTACCCCCCTTAAACAAAATTTTATCGCCAAAATTTGATTACTCCTATCATTTACACTGATTCATTACGCTTAAGTTTTCACTATATTACTCGTGAGGTAAATATATATGTTTAAGTGTGCGTATAATTGACTATATGAAATCGGGATGCTACACAGCCAAGTTGGTCCACATAGTCCTCCTAGGTTCATGCTGTAGTAAAAATACTACCAGAGGGACTTGCTGTTGCGTCATGCACTTCATCGTGTTGAAGATCTTCTCTACCTCTGATTTCCACCGCTCCACTATCGTCGAGTTTGGCTTGCCTTGGAAGCGTAGTCACAAAAAAGGGAGATCGCACGCTCTTGCTGGATCTGGATGGCTATATCAATGGATCGCCTATACTGCCTCTATAGCATAGAGGTCATCGCATGCATCATCTGCTGAAACTGGTCCACGCTCACTGATATAGCTAGGGCCACACTTAACTGTGACGTGCCAGCCCCACTCCTCGACCACTTGGGTGCCATGTCTTATAGGGAGGAACAATGGACCTTTAGCCTTGGGTACTCTCGAATGCACCCATATTAGGGAGCTATCAATGAGTCTTATTCTAAGTTTGTGATTTAACAAGAAATAAAGTATCGCAGATTGGAATACCTATATTCAATAATAACAAAAGAAAACAAAAGAAAAATCATCACCACTCATTTTATTAATTCTGAATTTGTGTTATATCCCTCGCGTTTCCCCTGATTCCATAACAAGGTACATTTCGTAGGTATTTCCAAGTTATGCTCTGATACTAACTCCTATCAAGCCCCAAACTCAGGAACTGGGCTCACTAAATTCTCGACCACCGAATTCAGTACCAACAACCTCCGTAGTACCACATTCTCGACTCCTAGCTCCCATACTCTAGGTCTCGATCTTGAGATCCCACAAGGAAGATTTTTAGGGTAACTTTTTTTTTAAAGGAGAATAACCACAAGTGTACCCAAGTCTCGAAACATCATTGCCATATATCCACTAATAAAATCTTTGACTATAATGTTGTGATGGAAAATACAATATATAATCAAGAGCTCAAAAGATCATGCTCATGCTTCGAGCTTAATGTTGCGGGTATGCCCTATCATCACCTGCAACATGAACAAATGCTCATAAGCCTCCTATGAATCTCAATAGAGTGCGTGTGTGTGTGTGTGTGCGCACAATGCATATGACAAGAACACATACATCAGAGTATGCAGAAGGTAATGGAGGGCTAAGCTGCCAAGTTCATGAATGTTGTTAGCCATACCAAGGCTTGCAATGTAAGACATACGTGGCTGAATGTCATATACTAGAGATGCAATGCAAACATGCTAATCCTTAACTAGTCCATATCAGAATACTTTGTCACTGGAAATATCATCAAGGTCTAGTACACTCCAACATTGGCTGTCACCCATCATGCACATGACCAAGTGAGTGGAAAAGACCTCACTATCCACCTCGTCAGTGGTATGCCAATGCCCACCCGACTCTTTGATAGAGGACTCATTTCATGAGTTGGTCAGACTCAACCTTGCTTACAACTCTCTACCCTTAGGCGGATAAGGTCATACCCATTTCCAACTGACCTTGACACAGTGGTAGACGCAACCTATTGACATTTGGCACTCAGACATTAATATTATCCACTCAGTCTCGACGTTGAAGCATCCTACTGTTACCATAAAGGTATAGGGACTTTCACCTAAGGACATCTAAAGTGCCCAATTACTAGAACATATATTTTTAGTATCCAATCTGGTCATCCACGGTATGCTTGTGGAGGACACAACCCTGATGCTAGGGTGTGAAGTGATCGTGACATACAAGATTCAAAATGCATGAGTCATACTATTAAAATCATGCACCAAACCTGAGCATACCACACGATCATATGGGGTGACCCTATCCCATATAAAGTCCCCTAAGTGTCTAAAGCTTAGGATGATCTGCACCATTTGAACATTGCTGACGTAAAAGAACAATTATAAATTGTTGATTAGTCACTAGGATGTGATCCTGTGCTTGTGGACCATTTGAGTCTTAGGATTTCATCATTTCAGGCAAAGTATATCCTCCAATGGATTTATTATAACCATGGTGTCAATCATTACATACATACACTAATTAAAAATATTAAAGTGGATTTAATAATTAAATTCAAACCCCTACAAATATATTACCTTAGGATTATAGGGATTTTGAATCCTCGGTGCCATACATATCTAAGGTATTCTGGAAATCCAGGGATCCCAAGTCCAAGGGTTTCCCAAATCTAGGGTATTCCACAAAAAAAAAACAGATTTCACGCCCACCATTTTCTGTGGTGAGGATAGCCTAAGAATTGGATCAGAACGAATTTTGGGGCCATCGCATAACACGATCTTTAGAAGAGGATGGGCGGTGTGGATGTCACATAAACATCAAGGTGAGTCCCACGTGTGGGACCTCAAGTGCTGTAAATAGGGGTTGCCCTCCCTGCCCAACCGTTTCCATTGGTACGATCCACCTGAGATTCGGATCGGCCTAAATTTTGAACTCTTGGCGTAAAATGATATGGCCAGAGAGATGAACGGAGTGGATAAGAAAAATACATCATGAAGGGTCCCACGAGGGGCCCCAGTCCACACCAATGCCAATGCTGCTGGCTTTTTATTTTTTGTTGTTGTTTTTTTGTTTCAACATCAAGGTGGCCCCCATTTGGAGGATCTGATCCATTCACCAGATTGGCTAGCCTGAGCCGGGTCCAACGGGCCCTGGTTTGGGCCGGTTTGGATGATCAGGGACCCATGACGGGCCTTGGAAGGTTTCAATAGTGGGAATTAATTCCTTCGGTGCGGCCCACTCAAGACTCAAATCTGCCTCATTTTTCGGCCCATGGCCTAAAATATGGAGAATCAAATAAACGACATGGATTCTACATATACATTAACATGGGGTCCACGAGTGGGGACACCACTCCCCACGTCTGCATGTGCAGACGTGAGGGCAGTCACTAGCCTCACCGTCACTTGTAGTGTGGTCTACCTGATGGTTGGATCAGCTCATTTTTGGGCTCCATGGCTAACATGAACAGGGAAAACAAATGGATGGTGTGGATATAGAAATACATCACAGTGGGTCCCAGGAGTGGGAACCCACTAGTCTAGCCCTATGCAAGCAGGGTCAATGATGCTGGGGTTTCCCAACCCCTTGCTGCTTATGGTGAGACCCACTTGAGATATGGATCGCTTCATTTTTGGCTCAATAGCCAAATGATGGATGGACATCATGGAGGGAAATATGAGGATGGCATGGCATTTGCGCTCATACATCATGGAGGGGCTCTCTCTCTCTTGCTTTTAAAGGGTGGTGAGGCCCACTAGGGGAATCTGGCATTTCCAATTGGCCCACTCATGGTGGGCCAAGGAGCAGGTCAAGCGATTTTGGTGGTTTTCCACCATACAAGGTTAGATGGAAAATAAATATCCCCAGGTGGTCCATCTTTGTGATAACGTATGGAGCACGCTCTCCAACAGCGTGGCCCACTTGTGGGCCCCATGACATCACAAAGAAGAGGAAAGGGAAAGGAAAAATAATGTAAGGAAGTTTTAGCCTGACCACTATGGGGTCTCTCCACGCATGCTCAAGGTGGGTCCCAAGCCCACCAAAAATGGGATAACCAAAGAAAGGGGAGTTTTTATCCTCCATGCACTCCACACATGCTCAAGGTGGGTCGCATCCGGCCCACCAAAAATGGGATGGGAAAGGAGACTTTTTATCCTCCTATGCACTTTGCTGGTGGTTTTCCACACCCGTGCCCACAAAATGGGATAAAATAAAGAAGGGCACTCATGGATGTTGGATCTATCGAATGGTCCACCAAAGGTGGTCCATCTCTTTTTTCTCCTCTCTTCCTCTTAACCTCTGGATCTCTACTTAATCCCTCTCAAGCTCTCTCTTCCTCCAAATCATTTCTCTAATTCTCTCTTTAATCTTTCTTTCTTTTATCTCTTTCTCTCTAAACCTCTCCCTAAACCTCTCTAATCTCTTTCTTTCTGGCTCTCTACTAGTAAATGTGGTAGAAATGAGAGAGTGACATGGTAGAACTTTTAGGATAAGAAGGATTAGAGAAGATGGAGGGAAAAAGGGGAGAAAATAAAAGAGGAATGACTTAGCATGGGCAAGGCACGTGGTTGTATGAGCAAGGGCATGGGTTGCTTTGACAAATGGGGAGAGATGTGATTTGTTGATTGATTGATTGGACAACCTTAGGATTTGTACAAGCGGCTCACATCAGGGTACAAAGTCTCTAATTTAGGAGTGTTCTTTGCCACGTGGCATTAGAAATAGGGTCATGCGGTCGCTAGGGTATAAGTCTCGGAGTGTTCACCAAAAATACATGATCAAAATCACCAAGAACATACTGGTGCCAAGCGTATGGAAGGTTTTACGAGGTTATGGGTCTTACACATAGCCTATAATACTCTTTTTGTTATCAATATCCCTTGCCAAATATGAATTAACATATCCCTACAAATTTATTTTTGACCATCCATATCACAACGATGCATTAATAGTACCTCTCAAGTATTTAAGAATCCATTCGACATCTTTCCAATGATCCTTCCTTGGGATTATATATCTGTTGGAAACTCCCACTACAAGAGCAATATCTGGTCTTATGCAGACCATGTCGTACATTAACTTGGCAATGGTCGAGGCATATGGAACCTTAGCCATATACTCACGTTCTTTCTCTGTTGTTACACCTTGTTCCTTTCAGAGTCTAAGTGGCTTGCCAAGGGAGTGTTAATTAGCTTAACACCTTCCATGTTGAATCACTTGAGTACTTTTGCAATATATTCAACTATTTACAATTTCAACTTCCTGTTTCTTTTGTCTCTACTGATTGCTTACCTCCAAGTACAAAGGTTTTTAAGTAATATCCTGTGACTACAGGGTCAATCCCACAGGGAGATGAATTGCGAGAAGGAGAAAATCAAATGCAAAACAAACTAAGTAATAAAAACTAATTTGATGATTTAATTTCGGAGTTTTTGAATGGATGTAATTCGACTGAATTAAAACAATACCCAAGCTTCAAAGTTCCACACATAGGTTAATGTTCTAAAATCATGATGACTTGGATAACACAACTAGGATCCGAGCACAATGGTCGGCTTAATCGGAAAATAAAACAGTTTAAATATTTTAAATAAATGATATAAAAGATTAGAAAATCATGGATTTGTACCATTAATATATATTCTCAAGCATCAGTGATTTTAAGAATTCAATATCAATGAGATAATGAAAATCAAATTGAAAATCAAAGAAATATAACAGGTTGAGAACCTCTCCTATCTAGGAAATCTGATTGATCTAGGATAAGCCTATCCATCAATGTGAATCTAATTTGATAGAAACATAAGGATCTCATAAGAAGATAAAAAAAACAAAACCTAAACAATAGATAACATGCATACACCATTCTTCTCATCATTAAAACAATCAATCATCATAACTTAAAGAATTATTAAACCCATGTGCTTCCCTTCTAGCCTGGCCTAGAGGGAACTTAAAAAAACATAAAAATAAGAAAGAAAAGCAACAAGAAAGAAATCAATGCAAATAGAAAATATCTAAAAGGAAAAAAAAACTTATAAAATTGAAAACCCTTTAAAAACCTTAAATATTGCTCTTGAATGCTTCTAATGATGCTTAAGAATGCCCTAGGAAGCCCTATTTATAAGTAGGGAACTCCGATTTTCGTACAAAGTTTTAAAAAAAAACCCTAGAAACAGCCTCAAATATACACAGTTTTTTAAAATAGACTTCTCGCTACACAATTTGTTTAAAGTAGATTTCCTGTTGCGCAGTTTTTCAAAATAGACCTCAGAGCTTCATAATACACTTTTTCAAGACGATTTTAGGATTCTTCACTTCAAATCTTTCATTTTCTTCATTCTTCACTTAGTTTTCTTGGATCTTGGGCATGTAAATTCTTCAATCTTGGTCTCCTAAGATTCATCCATTGCCTTGGTGATTTTTGAGCATCAAATTCATGCTTTTAACATCATTTTTCAATCCAAGCACTTAAATTCACCTTGCAACACATACATGAGTAAAATAGAATATTAAACAGATTCATTTTCATAAAACCAAGATATAAATGAGGGAAATTATGCAATATTTGAGTCTCAACATCTATTGTTTCTCATAACCAGAATTTATTTTGCAGAACCCAAATCCTTCTTTGTAAACTCCATAGACAACTATTCCTTGAGATTTAAAATCTCATGCATGCTTGACCTTGCAACAAGTATATCATTTATATACAAAAGAAGTATGATATGCGAATTTTCAAGTTTCTTGAAATAATAATAGCGATCAGCGTGCCATCTCTTAAAGTCATTAATAAACATAAATTTATCAATTTTTTTGTACCATTGTCTTGGGGCATGTTTCAAACCATATAAACTCTTCTTGAGTTTGTATACCATGTTCTCCTTGCCACATGCAACATATCCCTTTGGTTGACGAATATAAATGTCTTCTTTAACGAATATAAATGTCTTCTTTAAGATCACCACGAAGAAAAAATATTTTTACATGTAATTGCTCCTTTATAACCACAATGCTTAAAATTGATCTGGTAGTAGAAACCTTAATAATAGGAGAAAATTTTTTGTATAGTTGATACCTGCCTTTTATTGAAAATCCTTCATAACGAACCTAACTTGAATCTCTTGGTACTGTCATGCTCTTCGTTTAATCCGTAAACCACTTATTATGCAAAGCTTCCTTTCCCTTGGGTAATTGGACCAAGTCCCATGTTTAATTTGATATCGGAGAATCCATCTCATCATCCATAGCCCGCTCCCACTTGTTCATATTCCATCTTGTAAAGCCTCTTCATAAGATTCTATTTCACAATTATCAGTCAACAACAAACAATGCAAAGAAGGAGAATAATGGACTATGGGTTTGCTAACCCTAGATGATCTCCACACAGGAATAGGGGTATGAGGTTTTGCCGGTAGATTTTTGTCTTGGGGCCTTACAACATCCTTTTCATCTCATAACGTTTTACAAACTCATTATGCTTAGTTTTCTCTTCTCGTTGTTTTAAGTTTGCTTATACATGACAAATTTATTACCTACCACATTCTTGCTACTAATGTTTTTTTCTTTTTAATTTTTAGCATCTCAAATTTTATAACTAAAATCATTAAGTCCATATCCAATGAATGTGCACCTTCTAAACTTAGGATCAAGCTAGGTCCTATTTTCAGAATTGGTATGGACATAATGGATACAAATAAATACTTTTAATTGGGATAAGTTTACCTCTTTTTTATTCCATGCTTCATCTAGTAATCCATCATCTAAAGCAACTAAAGGTCCTCTGTTAATCAAGTATGTTGTAGTATTTAGGACATCCACTCAAAACTATTTAAGCAATCCAGTTGGGATTCTCATGCTCTTTGTACAGTTTAGAATGGTTTTGTTCATGCACTCAACTACACCATTCCGTTGTGGCGTTCTTGGAGTCGTTTTCTACCTCTTAATTCTAATAACCGCACAATACTCAAACTTGTTATCACAAGGGCCAATACTCCTCAGATATAAGGATTTGATATGCCCTTTGTATCTATATGCAATCCAAGGGCCAATAGTCATGATGTGGCGCAATCACACTAGAAGTAGATTAGCTAGTGTACCACACACCACCGATTTGGTTGGTGTGAGTACGTGTCATGCAAAGATGAGCACTATGCTTCTCGAGCTCTAAGTTGTACTAAAGGTTCAAAGGAGATCAAAGTTATATGGCCCCCACAATGATGTATTTTTTATATCCACACCATTCATACATTTGTCCAGATCATTTTAGAGTATGATCTGAAAAACAAGTCATATCCAAAGCTCAAGTGGACCACACCACAAATACCAGTGAATTAATCATTCTCACCGATAAAACATTCATGAGCCCACCATAACATTTATTTTCCATCCAATTTGTCCATAAGGTCACAAACAGCAGGATGAATTGGAAAAACATATATATCATATTGATCCAAAACTTCTGTGACCCACAAAAGGGTTTCAATGATAGACGTTCAATCCTACACTGCTTTTTATAGTGGGATCCACATCATCTTTGGATCTATATTATTTTTGGGCTTAAGACTTACGACGAGCTCTACAAATGGACCGATGGTTTGGATATAATACATACCTCATGATGGGACCCACATAAGTTAGTGACGTCAACACATCAGTCAAATCAGTAGTGTGTGGTACACCAGCCAATCCGCTTCCTCTTTTTTTTTTTTTTGGGTTAGTACACACCCATGTCAATACACACTCCATGTTAGCCACCCCCGCTAGGGATCGATACCAAGACCTTTAGTGCTAAAACAAGGTATCTCCACTTAGTCTGTCAGTTGTGTTGGAGGCCTTGCACAAAACCTTAGAATCTAGCCCTCCAGAACAAACCAGAATTATGGATAATAAAGTAATGAAAATAATCAATGCATCATTTACACACCACACAAGAGATTTTTACGTGGAAAACCCTCAAGGAGGTAAAAACCACGGGACCTCGTCCAGATCAACAATCCACTATGAAGTAGAACGTTACAACCTTTCTTCACTCACGTAGGAGTGGATAAATAATTAGAGAAATAGAGAAAACGGAGAGATCTCACCGATTACGAGGACATAGAAGCACTGAGATATAGATTGCACAGTAGATAATCTCCACGAACAGAACCTCCCTTCTATAAGCTTCTTCTCTCTCTTTCTCTCTCTCTCACCTTTGATAGCCCTAAACCCTTTAGCAAATCCCTTGTAAAGCTTTATGAAACCCTCTTGTCATTCTTAGAAAATCCTAGGAACTCCTATTTAAAGTTTTAAGAAACTCCTTTCCGCATCCTAGTTGCGAGAAGACTTGCAACACGAAATCCGCACAAAATCGCGGAACGAATCTACGTAACCCTCGACTGGTCGTGATGAACCTCGACCGGCCGAGTGTCGTGATGAACCTACGACCAGTCAAGTGCCACCCATGACCGGTCGAGTGCCTCCCACGACCAGTCGAGTACCCTGGAGAAATATAGCCCAAACTTGTTGGACTTTGAGTCGTGTCACGGCTCGACTCCCATGACTGGTCGAGACCAGTCTTCGACCGGTTGAGCAGGGCTCACGACAGGTCGACGCCGGATCAAAAAAACCCATCAAATCTCCTCCTTTTTGACCCAGGAGGGATCCACCTTCTTCAAACTAGCCAAGTTTCTACAAACATCAAACTTTCCCTTAAGCAAAGCCTTGGTCATCATGTCTGACCCATTATCGTCCATGTGGACCTTCTCAAGCTGTAACACCTTTTGTTCCAAAGTATCCCTGATCCAGTGATACCGAATCTCTATGTGCTTCAACTTGGAATGTTAACTTGGATTCTTGCTCAAGTGTATAGCGCTCTGACTATCGCAATAGACCATGTGCTCCTCCTGCTTTAGGCTAAGTTCTTGTAGGAACCTCTTCATCCAAAGCATCTCTTTACATGCTTCTATGACTGCAATGTATTCGGCCTCTGTCCTCGACAATGCTACGACCTTCTGTAACTTGCTCTGCCAAGAAACTGCTCCCCCTGCAAATGTGAACATGAACCCCGATGTAGACTTCCTGGAGTTTATGTCACCTGCCATATCTGCATCTGTGTAGCCTTTTAACACAGGTTTACCATCACCATAGCATAGGCTCGACCTGGATGAGCCTCTTAGATACCGTAGTATCTATTTCACAGCTGCCCAATGCTCTTTGCCAGGATTGACAACACCAACTGCATATGTTATGTCTGGGTGTGTACACACCATAGCATATATCAAACTTCCTACTGCTGATGCGTAGGGTATCTTTTGCATCTTTTCCACCTCTGCCTTCGTCTTGGGACATTGGCTGTCGCTCAATCTAAAGTGACCACCCAGTGAAGTACTGACCGGCTTTGCTGCATTCATATTGAACCGCTCTAGGACTTTCTCAATATACCGCTCTTATATGACGAGCTTCTCTCGCTTCATCACGGGTTATCTCCATTCCTAGGATCTGTTTAGCCGGGCCCAAGTCTTTCATTGCAAAAGACTTGCCAACTCCTGTTTCAGCCTGTCGATCTTCTTGATGTTTTTTCCCATGATGAGCATGTCATCAACGTATAAGAGCAGAACTAGGAATCACCATTTGAGAACTTGCGCGTGAACACACAGTGGTCCAACTCCGTTCTGTCATACCCATGTTTCAACATAAACAGGTTGAACTTCTTGTATCATTACTGTGGAGCTTGTTTTAGCCCATACAAGCTCTTCCTCAGCCTACACACCATACACTCCTTGCCCTTCACTTCGAACCCTTCTGGTTGGTGCATGTAGATCTCTTCTTTCAGGTCACCATGGAGAAAGACAGTTTTAATATCTAATTGCTCTATCTCTAGATCCATGCTAGTTGCCAACCCAAGCAACACCCGTATAGATGTCATCTTCACCACTGGTGAGAATATCTCCTCGAAGCCTATGCCTTTTTCTCTGACTAAACCCTTTCACCACAAGTCTGGCCTTGAACCTCGTCTGTGAATTCTTTTGCTCAATTTTCTTTCTGAACACTCACTTGTTGCTCAAAGCTTTCTTGCCCTTAGGCAATTTCACCATATCATAGGTGTGGTTCTTATGCAAGGATTCCATCTCCTCTTGCATAGCTTTCAACCACTCCCCCTTATGCTCGTCGGCTAGGGCCTCAGAATAATCTTCTGGCTCTCCCCCATCAGTCATCATAATGTACTCATGTGGCGAGTACCTCTTGGACGGATGTAGAGAGAATCATCCACCATTGTCTAATAAACCTCACCGCCTTTCGGTCCATCTTCTTCCAATCATCATCAGTCATATCCTTGGATTTTGCTGATATGCCTAATATTGGAGAATATAGGTCCTTGCAATAAAGCAAGTCCTCCATCTTAGCCTTTCATATGGTCCAGTTAGAACCATTGAGGCTGATCATCCTTGATGAGCCACCTTCCATAATTCAAAACTGATCCTACCCATTTAATGAACTTAGCTCTGATACCACTTTATTGGAGGCCTTGCACAAAACCTTAGGATCTAGCCCTCCAGAACAAACCAGAATTATGGTTAATAAAGTAATGAAAACAATCAATGCATCAATCACACACCACACAAGAGATTTTTATGTGGAAAACCCTCAAGGAGGTAAAAACCACTGGACCTCGTCCAGATCAACAATCCATTATGAAGTAGAACGTTACAACCTTTCTTCACTCACGCAGGAGTGGATAAACAATAAGAGAAATAGAAAAAATGGAGAGATCTCACCGATTATGAGGACATAGAAGCGCTGAGATATAGATTGCACAGTAGATAATCTCCATGAGCAGAACCTCCCTTCTATAAGCTTCCTCTCTCTCTTTCTCTTTCTCTCTCTCTCACCTTTCATAGCCCTAAACCCTTTAGCAAATTCCTTGTAAAGCTTTAGGAAACTCTCTTGTCATTCCTAGAAAACCCTAGGAACTTCTATTTAATGTTTTAGGAAACTCCTTCTGCATCCCAGTTGCGAGAGGACTTATGACACGAAATCTGTGCAAAATTGCGAAACGAATCTTCTTAACCCTCGACTAGTCGTGACGAACCTACGACCGGTCGAGCGCCACCCACGACTGGTCGAGTGCCTCCCACGACCGGTCGACACCCCGGAGAAAAATAGCCCAAACTCGCTGGACTTTGAGTCGTGTCACGGCTCGACTCCCACAACTGGTCGAGACCAGTCTTCGACCGGTCGAGCAGGGCTCACGACCGGTCGACGACGGGTCAAAAAAACCCATTAAGTTGAGCTATGGATCTGGGTGTGTGGTACACCAGCCATTCCACTTCCAATCACACTACAACAAACAGATTTTTCCTGTACGGTAAGTAGAGGTTTGGGATTGGGATTTGTGATGGGATCCTTCGCTTTCCACAAACAAGTTTTTCTTATTTCTCTATGTGGTGATAGGTCCACATTATCACTAACATTGTCAATACTATGTGATGATGTGGCCAATTACATTCCAACAAAAGGATTCGAATTCATCATTTAAAACTTTGCAACTGTAGTAATGTCAGCATTGATTGCTATCGAGTGACTTTTCAGCATCACATGGGATTCTACTATCCTTCTCAAACGCCCATTGAATCAGGCTTTTGCATTTATGGCTTCTGGATCGTGAGCCTTAGGGCAGTCGGCTCTAAAGTATGTCATGGCCACTGAATGGCCCAGATTTGATTCGAAGGTCTATAAATACACAATCCATATTTGGCCTTAAAAGGTTCGTGAAATGGGGTCCTTACTCTTACTCCGGACTCTCGGGAGTTTCAACACCTGGTGTTGAGGGTTCGAGTACCCATAGTTGGTGAAATCCCACCATGGCGTGAGTGTGTGGTGGTGTGTGTGCGTGTGTAAAAGAAAAAAAAGGTTCGTGAATGGCGGTTGGGATCTGAACTAAAAGATCCTCCATTGAATTCGCCCACCTACATTGCTATGCATAGTTGGCTCTGATGCCGACTTGTAAGAAAATAACTGATTTAAATGTGTTCTTGAAATGGTTTTTATACTTGGTCTTCCACACCTCAAATCTTTTTTCAGAATCTTCTCAATTAAACTTGAGCTTTTTCTCATGTGAGCTTAGAGACAAACATATTTATAAAAGAGAGCCTTGAAGTAGCTCATGTTATCTCTTTATTGCAGAATTGATGGATCGTCTATGCATCAATAATGAAGATTCGAAACCATAAACTGAAAGCGTACCTGATTGGGAAGACATTCCGCCGACAAGAATCTTGATCTTCCGCACCTTACACCTTTAGGAGAACCTTTAATGAGTTGTGTTGGTGAGGGGACCAAGACAACAACATATAGGAAAGAGGGCTAGAAGCTTACCCATCACACTTCTCCCTCTAGGGTCTCCACACCGTAGGTTTCCATATCTATCTTAATAACCGATTATAGGGACATCGGTTCAAGCGTCCCGCCCCAAACCTATTTATAATGATCACAACTGAAATGGGGCCCACTAAATCGCTCAATCTGAATAATCCAACAGTCAGATCTGATGATCATGTGTGGCCCACCTGATAGGAGTCTTACATTCTCCCACTTGGGCTACACTGATCTCTGAAAGAAAACAAAACATTTTTTTTAATTGTGAAAATAATTTTGAAAAATGCATTTGCTTTTGAAAGTTCCTAATGGGCGCCCTACTGAATTTTAAAACAATACCGTTGGATAATCACGAGCAACGCTTGTCAGATTCGGTCCATCAAGACTACAGATATTGAATCGTGGTAGTTAACACAACATTTATACATTTCGAAGTGTGATGAATCACGATCACTAATATCAATAGCCACAATGACATGGATCAAAAATATGGGGTGTGGTATGAAGATTGCACATCTAATGTGATCACATGTGCCTATCTTCAAGTGGTCCATCTGAACGTGTCGCCGAGACACAAACCAAAGTCCTGCTTACTCAAAACTGAAAGTGCACACTGAAGGAGAAGCAAGATATAAACTAAATAGTAGAATCATTAATGCATAAAGAGATCTCTGAAATGTCTGTACATAATTGGACCAAACTGAAAAACTCCCACTGTTGAAATACATCATTGGGATCTACAATCCCATAGACGTCACATGTTCCTTAAAGAGCGTAATAGGAAGACCTTTAGTGAGAGGATCTGCTATCATCTGCCTTGTGCCGATGAGTTCTACAGACACCTGACGATTCTGAACTCTCTCCTTCACAACAAGATACTTAATGTCAATATGCTTTGACCTTGATGAATGTTTGTTGTTGTTGGAGAAATTAAGCATAGCTGAACTATCACAATAGATTTTCAATAGTTTCGGGATCATCTGCACAACCCGTAAACCAGAGAAAAAACTCTGAAGCCAGATCGCCTGACTCATGGCTTCATGACAAGCTACATACTCTACTTCCATAGTAGAAGATGTCGTAATCGACTGTTTTACGCTCTTCCATGATACGACTCCACCACCCATCATGAATACATAGCCCGAGGTGGACATCTTGCTGTCGAGACAGCTTGCAAAATCTGCATCTGTATATCCAACCAACTCCAAATGGTCGGATCTCCTATACGTGAGTGCGAAGTCCTTTGTCCTTTGTAAGTAGAGTGATACTTTCTTAACAGCTATCCAATGGTTCATCCCTGGATTGCTAAGGTACCTGCCCAACATTCCAACCACAAAAGCAATATCCAGACGCGTACAGACCTGAGCATACATGATGCTCCCTACTGCTGATGTATACGGAATATCTTTCATCTTGTCCTTCTCTAGGTCGTTCTTAGGACACTGAAATTGGCCAAACCTGTCACATTTTATAATGGGTGCTTGGCCAGGAGCACAACCTTGCATGTTAAACCTTTCAAGAACCCTATCAATATAGGCCCTGTGTGACAAGCCAAGCAACCCATGTGATCTGTCCTGACTAATCTGAATGCCGATGACAAATGATGCATCACCAAGATCTTTCATCTCAAAGTTTTGAGACAGAAATTTCTTAGTCTCACGCAACAATCCAATATCACTACTGGCTAACAAAATGTCGTCAACATACAAGACTAAAATAATAAACTTACTTCCACTGATTTTCATGTATATACACTCATCCGCAGTGTTTTCAATGAAACCATATGAAGAAACAACTTTATGAAACTTTAGGTACCACTGTCGTGATGCCTGTTTCAACCCATAAATGGATTTCTTAAGCTTGCAAACCAAATGTTCTGAGCCTTTGGCTTTGAAACCTTCTGGTTGCAACATATATACGTTCTCACTTACGTCTCCATTGAGAAATGTCGTTTTCACGTCCATTTGATGTAGCTCTAAATCCATATGAGCCACAAGAGCCATAATGATCCTAAAGGAGTCTTTCTTAGATACAGGTGAGAAAGTCTCCTTAAAGTCAATGCCTTCATGTTGACTAAAACCCTTTGCAACTAATCTGGCTTTATACCTTTCGATATTGCCCTTAGAGTCCCATTTGGTTTTGAATACCCACTTACAACCAATTGGCCTAATCCGTTTAGGCATTTTAACAAGGTCCCAGACTTTGTTGTCCTTCATGGATTTCAATTCATCCTTCATGGCATCAAACCATTGAGAAGAATTGGCACTTTGTTCGACTTGTGAAAAAGATACGGGATCCTTTTCAGCCCTAATGTCAAAATCATGCTCCTGCAAATAGACGATGTAATCGTCTGGAATTGTAGATCTTCTCTGTCTATGTGATCGTCTTAAAGGCTCATTATTTTGAATTGGGTTTTCTGTTTCCTCATCAGTGGATTGTGTTTGAGGTTCTACATGGTCATCCATAGGGATCTCAAGGTCCGTTGCTGGATGGACAACCACGCTACTCTAAATGATTGTGGTATAAATCACAATCCATTCTTCCTCAAACACAATGTTTCTTAAGTTCGTGCTCCCACTATCTTCAGTATTCTCAATAAACCTAGCATTCGCAGTCTCAATGACTCTCATGGTATATGATGGACAATAGAATCTGAATCCTTTAGATATTTCTGGGTATCCAATAAAGAAGTAACTAACCGTTCTAGGATCAAGCTTTCTTTCATGAGGGTTATACGGTTTGGCTTCTGCAGGACAACCTCATACATGAAAGTATCGTAAACTGGGCTTTCGCCCAGTCCACAATTCATATGGAGTCTTCAGTATAGCCTTACTAGGGATTCTACTAAGGATATGCATAGCTGTTTTCAACGCATCACCCCACAAAGATTTTGGCAATGTTGAATTACTAATCATAGACCGCACCATATCCTTTAGGGTGCGATTACGTCTTTCCCCTTCACCATTTTGCTCTGGAGTACCAGGCATGGTATACTGGGCGACGATGCCATAATCTTATAGGTATCTAGCGAATGGCCCTGGATTACGCCCAGATTCGTCATACCTTCCGTAGTACTCGCCACCATGGCCGGATCTGACGACTCTGATCTTTCTATCGAGTTGATTATCGACTTCGTCTTTATATATCTTAAATGTATCCAGGGCATCTAATTTGTCGTTAATAAGGTATAAGTACCCATAACGAGAGTAGTCATCTATGAAAGTAATAAAATACTTTTGCCTATTCCAAGATGCCGAAGGGAACGGTCCACAGATGTTTGTATGAATCACTTCCAAGAGTCCTACGCTCCTAGTGGCACCCTTTTTCTTGGTTCTAGTCTGTTTACCTTTAATGCAATCTATGCAGACCCCAAAGTCTGAGAAGTTCAGAGAGTGAAAAATTCCTTCACGCACAAGTCTTTCTAATCTCTCACGAGAGATATGGCCTAATCGCCTGTGCCACAGTATGGATGAATTTTCACAATCTAACCTTCGCTTAATGCCTTTAGTGTTTCCATGTGATGAGTTAATACTGTAGACATGTGAAACATCTAAATCTAACTGATAAAGGTTATTGACTAAAGTGCCAGAACCAATCATAACATAATCATAGGAAATACTTAATTTTCCATTTTCAAATTTAAACTCATAACCAAATTTGTCTAAACAGGAAATGGAAACTAAATTGTGCCTTATAGAAGGCACACAAACAGTATCTACTAGATCAAGAAAGTGTCCTAACAATAACCTAAGCCTATAGACTCCAATAGATTCTACGTCTGCTCTAATGCCATTCCCCATATAAACCTACCTTTCCATATCGGTTGGTGTCCGGATTTGGAGCATATCCTGCGTGAAATTACATATGTGAATAGTTGCATCAGAGTCTATCCACCAAGAGTCTGTGGACAGATCAGCTAAATTTGATTCAAAACAAACTAAAACTTGATTTTTACCATTTGAAACAACCCATTCTTTAAATTATGTGCAATCCTCTGTAGGACCCAAAGAACGATTTCCTAAATAGTGCTTTCTTTTCTTAAAGTTGGACCCAGTAAGCAAAGGTATGGAATTAAACTGGTTTGGAACATTGGAAACAATCATGGCTGGACAAATAAAGTATAACGCTCATATTAATAGAATGAACAAGTCCCACTAAATAATACATGAATGTAAACCACAAACATTATGCATGTATAAACATTTGATTGATTTGGGCCTTTAATCAAATGACCCAGAAAGATGATGGGCCATAGTCATCAAATTCTGGCAAGAGCCCGGCATATCATCGCGATTTCTCCTTTGGGTGAAATTACAACATACAGAAGGCTCTACTGAACATGAAACTGACCAGTGCTAGTGAAATAAATTTAAGACGTCCATCACCTTTGGGCAAAATGAATTTCTCAAACTTATATAACCATCACCAATCACTTCACCTTGCTCATATCCTGCCAAGTGATGATACCTCTTTGTTCTGATCACCACCTGCTATGGAAATGAATGCAACTAAATGCAATTCTAATATGAATGGTCACTAAATTCCATAGACTGAAGTCTGAAAGAAATTTTTTTTACCATTGAGGTCACTTTGGTGACTAACACAATCAGCTCCAATCTCCACTCCCAGACACAAAAATTGCTACATGGTCCTGCCCATAACGGACCATTCTAAAATGATTCTGAGTTGGCCCAAAAATATGACTGATGTTGACCGCCTATAGGGTAAGCATATTCTGAAGTAATTGTTGGATTAAAATCCTGATGGTCAACAACTTAATATCAGCCTTAAACATATGGGTAATGGCCCTATTTGAGTCAAATCAGAACTAAATAACAATTTTAACCATATATACTTAGTTACATGGCCATCTTTCAAGTAAAACACACCAACCATTAACAAACCATATGAGTTTTACTTATGCTGAAAATTGGGCTAAGTACAATTATAATAAGGTTAAATTCATCACCTTCATACAATGAGCCCAAATATCCAAAATGGGCCCAAAATGCTTAGAAAATACCCAAAGGTTGGCCCAATTAGAACATGTTAAATAGGCCTAATAGAGATACATGTGTTGGAGCTAATAAACAGGCCCAACGGCCCAAGTCCCTTTGGATCTAAAACAGTAGACCCTTGACTTGTAGCAATACAAGCTTACACTCCGGCCCAAAACTGATGTTAAGAGAAACTTAAAATGGGCTTAAATGCCACCTAAAAGAGGCACATTAATTGAAAATGGTTAAAGACCAGGCCCGTTGAAATGAGCCCAATAGCCCAGATAGCTGGTCTTGAGGCTTAATTAAGAGGCCCAATGCCAGTTTCTGTAATAAGCAACTAAATCTAATCTCCTATTTAGTAAAGCCTTATATAGAAATATAAAATCCCTTCCAAAACAGGAAAACCAGAAAGAAGAACCCTAAATGCTCCAACCCAAAATCGTAGCCGCAATCATATTCCGCCATCACCGGATGAATCTGATGGAGGAGGTGAAGCAGAGGTGGGTTTTAACAGGTGCGACAGTTATTAATGGTGGTGTAAAGCTTCATGAAGAAGCGCCAGGATCCATGGCTATGATCGGCTCCAACTCTGAATGGAGATGGCAACCATGGTTTCCTGTCAAGCCGTCGATCGCCAGTGATTCCGAAATCCCAGCCTGCCATCACAGCCTTCGCCATCAAAAATGGCTGCCGACTGTCAACCTTTGATAGGTAAGGTGGTCGCCATCATCTTCCTCAGCGCCGACAGCAACGTCATCCCATTGCTGCGGGATTCAGCCGTCAACACCGCTATCAGATTGCAATGGTGTGCAATGGCTACCGGCCCCAAACGCGGCTGCTGCTGCTGCCATTAATGCTGATGGCTGATTGGGAACAGAGAAGATGAAGGGGAGATAGAGCTGGGTTTGCTATAGCAGCAACATCGGAATTAATGTCTCTATAAATCCACATGGCCATGGTGATATCGATTGCAGCATTGGCCATGCTGTATCTGAATTCCGGCATACAACCATCCCGAGCCCGGCATACAACCAGCAATGGTGTTACGATTTCATAACTAACAACAATGGCGGTCATGGTTGCAAATCAAATTACGGGTTTCAAACATCCATACATCCATGTTTACATGTGCTCGGAAACAGGGCCAAAAAAATAGTAATAATAAATAATTTCGGCCTGTGCAAGGTCTGACAGCCATGATTAATGACAGAAAATTCATTCCATCTAAATAGTGCCATATTCCAATCCCATTCTTGGTTCTAACGGTGAGATCGGAAATAAGTAGATCAAATAACTCCAAAATCAATGCATAGCGGCTCTGATACCAAATGTTTATTGCGGACTTGACGGATCGTCTATGCATCAACAATGAAGATTCGAAACCATAAACTGAAAGCGTACCTGATTGGGAAGACATTCCGCCGACAAGAATCTTGATCTTCCGCACCTTACACCTTTTTTTTTTTAACAAATACAACTATCCAATCATATGATCAAATCGATTGTCGGCCCATAGTGGGACCCACAAAATCAAAGGTTAACTATCCTCATACCTTGCTGGACTAGGCGCGGATTAGATTTTTTTTTTTTTTGGGATGTACTAATGTTTTTTTTTTTTTTTTGCTTTGAACTTTTTTTCCTTAGAAACCGAAAAGGATTGTACAGCCCTTCGGGCATGGCCAGACAAAAAGAACGGGCCACACCTATCGTGAACTTCTAATTACAGGGAGGCCAAACCCAAACAAAAGCACGCTACACACAGGACCCATGCTAAAGACAGGCATAAACAGAGCAGCAGAAAACGCTTTACAGGGGGCCCAAAACCGCTGAAAGAGGGTGCCCCAACCCAAAGGAGGCCCAAGCTGAAAGCACGAACCCACTTAGGCACCGAACAGGAAGCAAAGATCCAGCAAAGGACTGGGAGAAGAGGCAGGGAGAATTAAGAAAGGGAGGATCTCACCGAGCCAATGCCGAGTCTGTCCAGGAAGAGAAGGCCACAGACATGAGGGGAGAGGTCGGTAAAATGTTCAGTAACCCTGGAAACCTGCTGCTGACTGCCCTCCCTAGCATGCCATTTGCCAGACCATTCCCCTCTCTAGGGATCCGCGTAAAAGAAAAGACCCGCTCAAACCCAGCCTCTTGATCCTGTTGATCCACGGGCTCCATTGCCATGGAACAGATGACGTGGAGGTAATGAGGCCGATCGCCATAGAGGAATCCGATTTAACTATAATATATCGCAGACAGCACTCCAGACAGAGCATAAGACCATCGTGAATAGCTCTAACTTCAGCCTTGTTGTTTGTGCCCACCCCGTACCCCACAGAAAAAGCAAACAGGAGCTTCCCACCTCGTTTCTGCAAACACCCCCTCCTCCTGAGCGGCCCGGATTACCACTGGCTGAACCATCAACATTCAATTTCACCCATCCTGTGGCGGGTTTCTCCCATCGAATAACCTGAAAACCACGTGAGGGGCTGGTGGAGAAAACCCCCACCGATCTGTCCCCCTGAAGCCTGTGTTGAACCTCGACATTACCTTCAAGAAGATGCAGCGCCCTCCACCTGACTCGGGCAATCGCAGAGTTCGCCTCCATAGGATGCTCATTAAACTTGGCCCCATTGCG
This sequence comes from Magnolia changhungtana, assembly GCA_030180095.1. Taxonomy (NCBI): domain Eukaryota; kingdom Viridiplantae; phylum Streptophyta; class Magnoliopsida; order Magnoliales; family Magnoliaceae; genus Magnolia; species Magnolia changhungtana. Next base: position 52,521 of record JASAUF010000387.1, read on the forward strand.
GCTCGACCAAAGCTCCCACAAGATGAGAACTGGCAGGACACGCCTAACAATCGCAGAAGCTGCCCCAGGCGCGTCAGCAGCCTTCCATTGACGAAGCCTTTCCTCTACCGACAGGTGGTTGAGGAGAGAGATTCCGCACTGAATCGAGAAATAGCACCAGATAGAGGTAGCCTGCTGACCCAGCAGAAACAGATGGGTTATTGTTTCCTCCCGCGGGCTGAATACGGGGCCAAACTGACAGCAGGAACATCTGGAAGCAAGGTGGACCCCTTTGCGCTACACCCGACTGTCCATTGGAAGGGCCCCCTGAAGGAGACGCCAAACGAGCAATGACATCTTAGGGGGAATGGAAGGATGCCAGATCCAGTTGTTCCACCACTGACCCTGCCCCCTAACCCTTCCCAGCTGCCAGGCAGATCTAGTGGAGAAGTTACCTGAGGCGTCCAGAGACCAGAAACGAGAAGGAGGATCCTTTGTAATCGTAAAACTAGAGCTGACGATGAAATTGAAGAGGTCCCCTGCCAGGAGCAGATTGACAGAGAAGGGCGGGCAAGGCCCCGCCGGGCCCAAGAAATCACTGACTTTTAATGGTAGGAGCGCCTGAGGAATGGGTGTGGGAACCAAGGATTGGAGAGGCCCCATCCCCGTCCAGTTGGAGGCCCAGATATTCATATTCCCATCACCGACCTGCCATTGGACATTACTTGTTAAAATCGGGAGCTCATTTCTAACCTCTTTCCAAAAGGGGGACGCCGAGGGCGAAGGACCAGTCACGTTCCCCTCCTCCAAATCCCTCTGCTGCCTCGTACGCATGTACAACACTCAAGGACTGACTCCCTGCCCATATTTGACGTTCCATGCTATTTTCCTCCTCTGCGCCTTTACCACTTCCAGCAGCTTTCGAGAACCTAAGCCTCCTTCGTCAATCGGGCGGGAGATCTTGTTCCACGCGATCCACTGAGTCTTTTCCTTTCCTTCCCCCCAGCCCCAGAAAAATTTGGCAAACCTGCGCTCGAGATCTAACAACAACCTGAGAGGAATTTTTGCCGCAGCCATGGTATGAAGAGGGATGCTACCCAGCACGTGCTTAATTAGCGTCAAGCGTCCCGCTTGCGATAAGAACCTGGCCTTCCATCCTAAGATTCTGCTCCCCACCTTGTCTACAAGAGCGGAGAAGGAAGCCGTGGTAACTCTGCCCTTGAATAGGGGAACACCTAAGTAAAGCACCCCCGCTTGAGCTTTGGGAATTCTGAGGGTCTGCTCAGTTTGCCGGATTCTTCCCGTAGACAGCTTGGCCGAGCAAAGAAAGCTACTCTTCTCAAAGTTTATCCGCTGACCCGACTCATCTTGAAAGGCCATCAAGAATGCCTTAATGGAATGCAGGGATTCTTGGCTGCCGTTCACAAACAATAAAGTGTCATCAGCAAAAAGGAGGTGAGAAATAATGGGGCACTCTCGGTGAAGCTTGAAAGGAGGGCACCATCCTCGCTCCATAAGCTGCTTGAAATTCCTGGAGAAGACTTCCGTGGCCAGAAGGAATAAGGCCGGAGAAAGAGGATCGCCCTGGCGTAGCCCCCTTGAAGATTTGAAAAAACCCGTAGGCTCCCCGTTGAAGAGGACCGAAAACCAACAATTTCCCCAACAAGCTTCCATCAAAGCAATCCATCTATCATTAAAGCCAAATTTACTCATCACCTTCTTGAGAAAACCCCAATCCACCCTATCATAAGCTTTTTCCATATCAAGCTTGATAATGAGGTTTCCACCTCTAACTTTCCTGTCAATGTTCCTCATTTCTTCTAACACCATCGCAATACTTTCTGTAATGGACCTGCCTTGCACGAAGGCTCCTTGCTCCATGGAGATGAGACTAGGGAGGAGGTTACCTAGCCGGGAAGCGAGGAGCTTGGAGAAAATTTTATAGATGACGTTGCACAGGCTGATCGGGCGATAGTCGGAAAAAGTAGCGGCAGACGGTTTTTTTGGAACTAGGCTGATGTAAGAAGTAGTGAACGCTCTCGGCAGCTGACCCCCTTCCACAAAGTAAGAAACGGCTTTGTGGATCTCCTCCCCTACCGTTGGCCAGCAGTCCACAAAGAAGGAGACAAAAAACCCATCAGGGCCTGGAGCACTGTCCATAGGCATCGACTTGATCGCTTCAAGCGTTTCAGCTGGAGAGGGAGGGGCAAGGAGATCATCGTTCTGCTGATGTGAAAGCACATGTGGAATGGACTCGAGCATATCATCTGAAGAAGGGCAGCGGTCCGCTTGAAAAAGCGCAGAGAAGAAATTGACAGCTTCATGTTTCATTTGAGGCACGTCAGAAATAGTTACCCCATTGCTATCCTTAATCTCGGAGATATAAGCTTTCCTAACACGCTCTTTCGCAGAAGCCTGAAAAAATTTTGTGTTCCTGTCACCCGCTCGGAGCTAGGAATTTCTAGCCTTCTGTTTCCAAAACACCTCCTCCATGAGGTGCAACTGTGCCAATTTCCTCCTAGCGGACATGCTTTGAAGCATAAGGCCTTCCGAAACATCATCCTGCATTCTGATCTCCAAGTGAGTCAGCTTCTCCTCAGCCTCTTTAATTTGGTTGAATATGTTACCGAACACCTCCTTATTCCACATTTTCAATATCTGCTTAGTCTTCTTTAATTTCAATTGAACATTTATCAAAGGATTATGAGAACAGAGACCCTCCCACGCTTTTCTCACCACCGCTTGAAAGGAGCCATGCATAGACCACATGCGCTGATATCTGAAAGGTTTGATAGACGACTGAGAAATGGGAGGAAAGGAGAGCAGAAGGGGCGAATGATCCGAGCATACACGCGCCAAATGGGTGACTTTGAAGGAAGGAAAGACAGCCAACCACCTATCATTCACTAGAATCCTGTCCAGCCTGGCCCAGATTCTTACTTGCCCTGCTCGGTTATTGCTCCATGTGAAGGAGGTCCCCATAAACCCCGCATCCGACAGACTAGAATTTTGAATGGCATCCGAGAACTCAGACATACTGATGGATCCCGACGAAGTTTCGCCTCTCCACTCACTAGTATTGACCACGGCATTGAAATCACCCCCCACAGCCCAAGGACCTACCACAGTTCTACTGATGTTGACCAAGTCTTGCCACAGCTCGCGTCGGCGAATACGCGAACATTTGGTAAACAATGGAAAGCAACCCCATCGCTGCACCATTCTGCAGGGAGACATTCAAAGAGAGCAGCTGGTTCGACGAGGAGTGGATGGTGACAGTGAGTTGATTTAGGAAATAAACCCAGATCTTACCACCTGCACCCACATTTGAGAAAGAGGAGTGATAACCCAACTTCAGACCAATAGCAGTACGTTTTTCTTCCCTGGCCATAGGCTCAAGGATAGCTAAGAGTATTGGATTGTGCTAACGAATAAACCTCCTCAAGGTCCTGATCGTCGCTTTGTTTCCTACCCCCCGGGCATTCCAGATAATTGCCCTATCCATCTGAGACACAACCAGAGTTTATTGTCCTTCTTTTGAGTCTCCTCAGACGACATAACCATTCCCCTTCCTCTGTTAGTCTGGCCATTTTCCTGGAGGAAACAAAACGCCTTCTGCCTCTGCCTTGAAGTCTGTCCGTATAAAGGAAACCAACTGCTTTCTTTCTTCGGTGCTTGGCCTTGGCCTCAGAGAACCCCTCATACTGACTCAATGCCTCCATAGGCTCCACCTGCCTATTTGCCCTGTACGCAGTGTCCTTCCCCTGCAACCGATCCTGCGCAGGGAGCTGCTCACCCAGCTTGAAATAAGACGAGAGATCAACTTGTAGTCGGTCTATCCGCTCCCCTGCATCATTTGGAAGCTGAACATTTTCCACCTGCTCCTCCCCCGCTTGGAGGTGAAAGGCATTGTGATGGAGTAGCCTCTGTTTACTGTGGGATACACCTGCGAGCTGATCAGGGCGAATAGGCGAACTACCCACCGAACGGGCCTTAATGGAAGAAGTAGTGGAGTGCCTCTTGAGGAGACCCCATTGCCAATCTGCCCTTCTATTGACACCAGCAGGAGTTGAAGATTTACCGCATTGACCACGAAATCCAGTGTGCTGCTGACCAACGGAAGACAGCCCGGCCTCATTCTGAGACCCTGTCACAGTCGTAGGAGGAAGGGGAGAGACCAGGGTAGAGCTAATTGCTGCACTCTCTCTGCCTAGCTCCCCAACCTGGAGAGTGGTCTTGGCTGCTTTGTCGCGAACATTGACAACTACCTTATCAGGAGCATTGACCCCTGCATTCATTCCTGTATTCCTTACTTCATTCACACCTACAATCACACCTGCTATCACTCCTGCATTCACTCCTGCAATGGCATCTGCATTCTCACCTGTATTGACGTCTGCATTCACATCTGCATGTTCACCTGCATTCACTCCAGTAAAAGCATATACAATCCCACCTGTATGCACATACCCACCTACATTCCCAAGACCAGCTTCATACACATTCCCGCTCACATTCCCACCTGTATTCCCTCCTACATTCCCATTCCCAAGAGCATACACATTCACCTTCCCATTCCCACCTGCATTCCCATTCTCAGCTCCATTCCCATTCCCACCTGCATTCCCACTTACATACCCATTCCCATTTACATTCCCACCTGCATGCACATTCCCACCTATATTCCCATTCCCATCTGCAGACACATTTCCATACACTATCCCACCTGCTTTCCCACCTGCATTCACGTTCCCACCTGCATACTCACACCCACCAGCATTCACCCCCGCAACCACTCCTGCAATAGCATTGACATTCCCACCTGCATTGTCATTTGCATAAGCATACACATTCACTCCTGCCTTCACACCTGCATTGACTTCAGCATTCACATAGCCATTTGCACCTGCATTGTTGCAAACAATGCGACCTGCACTTGGATGATAATCATCCCCAATATTCACACCTGCATTCTCCCAAACAGTAACATCTGCTTTCTCACAGACATTGGCACAATCATTCACACTTGCATTCTGACAAGCCTTATGACTAGCTATCTCACAGGCATAGTCACAAACAGGTGACAGGGGTGAAAACTGTGTACCTTGGGCAGCCATGATTTCATCGGCATGTACCGAAGAAGATGGAGGGCAGATTCTCCTGCGGACCCTTGGATGGGGGAAGGTCTTCTCCACCCAAGCTTTTGTCGACTCCCTAACAGTCACTGGCGCCTTGCTTGATGCAGAAAGACCCTCTAACGAAATCCGGCTCTCAATGAGACCAAATATCGGATAGTCTCGACCCTTCACCTGTAATATACGAACTCGCTGCATTTCCGAGAAGGAGGAGAGCTTCACCCGGACCCGAGCGAACCCCTGAAACAACCCCTGAGCTGTGGCGCTATCGATCTCCACTATCTCGCCGAATGAGTTTGCAATCCTCTCAATGGCGTCAGGGAACCAAGCATTGGAAGGGATACCCACCTTACACCTTTAGGAGAACCTTTAATGGGACTAAGGTTTCTCGCTTGTGTTGGTGAGGGGACCAAGACAACAATATATAAGAAAGAGGGCTAGAAGCTTTGATCATGTGTGGCCCACCTGATCAGAGTCTTACAGCTCAACCCATCAAATTTAATCCTTCCTTACTCCACACTCGATGGAGTCCCATCCAACTCAAATATTGTGAATACACATAATGAAGTCTGAGCATATCACCCCATGCAGCATTAAGTATCTGAATCGATCACAACTATAATGGGCCCACTAGTATGCTCAATCTAAATATTAAACCGCCAGATCATCTAAACTATTGGCCATGAGTGACCCACCTAATAGAAATAGAAATCTTACTATCTCCTGTAGATACACCGGCTTGCCAAATACCATAATTAAGTAATAATTACTAATTTTCTGATAAATATGCCATTATTTTCCTTTCCAAACAGGCACTCAGTGTCCACATGCTCACCACCGAGCAAGAGGATTGGATTGTCCAATTAGTATGGTCCTTCTATCAAGCTCTTTTGCACTTAAATCCGTTTAAAGTATCATTCCAGAATAACGGATTTCACATCCACTAGAGGCATTGGATCAGTTGCAAGAAAGAAACTGTACGTATGTTACAGAAAGTTGCTCTGGTAGGTGATGAATGACAATAGAGACTGAACATCTTTTGCAGGATATCCATCGAATAATCAGACGATCAAGCTCTCTTCGATCATGCCTGCAATGACCACGGACCATTTATTTTGGCTCTGCTTGAAAGATCCCAACCAGCAGCAGTTCTTCTTCCGATACTCAAACTGGATGAACCCATATCTCAAATCCGTCAACTGGATTCTTTGCAACTCATTCTACGAGATCGAAGCATCGGCATGTGACTTGGTTCCAAACATCCTGCCCATCGGCCCTCTTATGGCAGGAAAACGGCTGGGGAGGCTTGAAGGGAACTTCTGGCAGGACGATTCGACTTGCCTGAGCTGGCTCGACAAACATCCTCCCAATTCAGTCATTTATGTGGCCTTTGGCAGCTTCACTGTCTTCGACCATTGCCAATTCCAAGAGCTTGCAATTGGGCTTGAACTTTCTGGCCATCCATTTCTGTGGGTTGTGCGTGAGGACCTCACCGATGGATTAACAGATGCCTACCCAGATGGTTTCAAAATGAGAGTGGCGGACCGGGGACAGATCATAGGATGGTCACCTCAACAAAAGGTTCTTGCCCACTCTTCAATCGCCTGCTTCTTAACCCATTGCGGTTGGAACTCGACCATGGAGGGGCTGAGCAAAGGAGTTCCTTTCCTGTGCTGGCCTTACTTCGCTGACCAGTTCCTTAACAAGACATACATTTCAGAAGTTTGGAAGGTGGGTTTGGGATTGAAGCCAGATTGCAATGGGATTATCTCAAGGGAAGAGATAAAGGGAAAGCTGGATGAATTGCTTGGTGATGAGGACATAAGAGCCAGGTCTTTAGAACTCAAGGCGATAGCTAGAAAGAACGTCGGTGAAGGAGGATCTTCTTTGAAGAATTTCAACAATTTCATCGAAGCGATGACGTTAGAGTAGTGTTATGTTGATTGGGATGGCATACATGTGAAAGATATGGGCCATTCCTCATGTGGCTGGTCATCAAGAACATGCCCTGGCCATAAAAGTGGGAAGGTTCACCCATCAACTTGGCTGCATGTTCATGAGAAGATCAGAGAAAGATGTCCAATAATCTGTATAAAATATATATTTGTGGCTCACCAGATGTATGAATCTTCTTATTTTCAGGCAGTGGAATATTGACAGTGGCCGCACCTGATGAATGGCCAGGATCCTTCACACGTGTGGCTTCCATTATTCCATCCCCATTATTCCAACGTTGACATGCTAGTATGAATTTATCCAAACCTTTCTTTTCTTTCTCGTTTTTTGGCCTTCATGTATCGGTATCAATGAAGGATAGTAGCTGAGTTGATCATGGAAAATATCATATATATGCCGTCCCTGGTTGGCGATGTTTAAGCGAGTCCACCCGGAAAATTTCAAAGAAGCTGATTTCAAATAGGTGGGCCAGCTGCACAACCGTACAAGGGGGGTTTCAAATTATCATCAAATGGGTTTTTCACGCTGAACAGCAAATCTACACGTCACGTTGCAATGCATTGTCCAAAGTATATAACTTGTAACTCTCCTTGCCATCACACGAAGTGCCAAATACCGGATATTGGGACCAAATAGCAGGCATATGTCACTACAAGAAAATAAGCCTTTAGCCACAACTTTTTAGCCTCAGTTGAAAAGATGGAGGCTAAATGTGTTTTATAGCCTCGGTTGCTAAGGAATTGAGGTTAAAAGTTAGCTTTTTGCCTTAGTTGTTAATAAATTAGTTAAAAGTTTACTATTTTATCTTGGTTGTTGAGAAACCGAGACTAAAAATTTACCATTTCGCCTTAGTTGGTAAAAAATTGAGACTAAAAGTCTACCATTTCACCTCGGTTGATAAGAAATTGAGGTTAAAAGTATGCTATTTTGCCTCATTTAATAAGAACCAAGGTTAAAGTCCACTTTTTAGCCTCAATTGTTAGGAAACTGAGACTACTAAATTGTTTTTTTGCCTTAATTGTAAAGGAACCGAGGCTAAAAGGTTTATATATATATATATATATATATATATATATATATATATATATATATATATATATATATATATATAACTTCAGTTGGTATATAAAACTTCAATTGGTAAGAAATTGAAGCTAAAAGTCTACCATTTCACCTTAGTCTGTGGAAAACCGATACTAAAAATATTTCATATTGCCTTAGTTGATAAAAAATTGAAATTAAAAATTCACAATTTTACCTTTTAATTAGTAAGAAACTAAGATTAAAAGTTTACTTTTTATCCTCAGTTACTAGGAAAGTGAAGCTAAAAGTCAATTTTTTAAACCTCTGTTGCATAGGAACCGAGGCCAAAAGTTTACTATTTTGCCTCAGTTGGTAAGAAATAAAGGTTAAAAGTTTAATTTTTAGCTTCGGATGCTGAGAAAGTCAAGCTATAAGTTAACATTTTAGCCTTAGTTGCATAGGAACAGATGCTAAAAGTCAACTATTTTGCCTCAATTAATAAGAAATAAATGTTAAAAGTTTACTTTTTAGCTTCAGTTGCTAGAAAAGTCAATTTATAAGTCAACTTTTTAGCCTTAGTTGCATAGGAATCGAGTCTAAAAGTCAACATTTTACCTCAGTTAATAAAAAATGGAGGTTAAAAGTTTACTTTTTTGCCTCAGTTTTAGGAAAGTGAAGTAAAAGTTAACTTTTTAACCTCTATTTTATAAGAACCGAGGCTAAAAGTCTTTTTTTTTAGCCTCAATTATATAGGAATCGAGGTTAAAAGTCAACTTTTTAGCCTAGTTGCATAAGAATCGAAACTAAAAGTCTATTATTTTACCTCAGTTGATAAGAAATAGAGGTTAAAAGTTCAATTTTTAACCTCAGTTGCTAGGAAAATGAAACTATAAGTCAACTTTTTAGCCTCGGTTGCATAGGAACCAAGGCTAAAAGTCAACTATTTTGCCTTAATAAGAATGGAGGTTAAAAGTTTACATTTTAGCCACAGTTGCTAGGAAAGTGAAGCTATAAGTCAACTTTTTAGCACTATTGGCATGGGAATTGAGGCTAAAAATCAACTATTTTACCTTAATTAGTATGAAGATCCTAATTTCCCACAAATCGAACCTTTCCCCCCAAAAACTCAGATGGGTATGGTAAAAATCCACCCCCTTCGGTCTATGAGGGGGCGTTTGGACCATAAGTTACTTTGAAGGGGTGCTTCTTTTTTCAATTACATATGTAAATAATGGTAAATAGTTATTAATGACTTAAGAGTGTTTGTTTGAGAGGGATGTACCCCGTAATTACGCCTCGAAAATAACAGGGTCCAAACGCATGCATAAAATCCATGGGGATTTTGGTACCATCAAAATTCATGAGTCCCATGATGATATATGGGTTTGATCCATGCCGTTAGTTTGTTTTACCATCTCATTATAAGGCATGAGCCCAAAAAAATGAGCAGATTGGAAGCTCGAGTGGACCACACTATGGGAAACAAGGGGGGGAGGGGGTAATAATGTCTACCATTCAAAATTGAAACCTTTGTAAGGCCCACAGGGATGTGCATCTATCATCCAACTTGTTCATAAGATCATACGGGCATTTATGAAGGTTATACACAAATATCAGCTTGATCCAAAACTTCTATGGCCCCCAAAGGTACGTTTTCAACATTAGGCGTTCAATTCCCACCATATGTGGTCAACTTGAGCTTCATATTTGCATTGTTTTTGGGCTCATGACTTAAAAGTAGCTGGTGGAATGGATGGATGACTTGGATAAGATACAAACATCACCATGGGCCTTACAATTTTTACATATGGAAATGTACGAATTTAATTCTCTAAAATGGGAAGCTTTGCAAGTAAGCTCATTATCAGCGTGCTGTAATTACATTGGTAAATAATCATTACCTATATACATGTGTAAATGAAGAAATAAACACTTCCTAAATAAGTTACTTATCTTGGTTTCCACTTATAAGAATGCTTGGTAAACAACATACTTATAAGCCAAAAAGTAGAAAAGTCTGCTTGATTTCCAACATCATGAGTATTTATTCCTCAATTTTATTTGGTCCCCCTCACATCGGTCGTCTATCATGTGGGGCCTACCTTTGTTGTGAATTGTTCATTGTGTGGGCCCCACCTTTGATGTGGGCCATCCATCTTAAAAAACTTGATGTTTTATTTAAACCAACACGATTTAAATGATTTATAAACTCGCAAGTATACGAATCAGATGCAGATATGGTACGTATTACGAGATCGTTCCCACGAGGACTGATCGTTACAATTCAAATCTATGATTCTCCTTAACTAATCCAACAAATAATGGAACTAATTACTAAGCACAATTCTATGAAAAATAATTAAGAACGGAGAAGAAAATTAATCAGAGAGAGAGCACTAGGACTTTCGAATCCACCCCTAATTATCCTAACCCTTGTTTTGTCTGTTGATTCACCTTGATCTAGATTGATACCAATTATATAGAGAAAGCACAATCTGTGTCCTAAATCGGGCATACAGACTGTCTAATTCCTTTAAGCAATGCCATGAACAACATACCCCATGTCCTTAGTCGGGTACATGGAATGTACATTCATTAAAGCATCCTGTTTCTTCCTCTATAGGAAACCTGTTCTTGATCAGACCCAAGCACCTGTAATAAGCATCCAAACAACATCCATCTATATACCTTGATCAAGTTCATAGATGGAGAAGTATAGAATTTGAACCCATAAAGCCCACTTAGAGAAAGAAACAAATTAATTAATATTCAAAGAAAATCAACCAATACAAGAGCTAATCAAATTAGGGGCTTCATCTCAGCCCTAACTGAGATATTAGTGACCCATAAAATCCATAAAAAATATTAAATAAAATTCATAAAAATTAAACACCAAACCAATCGATCTCTCTCTCTTCCCCCTTCTCTTTCTTCTCTTTCTTCTCTCCCTGGCTCTGGATCTCGAATTCTCTAGTTCTGAATGCCTTTCCCACGTCCAAAACTCTCCTTTTATAGTTGCTGGATGGCTGGGATCGGTGGCAGAGTCGTAGAAGGACTCGGAGTACAAATTTTCGCAGCCGTGATCGGTGGGCCCCACAGAGGCATTTTTTGGAAAATCCACCCCGTCCATTGGATTCAGGACGAAATTTCAGTCAAGAATGGGTGGTTTTGAATGTCCATTGACGCGGCCCAGAGAAGAAAATACAAAAAGATCAGTTTTAAATATCGCCGGATAGCCCTTTTGTGGCCTCTATATCACAGACGTGTGTACGCATGGGAGTGGAATATCAGCATGGTTTTGTAGTATTCATAGCCCTCTACACGATGGACGGATCAGATCTTCCGTATAGTTGATGGGTGGGGCCCAATGTCTTCCGCAAAACGGCCAGCGGCCGTGCGTTACGTGGACGCGAATGACGGTTGCGATGATGGTGGGGTCCATAACTTTGATTAAACCGAAAATCCACTCCGTTCATTGGTTTCAGCTTGAAATTTCGATTGGAAAAACCTATTTTTTCTCCATTTTGTTGTGGGCCACGGAAAATCTTGTTACACCGTCCAACCTGCGTTTGTACGGTTAAAAACCGATATATGCTATCATTTGAAGTTTTTGCCACCTAGGAAATGCTAATAGTCTTCATTTAATCCTGATGAATGGCACGGAACATGCATTTGGGTAATGTGTGGGGCCCACAACTGAGGACAGCCGTCGGCAGCGTTAACGCTGGAAACGGATTTTGGACGAAGAGAAGACAGCGCGCGGGTCAGCGCTTTGCTGATCGTCTTAGGCGGTGCGGTGCTCCGCTGGTGCGCATATGCACTGTATACACACTGCATATACAGAACCCACTGTAATGTTTTTGAGAAATCTGCACCGTCCATCATTTTTCTTATATTATTTCCACCGTCAGGACCAAAATTGGTGTATATCCAGATATCCAACGGGCCCCACTTAATGAATTAAAGGGCTGATCTGGCCGTTAGACCACTTCCCGAGATCCTCAATGGTTGAAATTTAATATGTACGGTTAATTTATGGCCCCCGTCACATGTATGAAGTTTCGAACTGATTGGATGGCGGGAATCATGTGATCTTGCATTCCGGACCCTTTTCAGGCCCCTTTGGCTTGCTTTCCTCAAATCCTAGGCATGTAAAATCTTCACTATTGGTTTTCTGGAGTCCGTCCCGTGCTCTGGTAATTTCGGAGGGTCAAATCCATACTTTTAACATCATTTTGCTATACACGCTCCTAATTTCCTCCTGTAACAAAAATACAATTAAAATCCGATGTTAGGCCTTATCATGTACATAAAATAGGGCAATAATCGGAGTCTGATATACAATATTTGACCCTGATCAGCATGGCCCACGTTGGATGTGGGGCATTCATCATTAAGGGTCGATCTTTAATATGCACCATCTAGTATGTAGGGTCCAGCCTTGATGTTGGTCATATAGGGCCCACCTCAATGTTATTGTACATCATATAGGGCCCACCTTCAATATCCACCACCCATCACATGGAGCCCACATTTGATGTGGAGCCTACTTGTAATGTAGGTCGTCCATCATGCGGGGCTCGCCTTGAGTATGACCCACATTTCTTCAATTAATGAATTTTGGTGGCAGGGTCCACGTTTTAATAAAAATTTTTTAAAAAAAAAAAAAAAAAAAAAAAAAAAAAAAACCTTTGATATGGCCATCCATTATTTGGGGCCCACCTTTATGTGGATCATCTATCATGTGCGGCACACCCTTATTAATTTCCCATCCTCTGGGGCCCACCTTTGATTTGGACCGTCCATCGTGTGGACCCCACCTTCAATGTGGACAATCCATGTGGGGTCTCCTTTCATATGAGAGAGAGAGAGAGAGAGAGAGAGAAAGAGATGAAAAGTCAAGGATCTAAAAGAAAGAAACCCATGTAGGGCCTCCTTTCACACGAGGAGAGAGATGAAAAATCAAAGAGCTAAAAAAAAAACCCTTGGAATAAATAGCTTTAAGCACAAGTTATTTTGTAATCATGTTTACTAAACTAACTTAAGGGAAAAAAAATAACTCGATGACTTACAATAAGTTAAAAGTAACTTATTTGGTTGTATCCAAATAGGCCCCAAAAATAGGACCCCAAAAATAAAATTTGTGATTTAAGAAAAATAAATAAATAAATTTATTTCCGTCAATTTTCACTGATTTAGGCACCTTTTTTTGGACAAGAGATGGTGTTCATCAAATGTATTGCCGGCACTAGAAATTTAAAATGACCATTTTACCCAAGAAAATTCTGTAAGAAGCTCCAAGTTCATAGTGTTGTCTATACATCCAACCAAGTAGACAATGGAAGTGGATTGCGTAATGAGTAACTCCATACCCTTAGCGTGCTGAGTAAACTGTGTGGGGTCTACTGTTATTTATTTATTTTATCCACTCCGTTAATCCATATTAACAGATAATTTTAGAATTAGATCCCAAAAATGAAGCAAATTAAAATCGCAAGTGGACCACACTACAGGAAACAGTTTGATTGAACCTCTACCATTGAAAATTTTTTGGAGGCCAAAGAAGTTTTGGATCAAGTTGATGTTTGTGGTTTCTCTTCATCCATGTCTTTGTGATCTTATGAACAGATTGGATAACAAATAAAAAATAATTTGGACCCTAGGAAGATTTCAACGGTGGAAATCATTATTCCACATTGTTTCCTGTGTAATGGTCCACTTGAGCTTTGGATTCACTTCAATTTTAGTATCAACCCCTAAAATTATCATTAAAAATAGATGGACGGTATGGATAAACCACATACATTAACAGTGGGCCCAACTGAGTTTACTCAGTACGATAAAAGACTCAGTACGCAATTCAATTTCGTAGACAAATAAGTTATTGTCAGACTGACATGTAAGTCCCGAACCGGTAAAATTGCCAAAAAGCGCCACTAAATAAGTTATCGGCGCTTGAGTGGGTATGTCGGCAAAGGCTATAGTGGCGCTAGTAAAGCTTTAGTGGTGCTTGTCCGAGCGCTGAAAGCTCTGTCTTCTCTCAACGCTAATAAGCGCCGGGAAATGTCATTTCTGGACACTTTTTTCTTACCAAAAAGCGCCGTAAGATTTCTAACAAGCGCCGATAAAGGTCTTTCTATATATTTGAGAGGCCCTGGCATGCTAGTAATTCAATCGAAACCGAATTTTTTAAATATTTGAAACATTAAATTGTGTGTCAATGGACGAATATGCAGTTACCTGCACACGTTTGCTTGAGATCTGATTTCAGCCATTCCCCTATCACTCCCACATTGGACCTGCTTTCCCCCAAGCCGCTGCAATGTATCCTTGCTCGTGTGGGTAATCTTCAGGTTGGATTTCATGAGAGTGAAAACTTACCATACAATCACAGGTTGGAATTTTGTGCCTGCTGGTAACTAGTCTGATAAATAAAAAGCACTGAGATAACATTTATTTCTCAACTCCAAAACAATCATCACCCATACAAGGTGGACATGAATATATGAGAAAGAAAATTAGGATGGTGGACACTTGATTAAAAGGTCAAATGCAAGAAACTTGCCAATTGGCAAGTGCCATGCTTTTGTCATGCATTGGTACTATTTAGATAACAAAGTAGAAGTTGTGGCATGAACTATCAGCAGCAACTACAAGTGAAGAAAAAGTAAAGTCTATATTGTTTTTCACTTGGGGACTCTATAACCCTACATTCTAAAAAATGGTATCCAGCTTTGAGGGAAAGCAAATTAATACATACATACAGACAGACATAAATGTAAAGAGGCAAAATCAGTTACCTTCACAACAAGCAGGGAATAAGTCACAACAGTCGCCCCAAGTTTAACAACAGCTCCAAGAAGAAATACCTGACTGAAGAAGCGCCATAGAATGTGAAAACACCAAAATGAATGTAAAAGCATTGCAATGGCAACAACAAGAGATGCAAAACACGAGGTCATTGGTCTACGTCCAATGTAGTCACTCCTTTTGTGGCTTTCTTACTCAAGGTGAGTCTTTCCTTCAGCTGCTTCAGCATGGTCGCATTCAGCATGAATTGTATGGAAGGGTTGCTCACCTGCGAATAACCAAAAATCCTCCACTTGAGCATTAGTATAACATTATACAAGGGCCTATAATCCTCCACTTGAGCATCAGTATAACATTTTGCAAAACATGAGAATGGCCATGTGATTGGTGCCCATGGATTTACTTACATTTCTCATTTATTTTTGGAAACCATTACACGCTGCACATCTGGTGTAAATTTAGTCATATGCAATTACAAACAAAAGAGAAGTGCAATTAGAAAAACCTCTGGCTGCATTTCTACACAATCAGTAAAATCCTTTTGCTCAAGCCTAATACTACTTTTCCCCCTTTCTACCAGCACATGAGTCATTTCCTAATAGGAAGTGTACCATATAAAAAATTAGAGAGAACTTAATTTAAAAAAAAAATTAAGACGAGCAGTTCAATTTAAGAGCTGAGATTGCATGTGATTATGATTACCGAATTCCCATGAGTCAATCTTTTGCCCCTTTGAGAGGATGTACTGCATGAAAGCACCAGTGTTTGATGGGTTCCAATTGCCTATGTAAAGAGTATCTTTTGGATCTTGATTTGCCTTCTTTCTCCCAATGAGTGCATTCAATCCAAATGTTAGCACTGGTCTGCACCCATTCAAACAAAATTGCTTAGTAACATCATAAAGCAACTGCCTTAAGAACTCTCTACTTAGCTGCATTTTAAAGGTGTGTGTTTAGATGAACTATTGAATTGAATTGCCATTATCATTCTAAATAATGTGGATATGATGAATTTGTTGTTTTTGTTAGCACTACATTGAGGTTCTATTTTAGGAGAATTCCTTGTGAGTATTTATATACCAATCCGTCCAGCCGTATCACTCAGCGAGTGAGAATGGGAAAACTCAAAATCAGGTGATCCAATCATCAGGTGAGTACCCTTTTAAATTTGATGTTTTTGGAGGTTATTCATTGTTTTTTATGGTGTGGCCCATATGATGCTTGGATTGGCTTAATTTTTGTGTTGCCCCATTTTCATGGTAGGTGAACCTGCTGGATGATTGGATTCCATACAAACAGCATGGTGGGCCCCATATGTAGCTAGTTGTGAGAAATTTTTTATGATTGTTGTAGAGGAACCTGCCTCCAGACTTTGATGGAACATAATAGGCTACTTCCTCACTTGAATGCTAGTAAACATCACTAATCTTCATTCTTACTCCTGATTAGATGGGACACATTGAGTTTACAATTTAGTTAATTTGTGCATTTAGATACATCATTTTAGACTGTAAATGATCTCTATTCTAATCCGTTTGAGAGACAAACACAACCAGACATCATTTACAGCCCATTTGGGAGACCCAAAATTTAATTCTAGTTCTTTTTTGTTTTTTCCAGCACAACCAATCCACCTTGTAAGTATAATCTAAATCACAACAAAGGAAAGAAAGGAAAGGAGCCCTTGTTGTCTTGCCAAGGATTTGACTGTGCTGAGTTTACTTGAAAATTTCACTAGAATAGGATAGCTGATGCCAACAAGAGATAAGTACTATCTACAGAGAAGTGATAGATGCACTTCTAGATAGAGCCCATTTCATGCCTTCAAAAAATCATAGTAATCCCAATAATAAACTCTGTTTACAAGTATCCACAAATTGACATTTGGTTGAGAGTTTTGCTACGACAGCCATGCATGTGCAATGAAGCTCATGAACATGCCACATATGTGGCAGCATTGTACTATAGGTCTGAGATCCAATCCATCCATCAGAATGGCACCACTAAATTGATGCCCTAGCACAAGAATCAGCTTGATCCAATGTTTGTTTTTTGGCTAATGAAATGTTATTGTATTGTCTAGTATGGTACTTTCTGATTTTATAGTTGGTTTGTACTAGCATGGCTAAATGTTTTTGTGGAATTGGTATTCAAGAGCTAGAAAATTGGGGATGTGATTTCCTACTACCCTGTTTCAGGAAGCCTATATAACCGAATGGAATGTGGCTATCCATGTTGATGTTCAGGTGGTGCTTTTACAATGACTTTTACACGCGGTCGCAAAACCGCATATCTTTAATTTCAGGTTTCATTTTTTAATATGTGCCAGTTCCATAAAATAGTGTTTCATCATTGCACACAATTTCAGATTTCTTAGTAATTTGTTCTTTCACTGCTATTAGATTTCTGAGGACATCAATCCTTGTGGCGCCGTTCCGTTTATTTATGTATTCTCAAGTTTATTTTGTTTGATTCATGCTTTTTTGTGAATTATGGTATTTTTGTTTTCTGATATACTTGATAGATGCATCTCGTGGTTATTCTGTTTTCTTCTCATGGAAAACTAAGCTAATTTTTCAGCATCATATTTGTGCATTCATCCTTTAAATGGCTAATCTGCATCAGATTTCTGACATCAACGCCCGTGTCTTTCTGTTAAATGGCTAATCTGCAATCGATTTGTGCATTCATCCTAATTAGTGGCATTTTGTTCAGAACAATTTTGATCCACCAGATCTCGCTAAAATCCCCTAATCAGAGAGAAAAAAACCACCAAAATTCACCTCTCCAATGCAGTATCAGAGAATAATGGAAGAGAGAGAGAGAGTGATGAACGCCGTAATCAAACCATAAACACTAGAAAGAAAGCCAGCGAACAAAACCGAAAACCCTGCCACGATCTTCTGAAAATAAGAGAGAGAGAGAGAGAGAGAGAGAGAGAGAGAGAGATCCTCGGAGATTTGAAGCTTACCATAGGAATGTAGCTCTTCGAAACCCTAATTCGACCATTCCTCGACTCCAAAAACCAGAAAAATCCCTAATTAGGGTTTCAACATAGTAAATCCCTAATTAGGGTTTCAACATTGTAAATCCTTAATTAAGAAATCACTAAGGTTGAAATTGATGAAATCTAGACTCTTACCTGTTTCGAATCTTCATCTAAGCCCTGAAATTAATGGCAGCTCACGCGAGAGAGAGAGAGAGAGAGAGAGAGAGAGAGAGTCGGGGGTAGGAAGAAGCTGAGAGTCGAGGGGGAGAGAGAGAGTCGTCGGGAGAGGGAGAGGGAGGGAGAGAGAGAGTCGTCGGGAGAGAGAGAGAGAGAGAGAGAGAGAGAGTTGGGAACGAAATGAAAATCGCATCCTGTTTTTATTTTTATCCAGAAACATCAGTGGGCCCGCTTTTAAATAGCGCCGGTGCATGATGCACCAAAGTGCCGGTTTTACATATTTTTGTTGTAGTGTGTCTATGCAACATCCAGTTCATCCAATAGGTTGGTCTCACGTATGAAAATTAGTCCTATTCACTCATTAGGTGGGTATAATGTATAAAGAAATGCATAGCCACCAATAAAATGAAAAACAAATATAAGTGTGGCACACTTGACAAGTGAATTGAACTATTTTTTGCACAAAATTAATGATACTCATAGTGAGGCCCAATATTTTTGATGAATTAGATGTTCCACACCTATTTTTGCCTCGAGAAATAAGGTCTTTGGGGTGCATGGGAAGGACATTCAAGAGAAAGTGAATATGGTAGACTGAATATTTTTGACTTATCATCGAGCTCACACAAAATACCATCCAATATCATTGAAGAAGATTTCCAATATATATAAATGTAATAGGTACTCTGAACTTCTTTTACCATTCCAATCATTAAAAAAACACATTAAGAAATAAGAATAGGGAGAGAGATTTTTATGGACTTATATAGGCGTTTTGATTTCGTGACATATTTCAATAATTCAAACCGTTCATATGATAGACCTCTCTTAGGATGGGGAAATGGACAACACTAGACATATACGTGAATGTTGTAAGAATTTTATAAAGTGGACTTTATTGATCAACGGTCTGGATTTCCCTATGGATTTGATAGTGTAATCAGAAGTACCAATGGATCCCACTCAGTTGTGATACATCTAAAATCATGTAAGGGGTGGTGCACTACAACTGTATCACACACATTGTGTTCAAGTAAAACTAGGATTACTAAATTCATGCGGAGCCTTATGGAGGAGTTTTGATAGGTTTCAAACTCCTCAACTCTCTAGATTATATAAACAGGATTGGTCCCCAGTCCTACATATAACATAAGCTTCCATTTCCATCCTAGTGCTTCTCTAAGAGTGTAAGGTGCAAATAATTATAGCGTCAAGCTTATAATGATGGTGTCCCAATCAGGTACACCTTTCATATTCAATTCATTGATCTCCATATTTGATGCATAGCACGGTCCTTTGTAATTCCACATATAGTTTTACAGTTGGTATAAGAGCCAACTGTGCATCGACTATGGCGAATCAGTTCACCCTATTAAATTTATTATAGAACCTTAGGGTTGGATTCGTGCCAATCAGATCTAGGCCATGGGTATGGTTCTTCATATGTTCTGGCTTCCAATCAATGAATACCCTGGCAGTGCCCGCACTACTTATGGCCTCTATAGTTGAATTGAGTACAATTTTTTTTTAAATACCTAACCCAACTTCATTGCATCCGGCAATTACATTATGTAATGCTCAGACCTGATCCATCTACATCAGATTTCAACGACAACGGTAAAAAAAAAAAATAATAATAATAAGGAAAGAAAATTGGCTGCAATGGTATTGTCGTCAGAATGGCCCTTGTTGTCGATTACCGATAACATCAAGATAATGGGTTAGCGTTTGGGGCCAGATGTATTGCTGGTGGTGGACAGGGGTAGCCAGAATCCATAGGGTTTCTTTCATTGCCGCTATCCGAGGTCACATCCTTTGTTGTTGCTCATGAAGATTGTGACAGCCATTAATGGCCAATAGTAATGTAACACCTTGAATTTCGAGGGTCGAGTGAATGCTCGACTCCCGAGATTATGGGTATCACTTATGCTTTGTAGAAGCTAGTTTCTTAACTGTTTCTACATTCAGTATTTAGGCATGCATAGAATTATACTAAATAGTGTAATATACTCCAGGATAAGCATGATTAAGGCAATTAAATAAATAAAAATGCAAGTGGTACGAGTATCTAGAGTATGGTTCCACAGCTGGGTCTAATATACAGTTTTAAAAATAAACAAAAATGTGGCACTATGATGTCCAGCTAAACTCAAGCGCTCGACGCTCCCTACCGAGTAGCACGTCACCTACATCGGCCCGTCCGAAAGCTGAAAGTAGGAGAACTCCTCCTCCTTGTCCATGTAAGCCTGGTCTAATGCATTGGCCTCAGTGGTCCTTGCATCTACATCAATGTCTGGTTGGTGTTTTAAAACACCGTCCCCAGAGTGGGAGTGAGTGATCAACTTAGTGGTTCCATAAAGCATGAGTAACACATGTTATCAAGTCTATCCGTACAGGAAATGATAACGCAATGTAAGAAACAACCTCCTAATTATTCTTATTAATGCACATAATGGGATTTATGAAATGATGCATGCACTTACAATCCAATACTCCCTCAACACATGATTTCGACACCAGGTTCACAAATGTCAACACTCCCTCAACACGCAATCTCAACTCCTGATTCGTCACATCCTATTTTACTGCGATGTGGTGCATGATTATGTTAACCGAGTGATTAATTAAGTTTATTCATCCAGCAATTTGAGGAAGCTGTGGTGTTTCGACAAGGAAACAAATTTGTTTGATTTGGGAACTGATCTTATTCAAACATAACAAGAAGAACACTTGGAATAATCATCATACTTTCATTGATATTAAGTTCATTTACATCCTTTCTATATCCCTTGATTCTAAGGTGGATCATTTAGAATAGAAGAATTATCCTAAGTGCAACTGTCACAGTCCAATATAAATTTCGGTAGCATTCCGGCACCATTTCAGTCATCTCCTAGATACTTAGGAAGAATTGCTGAATTGATCATCCAATCTCCCTGGAGATAGAAATTTTGGTAGTACTTTGGCAGTTTCTTCGGTCATCTCCCAACACTTAGGAGGAATGTTGAATTCATCAACTGATCTATCTCCTCAAAGAATGAGGCTTGAAGATCAGATCCAACAGCATTTTGACCTTCATATGAAGTTGGTCAGCCGACCCAGTTCTACAACCCGCGCAACCACTAAATTGGTTGCGCGGTCTGCGCAACTGGTAAGCTTGTTGCACGGTCCACGCAACTGACAACCATGTTGCGCGGTCTGCGCAACTAATCGTTGCCTCTACTCTCTACCTTCAGTTGCTCCGCTCCAATTTTTCAAAATCTTCAATCTTCTAAATGAGAGGAAGAGCGGGGTATTTATAGGCCCCACACATGTGTCAATCCTCAATTTTTGTGCCAGTTGATTCCTTAATTGCCCGATCCGCTCAAATGACTTTTTGGTATAGCGACTCGCGGAACGTGTCATATTGATTGCGCGATAAGGGGAACCCATCTTCTTACTTCTGCGACTTGCGCAACTCATCTTCTTGCTTCCGTGTACCGAGCAATGACTTTTCTTGATTTCGCAACCCACACAACTTATCTTCTTACTTCCGCGATCCGCGCAACCATTCTTCTTAGTTCTGTGACCTGCGCAACTTATCTTCTTACTTCCGCGATCCGCGCAACCATTCTTCTTAGTTCCGCGACCCACGCAACTTATCTTCTTGCTTCCGCGATCTGCGCAACCTTTCTTCTTAGTTCCACGACCCGCGCAACTTATCTTCTTCGTAATGATTTTTATGCTCCAACAAATGCTACCTCCCTGTTTTTCATTGGTCTCATCTGAATTACTTAGCGGGGGATGACCTGTAACATCTTGAGTTTTCACGGCCCGAGTACATACTTGTGCCCAAGAATTTCGGGTGTTAATAATGTAAAAATTGGATGCTTCAAAATCACACCTTATTTTTTTTTGTTTTTTTCATTTAGATCACATCCAGTTACATTCATGAAGGTAATTATTCATTAGAGTAAAATCAACCATATTTATTATTCCATTATATTAAAAGAATTCAACAAATTATCAAATGCTCTCTCAATGGGAGCTTATTACATTATTAAAGCTTGTAGCAGAAATAAACAAAATTAAACATAAAGTTATCTTTTTATTTATTCAGAATAATCTTCTGTAGGAGGATTGTAATCCATCTCTTCAATATGCACATCACCTACATCATCTGTATGGTTAGAGAGGGTCAATGCCCTACCCATAGTGATGGTTATCCTTTAAGATTAACAATAATTTGAAAATTTTATAAAAGTAATGTAAGGGTTCTGATACGCCTCGTACTCCACCACTACGAGTGGTATCGATATGCATAACCAATATATATGAATGCATGCCTAGCAAAGTGTGTACAACTCATCACACGTAGTGATCATCACAATGTGGAATATAATTCATAAAAAACTCGGCTCGCCCCACATTCCACAACTACGGAGATTCGCCGGCGTGTCTAATGCTACAATGGATTTACGTGAACACCTCAAGGTGACACAGCCACATGATTGGGGGATTTACGTGACATGATGTATTCATGGAGCGACTATTTGAGACATTCAATCCTGAGAAGTCATGTAACATGCATGGCTTACATCAATTGTGCACCACTCACCAACCCACGAGATTACGTGCCGACCAAGAGGGCTACTATCCGAAATGCATTACGTCCACAATAATATATATGAACTACTATATATGATGCCTATAACATATCACTTGTATCAGTAGAGAAATAAGTCAAACTATGAGGGTTTTGAAATTCCAAGACACATGCCCAAGCCATAAAGGGAGGTAGCACAAGGCTAACCTAATAAAGGGGACAAGTAACATTAAGCTAATAAAAATTGACTCAATCTCAGGCAAGGGCGATCCGGTGTATAGCCTTGACTCCGTCAAGACCACTAAAGCTTGCACAGAACTCGACATTGTGCAACACCTTCTGGATGGACAATCCCATACGGTGAAACGTCTTGACGACTGTGAAGCCTGTCTTTTAGAGATTAAGCACCTGCTAATGGTCTTGCATCGTTCTACAAAACGTATGCTTGATTCCCTACCTGAGCAATAAGCATATTCGAGCCTTCGTTATCTGTAGTGTGTCTTTCCATTAATCACATACCTAGAGTCTCCCTGAAATGCTTAGGGCATAGATATCTTTTTGAATGCCCCACGCTCATATTGGTGTGTGTGTGATGAAGTACTAACTTGCAGAACTTGACAAACTTTTTTTAATTTTAATATACTCTTTTTGGGTGACCATGCATGGGCTTGCTTTTCTGGATGACTATTATACTACTGCCAAATTGGGGCAGTATATACATTTTGAATATTTTTGGAATGACTGATTATAATGCACACAAATTTACTGGTATGTTTTACATCCCCTGTTCTCTCTCTGGTGTATGGTGCATGTGATATTTTGATCTACATATTGTCAATGCATACATAGTTGTTGAAATGTGATGTTTACATATATCTTATATTACTGCTCTATTTGGTCTACTATGCATACATAGTTTTTGAAAATGATGTCTGATTAATCAAATGTGTCAATCATTACACATCTATCTTTTATATATTTATGTTCTCTGGATGTTGGTTCTCCCATATTATCTAAACTTCAGTCAATATCAAATACTATCTATCCTTTTCAATGACTGACAAAAAGGGGGAGAACAATTCAAACACCCTGAAAAGAAAATTGTATATCTACTTGAATGGTGATGCAAGTGTTAGGGGGAGTAGCTGCACCAAGATAGGGAGAGAATGTTGTTAGGGGGAGCAGCTACTAATTGTGTGTATGGTTTCACTAGACATTGTAAAATTGTGTAATATACATGTACACACAATTTAGGATGTATTTGTCTAGAGGTTGTTCTATGGTGTTTTGGTATTTTGTCACGTAATTGACAAAGGGGGAGATTGAAAGTGCCCTGGTTTGTCAATTAGCGTGAGGGTTGAGTCAGTTAGACAGAGAAGCTCAATAGGAAAGATCAATCAATCGTCTGCCTCAACCGGATGTGCGCCCGAACTCGCCGCAGGTAAATCTAAGCCTCACATCCCATGTCCCAAAACACAAGGTGAATAAAACCCTTAAAATTTATTAAAATATCATAGGGTTTTTGGGTTAGAAAACTTTTTACAAAACTCAGAAAATTTCTAAGTTTTCTACCTCTGTCAATTTATCGATAAACTGATCGATATAATCGATAAGTGCTATCGATGTCCTAGATGATCAATCGATACCATCGATATGAGGACCAAAGATATCTAGCAACCACATATTCTTCTAGATGGAATTAAAGATGTATCGATACCCCTATCGATATCATCGAAATTTGAAACTCAAGTCTATCAAAGTTGACTCGATAAAATCGACAGCAAAGATTTTGTGTCCCTGTTTTTCTAAAGAAAATTATGAAGACCTTCGATATATTGAAGTACTCCTCGATATCCTCGGAATTAAAAAATCGATGATATTGGAAGGCCTTTGATGATATCGGTCTTGGACACAGGTTTCCAGCAACATTTTTCAGGTGGTTTTTTATCTTGGATCGAGGGTCACTCGATAGAATTGATATTCAAATATCGAGGCCGAGTCGATTGCATCGAGAATGGACGTAAACTATCCAGTAAGCTTGACTAGAAAATTCTTGGGATTTTTCGATGCATTGACCAGTCTATCGATATCATCGACATTCAGATTCCGATAATATTGAGTGTACCTCGATTATATCTATTGACTTAAAATATTTCAAAGCAAGTCTCTCTCATTTTTTAAATGTCGAGGAATCGAACCTCGTATCGATACTATTAGAGTTTGAAATCCGATGATATCGACTCATGTCTCAATTTCCTTGACCAGCTGGCGAAAAGTTTCAAAAGCGTATGACATTGAGTTTGTGTCATCGAGCGGCCAGTCGATGCAATCGAGAGTATACGCTCAATGATATCGACCCTACTCGATGATATCAAACTCTATCATAAATGTGACCGTTTTATATCCGTTGGAACTTTTTGCCTATATATAGAGAGCTTGTCTTTAGTTGCTGGTAGAGAAAGAAGAGAGTGCTTTTGAGTGTTTAACTTTAGATCATATACCCAAAGCCCTTTCTCTCATGGAAGTTCATCCTCCAATCCACCCTCACCATTGATATTTAATAGAGTGGATTGGGGAACGAACTTCCGCATTCAAGCATCCTCCAACTACCACCTTAATAGCAAATCATTAAGCTGGGATGCCTTGAATGCATAGATGATTGGAATCACTCTATCTCCTTTATAGGAAAATATTTGAGAGTAGGATTCCATCATAACCTTGACCCAACCCGTCGCCATGCATTGATATATTTTCTGAGCTGCGGTTTAAGGAAGCGGAAGATTCTTCATTAACAAAGGAGGAGATCTTCAACAACGAGCAAAAAGGGACTCATCTGCTTATTTGTAAGTTATCAGAGTCCAGAGGACCCCTGTGATCATTCCTTTGTAGGATTGGGTCTAAGGTGTTTCTCACCCCTTGCAAGTCCTCTAAGAGGCCTCTAGCGGGAGTGTACGTAGTGGGTGCGTTGTGTTGACCCTTGCTCTGTGGAGAGCATAAACAGTTAGGGTCTTGTGGAAGATCCTTGACAAGTGTGCCTAAAAGTGGGTGCTTTGTGTTGACCCTTGATCATGAGAGTATAAACAGTTAGGGTCTTGTGGAAGATCCTTGGCCAGTGTGCCTAAAAGTGGGTGCTTTGTTTTGACCCTTGCTCGTGAGAGTATAAACAGTTAGGGTCTTGTGGAAGATCCTTGGCCAGTGTGCCTAAAAGTGGGTGCTTTGTGTTGACCCTTACTCGTGAGAGCATAAACATCAGCCTAGGTGTATGTTGTAAAGGTTAAAGGTGAACCTGATTTAAAACCTTGGGTTTGGGGTGAACTGTGTGAAACCTCTTTAGTGAAATCTGGTAGACTCAAGGGTTGAGTGCGGTTACCAGGAGTGGAGTATACAAGTAGTCGAACCACTATAAAATGACTATGTTTGAGATTGTTATTGTCTTTCATTTGTTTATGTGATTTCCTTAAATACTTTCATATCTAATTATCTGAGATTACACCTCACACACACAGACAGTCATATCCATCATAAACTAGTTTGCATATTGTTCATCTCTCAAATAGTTTGTGATTGGATCCTCTACCGGGCTTGGAAGCCAGTAGAGTTACTCTTAGGTAATCCTAATATATGCTTGTTATTAGGATTAGAGTGATAGGATTTTAAATTATTATAAAATTATTAAAAAGTCCTATTCACCCCCCTCTAGGACATATTGACATATCCTACTTCAATTAAAGCGGTCTTTACTGAATTTCATGGCCCACCAACATGCGTTATATCCATGCCATCTAACCGCAGAGCCCACCTTGTTGGACTATCCAGCGGACAGTCTTGCTATCGTCCGTCTGGACAGTCCCAGGCGAAGGGAAAATACAATATTAAGTTGATCTTACTAGTTGTTGGGTCCCACATGTGTGGACCCACCTTTAATACATATGTTGTATATCTACACCGTCCATCCGTCCAGACGGTGGGACCCACTTCAATGCATGTATTCTCCATCACCACCGCCTAGAATGTCTAGACGGTGTAGTGGGCTCCAACATGATGTATGTGCCTCAAATCCGCACCGTCCAGACCTCTGGACAGTGGGCTGATCACGAGGTATGTGTTATATCTAAACCATCCATCCATTTTTTTTATGGTAGGCCACCTTGAGGTATGTGTGGTGGGCCCCACGTGGGACTCATCTGCCTGAGCTGGATTAGTTGGAGTACCCTCACACCAGCTAATAGCTGCTGTATTTACGACAGCAAGTTCTATGGGCCACGCCATGACGTACACGTTGTGGCCCACACTGTCTAGATGGCTAGATAGTGGGCCATGCCGTGATGTATATGTTATATCCTATTGTCTATCAGGTGGACCACATTGCAAAAATTAGTGAGATTGAATGCCTACCATTAGAAACATTTGGAGCCACAAAAATCTAGGATTAATATGAAATTTGTTTTTCCTCTTATTCAGGTCCTTGTGACCTCATGAATAGATTGGATGGAAAATGATCATTATGGTGGGCCCCTGTGAATTTTGAACAGTGGGAATCATTATCTCCGTTGTTATTTATGGTGTGGCCCATATGATGCAGCCCACTCGTTATATATGAGGCCCAGTGTCGAGCCCCATGGGTGAGGCCAATGTGATGTACTTGAGGCCCATGGGCGAGGCCCAATGTGATGTATTCGAGGCCCATGGGCAAGGCCAATGTGATGTATTCGAGGCCCATTAGCGAGGACCAATGTGATTTATTCGAGGCCCATGGGACGCGGCCTATTGTGATACATTTGAGGCCCTTGTATGAAGCCCAATGCGATATATGTGAGGCCCATTGCATTGTGTACGAATCCCTTGTGTGAGGCCATGGGCCCACTTTATGTTAGGCCCTATGTGGCCACTCCTTGGGAGCGATGTAGGTTAAATGTCCACATTGATGGGCAATGATGGTTGAATGTCCACATTGTGACCTTCCCTTAGGCCTTGCTAGGCCCATTCTCATTATTCTCTTAGTGGGTTAACCCAAATAAGTGGACCCCATTCGCTATAGATAGATGGCTTCGTGCTATTGGCTTTGATATAACCACGACCGAACTCTGATCTTTATATTATGGTTGATCGGCTATTCATCTATAGACCCTGCCTTGTTTATATGTTGATTGTTGGTACTGATTATCAATGTTGATTGTCGTTGCCGATTATCAATGCTGATTATCAGTGCCAATTATCGATGCTGATTGTTGATGCTGATCATTAGTGTCGATTATCGAGGCCGATGCCGATTATATATGCCAATTATCGATGCCGGTTATCGATACCGATTATGAGTATATGACAACATAGCATCATGATACATGCCCATATGCATCATCTGCATGCTTTTGATGAGATGAGTGATTGATCATAGCACATACCATTGGGCAGATTATTATAGGACTCCTTGCTAAGGGGAGTTGCCCACGTGAGCGCGCGGTATGTGCATGATTGTTGTATGACTAGATTGCATGATTCATGCATCTTGCATTGTGTGACATGTATATTGTATGCCTGTAAGACCTGTATCCTAGTCCGTACTATTCCGTCGACCTCCGCGATCCTTCCGACGAATTCCGGTGATCCGCGACTGATAATCAACGTTTGCGAACAACCCTAAGTCGTATCCCGTAGATCTGAGTTGGCCTAATCCAAGACTTGTACCATTGCGACCGCACCTTAGCTGCCATTTCGACGTTGTGACTCGCGCACCGACCCGATACCCAGGTCAAAAGATATGGGCCCGCGTTTATTTCGAGGAAAACACCACGTGTTTGCAATCCCAAGAGAGTCTCTACGACATGTCTCATCAATCAATCACTAAAATCAATCAATCAATCACCTCATGTCAAGTACACCCACCCATGCTTCCTTTATCCACAAGTTAAGCAACCACCAAGTCAACCAACCTCTCACCTCACCTATCACTCACCTCACATCCATCACTCACCTCACATCACCCATCTCTCTCTCCTTGCAACCCTCTCTCTCTCACTCTCATTTCTCAACACAAATTCCAAGCTAAGGAAGTGGTGGATGTCCAAGCCATTCTAAGAGAGAAAAGTGAGTTTGTGTGGCCCACTTTTCCATCCCAAATCCTTCATCCTAACCATTCACTTCTCATCTTCCACCATCAAAGTGAAGCCCAAGGAGCTCGGCGTTCCATCGGACCAAGAAGATCGAACGGTGGGTGCTCTATTAGGCCTAGATTTCCTTTTATTGATGAAGGGCTAAGTGAGGCCTACCGATTGATGGTATGGATCTCACTTTGGACCCTAGGTGTGGCCGATGACCCTCTTTAATTCTCATGATCATTCCATGATGGGGCCATTCTCCATGGATCCCATTATGATGTTTATTTTCCTTGCATTATAAGAGGTCATCTAAACTGTCCATTTTGGGTGAAGAAGGATCTCCATCGTTGATCTTCAATTTGATGGGCCCACGAGTAATGGGACCCACTTGATGTATGATTGAATGCAAGGGAGGGTCCATAGTGTCGGGTAGAGTTGTACACGAGTCGAGTCGATTCGAGTATCGCCGTACTCGTACTCAGCTCCTAACCGAGTGCTGCTCGTATTCGGCTCTACTCGGCCAATGAGCAGGGACTCCCTGCTCGTACTCTACTCGCCCGAGTACGAGCCGAGTACAAGTAGTAAACAAGTCGAGTCGAGTCTGAGTTTTCGAGGCGAGTTCGAGTACGAGCAGAAATCGAGTCGAGTAGAGTGCGAGTTTTCGAGAAGAGTTCGAGTCAATTGGAATTTGAAGTTAAACTAAACAATAAAATATATAAAATGCATATAATTTATGATTAAAAAAGTAAAAAACTTCGATAATTACATTAGCATATTTACATTACATTGTTCACTTCAAAATGACAATTTATAACTAATAACCTCTATAAGAGGAGTGTCTTCCTGTATTGTCATCTGATCCATCGGAACTGCTATCTATTTTTTCATATACAAATTGGTTCACTTCCTCTGAGTCAGAAGGTGAAGAGATTTTTCCTTCGTGCTCTTCTACACTTTGAACTAGATTTTTCAAACTTGCTTTATGTGAAGAATTGTATGCAGTACCCAATGCCCTATAAAATTCACCGAGACGAGTCAGGAATTTTAATTTGTTACTCTTTTTCTTCTTATTTGTCATACTCAAGTAACTCGACCCTGCTTCAACATCGTGTTGTCTTTGACTGAAATATCGCTGAAGTCTAGAAACATCTTCCATACTGCATTTTAAGGCGAGTTGGAATTGTTCTTCCTTCAAAGCTTTTAATCTGGCTTCCTCCTCTGCATCTTCTGTAGATGTCATTCATGTACTAGATCTAGAAGCAGAAGGTTTGGATGGAGTGGAAGGTTTTCTATTCGAATCTAACAGAGCTTGAAAAAGAATTTGGACATCCTTAGGGGCATTGGGGTATGGTTTTGCATCACCACCTCGACATGATAAGTGTAAGCGAAAGCGATTAGTTTTGTTTACAAACTTTGCGCCACACAAACCACACTTAATCTTTATTTTTCCAGACCTTGGTGGTGATTCAACTAGGGAAGCATAGTCCCAAATGTTTGTCGATGGCTCAGATGACGACATATCTACATTCAATTTTTAATAAAAAAAATCAGAATATTGATAAATAAATTGAACTTGATATAGGAACAAAAGAAAGCAATATAAATGTATCAAAAGTCAAAAATAAAAGCAAATGAATAGGCATATGTAAATAAATATCAAAGATTAAAAGTCTTCCAAACCACATTCCAAAAGGATCAACACTTTCGTGTTTGCAGTTGCAGTGAAATAATATTACAGATCATTCATCATTCAACTAAAAAAAAATTGAAAAACTGAAAATAATTATTGATCTGTAGGTAGAGACACCTCACGAATCTCAATCTCCTCTTCTTCATTATTATCATCATCATCATTCATATCTCCCCATATTGGGTGCAACCAATCTTACGTACAAATCAACGCTTCAACTGTATTTGATGAAAGTGAGCTTCGATAATTGCTCACAACCCTGCTCCCTGTGCTGAATGCAGATTCCGATGTCACTGTTGAAATTGCTATTGATAATATGTCCCGTGCCATCACAGATAATGTAGGGTATTTTGATTCACTAACCCTCATCTTCCACCATTCTAACATATCAAATTCAGATCGCACTACGATTGGCTCCTTAAGGTACATTTCTAACTCTGATTCTTTAGTATCAACTCCCATTCGTGCTTGTGCCAAGTATGATATATATTCATTTAGCACATCCGGATTACCAGGTATAGAAATATCCGCATCTCTACTTTCTTCAACACCCGCTGTAAGTAAAGTATTAACATACGATTTATACAAATCTTCAAGGGCTTGACGAACCTTAGACGTCTCTGCTGCCGCTCTTTCAGTGGGATAAAGCTTCATGAAAATAAAGCTAACTAACCCTATATTATAACGAGGATCAAGAATAACTGCCAAGGACATTAACAGATGACATTCATCCCAGTATTTATTGAACTTCGTCTTCATACCAACTGTCATCTGGTGTATGAAATCTGGACCCGCACTGGCATTTTTCTGTAGAGCATCCTTAATCTTCCAAAGAGATGGAAGAAACAAATTCGCAGTTGGATACTAATTCTCAGAAAAAATCTTCGTGCAATCGTAGAAAACTTTGAGAAATGTGTGAACTTGTTGTGCTTTGGCCCAATCATCTGTGCTCGGCAACCAAGAATACGTTCTGTCACGTACCGCGTACTCAGGAAATGCAAGCTGTAATTCCATTGCCGCATCTAACATTTCATAGGTCGAGTTCTCCCCAAGTATAGGGTTGTGATGTAGTAATAAACTCGGTGAGACCGAGGTCGAATCCACAGGGACTGAAACCTGTACATCGTCTGAAATTAAATAGAACTAGAACTAGACTGAGATGTAATCTAAAACGAGTGTGATTTGAGGAATAATGGTGAACTATTAATCTAAACTTAAAGAATTAAGAGAGAAGAAAACTAGGGATTCAGAGGATCCACTTGTAGAGATCAGGAAGATTTACGATCGATTCATGAACGCAATTGGACTTAGAGTCCCATCTTCGTCCAGTTGGAAGATATAACCTAGAAATCAAATCTGAACTTCATTTAATTAAGTTTTCAAGAGATTAGATAGGTGTGAATTAGATCGGGTTTCATCACAAAATCATGCCCATGAGACAAGACAGACAACGAAATTAATCCAGTCACAATCAATCTGTATGATGTACATATGAACGTCAGGAAGCGTTCCGTCATCCAACCATGCCTAGGAGACGATAATGAACAATAGGGTTTCCTAACCGCATAATCAAAACAGTAAAGGAGAAAAACTCAAGTCATTGCAGATCTAATGTAATATTAGTCACATTATACCATTAAAAACTAGAATCATTCTAACAATCAAACCAATCAAACGAGTTCATCATTCATAATCCAAACCGTAGAATCCCATCACACTACAAGCTTCACCTCTTAGCCCTAGCTAAGAGGTTTAGCCAACCATGACTGGTTGGATCTCTCAATAAAGTAAAGAAAACAACAACGAAAAAAATGTTAAAGAATTCTCCTTCTCTCCCTGTCTTTCTCTCTCACACGTCAGATTGAATCCTTAAAACTCCTCTCTCCTTACTTTTTTATAGAAGGGAAGGTCGGTTGAGGTTTCCTCACGAGAGGCCGTGAGAAGCAGCGAAAGAACCGGTCGGTTGCCCTGTTTTACGCAACACAAACATGTACAACCTGTTGCTTTTGACGTGAAGTTGTGGCAATGAATTTCCTTGCTTTCCCGATTTGTCTTCTTGGACGGGATTAGAAGTCTCATTCCGTGATCTTGGATGGTCAGGATCGAGTCTCTGATGTCCGGTTTTAATGTACAATGCACCAACTCGACCAGCTTCCTCAGACATGGGCATAACAGGGCTGGCGCGTTTCGTGCTCTGATGGTAGGTGAAGCCTATAACCGGAGTTCCGAACGAAATCCACCCCGTCCATCAGTTTCTCCTTGAAAATTTGGTCAGACGTGGTCGGTTTTGGATCTCCTTTGACGTGCCCCACCAGTTTGATCTTGTGGCAACGATTCTGCTATCCAGCATATTTGTAACCTCCTTTTGCCATTCTTCAGACCAAGAACCACCAGTTATTGATCAGGACCTTCATATGATT
This sequence comes from Magnolia changhungtana, assembly GCA_030180095.1. Classification (NCBI taxonomy): domain Eukaryota; kingdom Viridiplantae; phylum Streptophyta; class Magnoliopsida; order Magnoliales; family Magnoliaceae; genus Magnolia; species Magnolia changhungtana. The sequence goes on from JASAUF010000387.1 coordinate 85,379, forward strand.
CGACTGGACGACTCGGATTGAGCTAGTTGTCCATGATGATGGCCCATCGATTCGACTCTGCATTCCCTATTTCATGTCTTCGCACAGTAGGAAACGGAAGTTTCCGTTTTGGCTTAGAATTACGGGCCAGAGTCGATTTGAAAATCCATACCGTCCACTGCTTTTTCCTCGCAAAACCGATCGGATATGGATGGTTTTAAATTGTCGTTGATGCAGCCCATCTAAGCTGGCTGTAAGTCTTCCCTCCGCAGCCCATCTGATTGGGTTCAAAACAGAGTGCACATGATGCTTTAGAAACTCCTGAAGAGTCCTAGGGTACGGTCGAATCCAACCCCTTCTCATGATGGACGAATCAGATTGGTCATGTGGGCCATGATGGTGGCCCACCGGCTTCCGTAAAAATGCTCTGCGCACTTGCTGTTTACGCAAGAACCAAACGGTACTTGCCGTTTTTAACTGGGACATGGGACTACCCGATTTGGAAGGCAACGTAGTTGCCGTGCGCCTCTGGTGCTCTTGTGCACCATGTACACTCCGACTCAAGTGGGGTCCACGGTGATGTTCCTGAAAAATCAACTTCATCTATGCATCTTGTCTCCTCATATAACGCATTGATTCTGAAGTTGAGGCTTATTCATATAGCAGGTGGGCCACACTTAGGGAATTAAGGGGCTAATCAGTCCGTTAGGCCACTTCCCGACATATCCAGTGGCTGAAATTTAATCTGTACGGTTCATTTATGTCCTTCAGTAAATGTATGAAGTTTCGAGCCAATCGGATGGCAGAAACCCTATAATCTTGCATTCTGGACCATTTTCAGGCCTCTTTAATGTGAACAGCTTGATTTCCTCGGATCCCTGGCGTGTAAATCCATCGATCTTGGTCCCCTGGGGTCCCATCCAATGCCTTGGTGATTCTTGAGCATTAAATCCATGCTTCTAGCATCTTATCCAGTCCACGCTTCTAGATTCACCTTGTATCACAAACATGATTGAAATTAGGCGTTAAACAATATCATGTTCATAAAATCATGTAATAAATGGGATCTAATATGCAATATTTGACCCTCAACACAACCCCCAACCAGCATTTTGCTAGTCCCGAGCAAAGTATGCGAAAAATGAATTGAGAAGTATAAGATGATTATGAACTCAAGTGATTCTTGAAAAATAATTCAGATACGAGAATTCTAAGATTCATGAGTATTGGGCAGTATTTTCACCTAGGACTCGAGCACATGGTAAATTTCATAGTCAGGCTCAAAGTATAAATCCATTAATTAGAAAAATTCTAAGCATTAAGTACCATGAGTGTATAGTAAAATCTAGTATTATCATCAAGGTTCACTTCTCTATGACATGATGTCCTTGGCACTTAACAAGAGCATTCAGGACAACCAAAACTTGCCTCATGGCTCATTCTTTCATTCTTTCATATTTTTTTTTTCATTAAAAGTAACGCCATGGAGGGGAATCACATCCTCACCTATAGGGAGCAAACCTATGGTGAAGACCGTACACCTAACCCTTTTCACATATCGTCCATGGGGAATCGAATCCTCACCTATAAGGAGCAAACCTATGGTGAAGATTATTCGCCCAACCCTTTCCGCAGGCAGCTATCTTGTAACTGGGTATTTTCTTTTTGTTTCATTCTTCTTATTGAACATGATGGCCAAATTCCCCAGGTTGGTTCCTTCCATGCTTAATGATCACCAAATTATAATTCAATATCGAGCTGAAACTGTAATGTGCAACGAGATGCGTCTTGTGAAATCATGACTCAATCAATGTTTAAAATCTCTAATCAAGGATTAACAGTTCGAACTTAACTGTGAAATCTAACAAATATGGAATCAAGAGTCATAAATTGCCAACATCACTTATCTTGTAATTCTAAATCTAAGATTGCCGTCAAAATCACTTCGACTTCATAAGAAATTTCAGAAAAATTAAAAATTTTCACAATTTTTGCTCAAGACAAAGAAAACACTGATTAGGAAACCTAATCTCCCACCCCCAACCTAAAATCTATATTGTCCTCAATGTACAAGATATAAGCATGCAATGCATATGAGATAACGAAAGTAAAAGAAAAGTGATGGGAAGATAGTACCTGGATAACGAATCGAGATACTTTTTCAAAAATATCAGCGAGAAAGTAAGTCAGTGCAAGAGAGAAACCAACACAAGTAAAACACAAATAACAAAAATAAATTCCTACCTATACCACTTTCGCAGGTGCTCTCGATTGCATTTAGCGTATACAATAAGCCTTCAAACCCCTAGGTTGCCCCTAGTGGACGAGTTGTAGTCTCGAGAGGGTTTGCAGTAATGTTACCCACAAACATTGAACTAACTAACTAGGAAAATGAAATAAATTGAAAAGCTGGGTTACCTCCCAGGAGTGCTAAGTTTATCGTCTTCAGCCAAACCAAAGCAACTACCCTAGTCCTATGCAAACAGGAAACCTACCTATACCTCCATCAGATTAGGAGATCATTCCTGGTAAACAGGATCAGTCAGAGGCATGGACATGTCCTCTGAATCAAATTTCTCGACAAATAGCTTTAAGCGATGTCCATTTACTTTAAACTCTTTGCCATTGTCGGGGTCTCTTATATCGACGACCCCATGAGGATATGCAGTGATAACAGTAAAAGGGTCGATCCAACGAGATCGAAGCTTACCTGGAAAGAGATGTAATCGAGAGTTATACAAGAGGACTTTTTGGCCTGGCATGAACGCTTTTCGTAGAATATGTTGGTCATGAAACGCCTTCATCCTGTCCTTGTAAATTCTCGAGTTCACATCCTCATCGTTCTGGATTTCTTCGAGTTCATTCAACTGAAGTTTACGTAACGAGCTAGCACTGTCTATCGCCCAGTAGGCTCTATTTTCCAACTCCACAAGCAAGTGGCAAGCTTTCCCATAGACAAGTCTAAAGGGAGACATTGTACGGTACGCCCATAAGGCATCGGTCAATCGAATTGACCAATCCTTACGGTCAAAGTTAACCATTTTCTCCAAAATGTGTTTGATCTCCCTACTGGGAATCTCAACTTGCCCACTTGCCTGTGGGTGGTATGAGGTGCTCACCTTATGAGAGATACCGTATTTCTTCATTAAACTCTCAAATGGTCTATTACAAAAGTGTGAGCCCCCATTACTAATGATAGCTCGAGGCGTTCCAAATCGGGAAAGGATGTTCTCTTTTAGGAATTTAATGACCGTGCGATGGTCATTATTCCGACACGAAAAGCTTCGACCCATTTAGTGACATAGTCTACAGCGAGCAAAATATATAGATTTCCAAAAGATTGGGAGAATGGTCCCATGAAATCGATGCCCCAACAATCAAATGCCTCGATGATAAGAATGGGATTCAAAGGCATCGTATTTTGACGAGACAATGCTCCCAATTTCTGACAACGCTCACGAGCTTTGCAAAACTCATGAGTGTCCCTGAACATAGTAGGCCAATAGAAGCCACACTACAGAATCTTGGCCATGGTCTTTTTTGCAGAAAAGTGACCACCACAGGCCTGTGAGTGACAGAAGGTGATGACACTCTGATGCTCATCGTCTGGCACAAATCTCCTCAAGATTTGGTCTGGGCAATATTTAAACAAGTATGGATCATCCCAGAAGAAGTTGTGCACCTCGGTGAAAAATTTCTTCTTATCTTATGCAGTCCAATGTGTCGGTATGGAACCTGTGGCAAGATAATTAGCGATATCAGCGAACCAAGGTGAATGAGAGACTCTGAACAACTGTTCGTCAGGGAACATGTCATTAATCTGCGTCGTCTCAAGGGAATCAGAGGGATTAAGGTGAGAAAGATGGTCAGCCACTACGTTCTCTACTCCCTTTTTATCTTTTATCTCTAGGTCAAATTCCTGGAGTAGGAGGATCCATCGTATCAGGCAGGGCTTAGCATCATTCTTAAACAGAAGATACTTAAGCGTTGCATGATCAGTGTAAATAATGATCTTGGATCCAATCAAGTAGGACCTAAATTTATCCAAGGTGAACACTACGGCTAAGAGTTCCTTTTCCGTAGTCGAGTAGTTCACTTAGGCAGGATTTAGAGTCTTACTTGCGTAATGAATAATGTAGGGTTTCTTATCTTTTCTCTGGCCTATAACTGCCCCAAGAGCATAATCAGACGCTTCACACATAAGTTCAAAAGGAATGCTCCAGTCAGGTGGCTGTATGATGGGTGCACTAGTCAATATGCCCTTAAGCTTAGTGAAAGCTTCCTGACATGGTTCAGTCCACTCGTATGGTGCATCCTTTTGAAGTAGATTGCATAAAGGACAAGAGATGAGACTAAAGTCCTTTATGAATCTTTTGTAAAACCTGGCGTGTCCTAAGAAGGATCGCACGTCCCTTATGTTCTTGGGTGGAGATAAGTTAGAGATAAGATCGATCTTTGCTTTATCAACCTCGATTCCTTTGGATGAAATAATGTATCCAAGGACAATTCCCTTCTGAACCATGAAATGACACTTTTCCCAATTAAGTACCAAGTTCTTTTCTTCACATCTTTTCAGCACACATTTAAGACTTTCCAAGCACTCGCTGAAAGATTGACCAAAGACAGAGAAATCATCCATGAAGACATCTAAATATTGCCTCACCATGTCAGAAAATATGATCATCATACATCGCTGGAAGGTGGCAGGAGCATTACATAGCCCGAATGGCATCCTTCGGTATGCAAAGGTGTCGTAGGGACATGTAAACGTAGTCTTTTCTTGATCTTCAGGGGCGATCTCTATCTGGTTATAGCCCGAATACCCGTCAAGGAAACAGTAATATGAATGACCAGCTAACCTTTCCAAGATCTGATCAATGAAGGGAAAAGGAAAGTGGTCTTTCCTCGTGACGGTATTTAATTTCCTGTAGTCAATGCACATCCTCCAACCAGTAGTGACTCTAGTTGGTACGAGTTCATTATTGGCATTGGCTATGATGGTGATCCCGGACTTCTTAGGAACCACCTGAATTGGACTCACCCATTGACTATCAGATATAGGGTATATGATACCCATATCCAATAGTTTAAGAACCTCGGCCTTAACCACTTTCTTCATGTTTGGATTTAGTCTACGTTGTGGTTGCCGAGCGGTCTTCACATTATCCTCAAGGTATATGCGGTGAGTACAAATCGAGGGGTCGATTTCCTTGAGGTCTGCGATTGTCCATCCAAAGGCTCCCTTATGCTCCAGGAGAGTAGATATGAGCATAATCTCTTGTTCTTTCTCAAGGTGGGAAGAAATCACCACCGAGTATGTCTCATCTTAACTTAAATATGCATATTTCAAATCAGAGGGCAAAGGTTTTAGGTCAAGCTTCAGTGGCTTGAGGTTAGACGGTAGAGGCGTTTCATCAGTTTGGGGCAACTCTTCAAATTGTGGCCTCCACCGGTTAACTTCAATCTTGGCATGCAAACATCAAGCATGACACACATCTCCCTAATCATGTCATCATCAAACTCATGGGAGTGGGCCAGGCACGTCTCTAGAGGATCAGAGGATAAGGTAAGGGGTGTCCTATCTTCCACGAAAGTATCGATCATGTTAATATCGTAGATATCGTCATCTTCCTCTAACCGTCTGCCAGTGTTGAAAAAGATATTCATTTCTAATGTCATATTCCCGAAAGACATGCTCATGACACCATTCCTGCAATTGATAATTGCGTTTGAAGTGGCAAGGAATGGGTGACCAAGAATGACGGGAATCTGAGTGCTCGTGTTATTGATGGGTTCGGTATCCAGGATGATGAAATCAACTAGGTAGTAAAATCGATCAACCTGGACCAATACATCCTCAATTATCCCTCTTGGTACACGAACAGAGCGATCAGCAAGTTGTAGTGTAGTTAAGGTGGGTTTTAATTCACCTAAACCCAACTGTTTGTATACCGAGTAGGGAATAAGATTAACGCTCGCTCCTAAGTCAAGAAGTGCGTGATCAATTCGATTGTCTCCGATTACACATGATATTGTTGGGCTACCGAGATCCTTGAATTTTTGTGGCACGTCTTGTTTTAGGATGACACTCACTTTCTCAGTTAGGAAGATTTTCTTTTGAATATTTTGCCGTCTTTTGTTCGTACATAAGTCTTTCAAGAATTTGGCATACGAAGGTATTTGTTTCACGGCATCAAGTAGAGGAATGTTGACCTTCACTTGTTTCAACACCTCTAGAATATCCTGAGAGTTAGAGAGAGGTTTTGGTGCAACCAACCGTTGGAGAAATGGAGCAACCGTCTTCCCTTGAGGTTCTGGTTCTAACTCTGGTGGGGCATGACTAGATCCATCTTCTTTATTCACTTCCGGGTCCTTAGGCTTTTCAGCCCTAACCGGAATGATTTTGTCAATGATCTTCCCACTCCTAAGAGTGGTGATGGATTTAGCTTGCTCCATCTGATTTGAAGAGCTTGGGTCGCTAACTTCATATTGCGGTTTAGGATTGGGAAGAGGTTGAGCTGGGAAGCTCCCCTTGTTCCCAATCGTATTTTCAGCCTTAAGTCCTTGTATTGCTTTTGTAAGGTCTTAGAAGGCTTGTAGCATACCTTGATTGAAAAGCTCTTGCTTTTGAAAATGTTTCACAACCGAATCCTCTTGAGGTTTCTCTTGAGTTGGATTTTGATTTAGGAAACCTTGAGGTGTAGCGGTTTGTCCATTCCTCCAACTGAAGTTTGGATGATTTCTCTAGCTAGGATTGTATGTGTTAGAGGTGGGCCCACTGAAAGGTCTTTGGTAATTGCTTACAGCATTGGATTGCTCATTCAATACCTTTTGAAAGGCAGAGATAGTTGGACAGTTTTCAGTAGTATGAATGTTGCAACCACAGATGCTACAAACAATTTCCTTGGCCTTATCTTTCTTAAATTTCATGGCCTCAAGTTTCCTAGTGAGATTAGCTACCTTAGCATTAATATCATTGTCTTCTCTTAGGAGATACATTCCACCCCTTTCCTTAGAATGAGTCGGCCTAGACATAGTACTAGGTCTAGGGGAGATGTCCCATGATTGTGTGTTCTCAGCAAGTTTATCAAAGTAATCCCACACTTCATTGACTACTTTATTCATAAACTCCCCATTACACATCGTCTCGACTAATTGGTGCATGGGAAATGTCAGTCCATCATAGAAAAAGTTCATGATGTGCCACGCTTCAAAACCATGTTGTGGGCATGAACTGATAAGATCCTTGAACCGCTCCCAACATTGGAAGAATGTTTCATCTTCCCTTTGGGCAAACTTCATAATCGACTTTCTCAGGGCTTCTTAATGAACTCCCTTGTCATGTCATTCCATCTGCCAATTGATCGAGGACGTAGTGAATGTATCCACGTCTTGGCTTTCTCTTTCAAAGAAAAGGGAAAGAGTTTCAACCTGACCGTGTCATCAGACACGTTAGGAAAGTATAAGGTAGCTATGATCTCATCAAATTCTTTTAAATGTAAGTAAGGATTCTTTGACTCAAGCCCATGAAATTTAGGGAGGAGTTGGATCACCCCTGGCTTGATATCCATGTGTCCTGCATTCTCAGGAAAAACCATGCATGAGGGCGTACTCACCCCTGCCGGTTGTAAGTAATCTCGTAAAGTACGAGGCGGGGGTGCTTGATGCACCTCATTCTCAACTTAGACATCCTCCACCCTAGGTTGGGGTAGAAGAGGTTGATTTTCAGCCATATCCTCAATTAACTCAAGGGATTTCGAGTGGTGTCTAGTCCTACGATGGACAGTTAACCCCTCAACTAATCCTCCTTCAGTCAAGAGACGTCGAGTGTTGTCACGAGCCCACTTGGGCATGAAACACTCACAGCCCTCAATCAAATTCTAAACCTAATCCTAAGAAGGGAAATAAAAATCTAAAAAGAAAGAGAGAGAGTTGGAAGGAAGTTACCAAATTGGAGTCCCTAAATTAAAACCTGCAAAATAAAATAAAACAAGTTAGTTTATAAGAATAGTAAGCCTAAGATTATAAAATTCCTAAGAAGAGAAATAGCAGTAAACTAGTTTCTAATTTAGAAAAAAGAGAAATTCCTAAGAGAGTATAAAATTTCTAAAACAATTTAGGAAAGTTCTAAACTAGAAAGTAAGTTAGTAACAGAAATTTGAAAAATAGAAAGTAGAAATTAGAAAGAGCTTACTAAATTAGAAATTTCTAATAAGCCTACAAAACAGGAAAGTTAGTTTCTAAACAAAAAGTCTTCAAATATAAAAAATTTCTAAAAATAAAATAGGAAACAAAATTAGATTCTAAAAGAGTTAGAATTAGAAATTTGCTAAAAAGGAATCCTAATCTAGAAATAGCAAGGAAGAAATTAAGAGAGAAATTACCAATTTAGAAACCCATCTCAGAATCCTACAAAATAAGAAAGTTGGGTTAGTTTCTAAAAAGGAAAAACTATCTAAAAATAGAAAGTTACTTAAAAGAAAATTTCTAAAAATTAAAGGAAAACCTGGAATTAGAAAATTCTAAAAATAAACCCTAAAAATTAGAAAAGTCCTAATCTTAAACTAATCCTAAAACCAGATAACTTCAGGAAACGTAGCCGTCAATCCCCGGCAACGGCGCCAAAAACTTGTTCACTCCCCAAGTATAGGGTTGTGATGTAGTAATAAACTCGGTGAGACCGAGGTCGAATCCACGGGAACTGAAACCTGTACGTCGTCTGAAATTAAATAGAACTAGAACTAGACTAAGATGTAATATAAAATGAGTGTGATTTGAGGAATAATGGTGAAATATTAATCTAAACTTAAAGAATTCAAAGAGAGGGAAACTAGGGATTCAGAGGATCCACTTGTAGAGATCAGGAAGATTTACGATTGATTCATGAACGCAACTAGACTTAGAGTCCCATCTTCATCCAGTTGGAAGATATAACCTAGAAATCAAATCTAAACTTCATTTAATCAAGTTTTCAATAGATCAGATAGGTGTGAATTAGATCGGGTTTCATCACAAAATCATGCCCATGAGACAAGACAGACAACGAAATTAATCCAGTCACAATCAATCTATATGATGTATGAACGTTAGGACGCGTTCCGTCATCCAACCATGCCTAGGAGACGATGATGAACAACAGGGTTTCCTAACCGCATAATCAAAACAATAAAGGAGAAAAACTTAAGTCATTGCAGATCTAATGTAATATTAGTCACATTATACCATTAAAAACTAGAATCATTCTAACAATCAAACTAATCAAACGAGTTCATCATTCATAATCCAAACCGTAGAATCCCATCACACTACAAGCTTCACCTCTTAGCCCTAGCTAAGAGGTTTAGCCAACCATGACTGGCTGGATCTCTCAATAAAGAAAAGAAAACAACAACGAAAAAAACGTCAAAGAATTCTCCTTCTCTCCCTGTCTTTCTCTCTCTCACGTCAAATTGAATCCTTAAAACTCCTCTCTCCTTACTTTTTTATAGCAGGGAAGGTCGGTTGAGGTTTCCTCATGAGAGGCCGTGAGAAGCAGCGAAAGAACTGGTCGGTTGCCCTATTTTACGCAACACAAACATGTATAACCTGTTGCTTTTGACGTAAAGTTGTGGCAATGAATTTCCTTCCAGATTCGTCTTCTTGGACGGGATTAGAAGTCTCGTTCCGTGATCTTGGACGGTCAGGATCGAGTCTCTGATGTCCGGTTTCAATGTACAATGCACTGACTCGACCAGCTTCCTCGAACGTGGGCATAACAGGGCCGGCGCGTTTCGTGCGCTAATGGTAGGTGAAGCCTATAACCGGAGTTCCCAGCGAAATCCACCCCGTCCATCAGTTTCTCCTTGAAAATTCGGTCAGACGTGGTCGGTTTTGGATCTCCTTTGACGTGCCCCACCAGTTTGATCTTATGGCAACGATTCTGCTATCCAGCATATTTGCAACCTCCTTTTGCCATTCTTCAGACCAAGAACCACCAGTTATTGATCAGGACCTTCATATGATTCGACTGGACGACTCGGATTGAGCTAGTTGTCCATGATGATGGCCCATCGATTCGACTCCGCATTCCCTATTTCACGTCTTCGCACAACGGGAAACCGAAGTTTCCGTTTTGGCTTAGAATTACGGGCCAGAGTCGGTTTGAAAATCCATACCGTCCATTGCTTTTTCCTCGCAAAACCGATCAGATATGGATGGTTTTAAATTGCCATTGATGCGGCCCATCTAAGCTAGCTGTAAGTCTTCCCTCCGCAGCCCATCTGATTGGGTTCAAAATAGAGTGCATGTGATGCTTTAGAAACTCCTGAAGAGTCCTAGGGTACGGTCGAATCCAACCCCTTCTCATGATGGATGGATCAGATTGGTCATGTGGGCCATGATGGTGGCCCACCGGCTTCCGCAAAAATGCTCTGTACACTTGTTGTTTACACAAGAACCAAACGACACTTGCCATTTTTTACTAGGACACGGGACTACCCTATTTGGAAGGCAACATAGTTGTCGTGCACCTCTGGTTCTCTTATGCACCATGTACACTTCGACTCAGGTGGGGTCCACGGTGACGTTCCTAAAAAATCCACTCCATCCATGCATCTTGTCTCCTCATATAACGCGTTAATTCTGAAGTTGAGGCTTATTCATATAGCAGGTGGGCCACACTTAGGGAATTAAGGGGTTGATCAGTCCATTAGGTGACTTCCCGAGATATCCAGTAGCTGAAATTTAATCTGTACGGTTCATTTATGTCCTTCAGTAAATGTATGAAGTTTCGAGCCAATCGGATGGCAGAAACCCTATGATCTTGCATTCTGGACCATTTTCGGGCCTCTTTAATGTGAACAGCTTGATTTCCTCGCATCCCTGGCGTGTAAATCCATCGATCTTGGTCCCCTGGGGTCCCATCCAATGCCTTAGTGATTCTTGAGCATTAAATTCATGCTTTTAGCGTCTTATCCAGTTCACGCTTCTAGATTCACCTTGCATCACAAACATGATTGAAATCAGGCGTTAAACAATATCGTGTTCATAAAATCATGTAATAAATGGGATCTAATATGCAATATGTGACCCTCAACATACAGACATCCAACTTCAACATTTTTTTAGATGGCACATTCAAACGTTGGATGATGTCATTCCATACACTCAGTCTCGATGACGACCCCCTTATATATTTCATACTTTCTCTTATATTCTCTATAGTGTTGTCAATTGCTTTCAGCCCTTCTTGTACAATCAAATTTACAATATGGGAATAACATCTTACCTGAAATATTTTTTCTTCTAAAAATAAATTTCCTGTAGCCTTGAACTGGTTACGTAAGCATGAAATGACACTGTCATTTGCTGAAGCATTGTCTAAAGTTATTGCTGAAATTTTCTTCTCAATGCCCCAGCCTTCTAGACAACTATAGATGCAATCTGAAATATGTAAACTAGTATGTAGAGGAGGAAGGTGTTTGAAGTTCAAAATTCTCTTGCATAGTTTCCAATCTCTATCAATATAGTGAGCGATTAATGAAATGTATCATTTTCTTTGATTGGACGTCGTCCATAAATCAGAAGTCAAAGTTATTCTAGTCACTGAAGCCAAAACTTCTTTCAGTTTCATCTTCTCCTTTGCGTACATCTTCATGCTTTCTCTCTGCACTGTGACACGGGAAACATTCTCGGCCCGAGGGTTAAGTAATTGACAGAAACCCCTAAACCTTTTACTTTCAATCATTCTGAAAGGTTTTCTTCCAAAATCACTAATCTAGCAAACCACTCATTCAGCTTCTCCTTGTCAAACTTATGAGTGGACACTACGCCTTGGGAGTCGTCCCCTTCTGACTTCGTAAATGACAGTGTTTATTGGCCGGGAGGAGGGAGTCTTGTTTTCTTAGGACATGTCTTCAAATGTCTAATTAGATGTATCGTAGATCCTCGTGGAAACTTACTAAATAACCTTTTGCAGTAATTACACTTTATCTTTTGTACACCGTTAACTGTCACATCTTCGAAATCATCCCACACTATTGATCTCTTCTTCTTCCCTTTACATGCAGTTGACATGTCTGTGTCTCCCTCTACTATTAGAGGAGATGTGGCCGATGTACCCATTCCAGGGGTATTTGGGCTTTCGTCTTGACTAGTCATCTATAAAATAAAGTTCTCGATATGTTATACAGCTATACCTAGGGTCCTAGATGGCTAGACCGCTAGACGGGCATAATTACTTAACTGTCTAAATTAGTCACCCATTCGAAGTTAGATAGATTGTAATGCTTCATTTTCCAATTTAAATGTTACGCCGAAATTCTGGCAGCATCTCCCCTTATCTCTCCAGAATATATTAATCTTGTATTTGATTCCCATGTCAATCATCAAAACAAATTGTGGACATTTGATGACGGAAATAAATACATGAAATATATCCAGAGAGAAAAAGGAGAGACAAAACCAAAACAAGCATATGCATTTAAATTGGAATAAATGAAGACATTACAATCTATCTAACCCTGAACTGTCCAAAAAGGGACAAGTTGAGCAATTTCTATGCATCCAAGAACACACTGAATCTATGTCTGGCAACATAGAAATCCTCAAATGGGCAACTGATTATCCTATACTACAAGTCTACAACTAGAACAATACAAATAATTCATATTTATGCAAACAAAGGAGCATACTGAAATTGACATTCATCATCTAACTAACTAATAACAAAATGTCAAATGAAAAACTAAAGGCATCTTAAAGTGGTAGCATTCAACACTAACAAAGTAACAAGTAAACTGTCATTTATAAAGTAAATTAAGAAATATGGAAAACATAACTATTAGAGCATGGGACTTGAATAGTAGAGGACAATAATTAACATATTAATAATTTCTATATTAACATATTTCTATAGTAACATATTTCTATATTAACAATTTGTATTTAGGGAAATCACTTTCTGATTTTGAAATATTTAGGGCATGGGACTTGAAAATGATCTAATTGTTTTAGCAGAAGATCTAAACACTATAGTTGAACTAATGGAAAGCTTAGATCTCATACATGTCTCACCTTATAATATATGTGCATATATGTGAAATTAGTAAACCTTATTATTTAATTTTAGAAGGATTGGTATGCATTTGTTGGACATTGAGTGGAAAAATAGTGCAGACACTCCTGATTTTTGTAAATAATTCCTAACAAATCAAAGGTTAGGATTGTTCCATTTATCTAATTTAATTGTGATTAACTAAAGTGATTTTAACAGTTTAAGCATCATGTGCCATTGGAGTATTAAATAAATAAATTCCATTTCTTATATTATCCAAAATAAAATAAAAGCTCTTGTTCTTGCTGTTTCGTCATGTCTGACCATCAAAGATGGGACCCATGCTAAATGAATTATTCAATTCATTGCCTAATTCCAAATATCAGGTTAATCCCAATTCCAAATATTAGGTTAATCCCAATTATGCTAAATGATTTTGAAATATTTAGGGAAATATTTAGGGAAAACACAAATATTAGGTTAATCCCAATTCCAAATATCAGGTTAATCCCAATTCCCAAGTCTTTCCTGCCCAGCTCGCCCGTCCTCGAGTTTCTTTCTGATTTTGAGATATTTAGGGAAAACACAAATATCAGGTTAATCTCAAATATATACTAAACAATTTTTATATTAACATATATTAAACAATTTCTAAAAATCAAAAATCAAAAATCAAACCCACACATACCGGGCGATCTGGGCAGGAACGACCGGCAGCTACGTGTAGGGCAAGGCGATGACGGACGACTGGACGAGTGGCAGCCTGAAAGGGACGACCTGCGGCACCGGACGAGTGACAATGAGGAGCTCCATCACCGGACAGGCCGCAGGGACGAGCAGATAGGGGACGGGCATCTAGCACAGCCGGATAGTGGACGGGCGAGTGAGAGAGAGAGAGAGATGGAAGAAGAGGGACGGTCGGACGGTGCTGGGAAAGGGAGGGGAGAAAGAGAGAGATGGAGGGGGGGGGGGTTTAAAACGGCCATTAGAGGAAAGAAGGGTTTCGAGTGGGTGCTTGAAAATGACGAGCGACTGGGTGAGTGAAGTAGGTTTTTTTTTTGCTTATATATATGGGTACGAGTCAAGTACTGAGTCGAGTATCGAGTCGAGTACCGAGTCAAGTACCTCCAGACTCGTACTCTACTCGTAATCTAAACGAGTAGATGAAACCTGCACGTACTCGGCTTTAACTCAGATGAGTCGAGTGAGTACTTGAGCTTTAGTTTACTCGTGTACAACTCTAGTGTCGGGGTCCCTCCATCATCACGTGTCTCTCTTTCTCTCTCTCTCTCTCTCTCTCCCTCTCTATTTTTCATTTATTTTTGTGTGATGATATGGTTATGTTGCCCACTTGGATGGACCCCACTTTGATGTATGTATTACCACACCATCCAACCCTTTCTTGTGGTGGCCCACGTCCTTAGGTGGGGCCCACCTTAAATGAACGTGTAGGGCCAAACCGTCCAGCATCCAGGGACACTCGACTTAAAAAGGAAACAATATATATATATATATATATATAAGCCTTGGTTTAAGGCTATTTGGGTGGGCCACTTGTATAGGCCTTACCTTGATGTATGAGTTCAATCCACGTCATCCATCCCTTTCCTCAGACCATTTTAGGCGTTGAGACGAAAAATGAGGCAAATCCGATCTTCTGGCGGGCCATAGCATGGAAAACAATATTTCCTATCATTAAAATACACTTTGAGGTTTCTACACGCCGAAACCCATTCAATATTGGGCTTGTTTGGTCCGTCTCGAGCCATGGGAAGCAATGAACGAGGTGTATTCCTCTGATGTGGGCCCCATGCATGAAAAACCTCAGGAATTCTCGATTTCAATATATATATATATATATATATATATATATATATATATATATATATATATACACGTCTACAGCAGACGCTGCTGCTGTAAAGGCACGCAGGTAGTGCCTGCGACAGTTCAACGGGCGGGAGGCAGGGACCCACGGTCCCAGCCATGGGCCCCACCATGATGTATGTTTAATATCCACACCGTTCATTGGGTGGGCCACTTCCTAAAGTGGACCCCCCTCCAAAAATCGGCCCGATCTGAAACTCAGATGGCCCACATCATGGGAAACAATGGGATTGAACGTCTGCCCTTAAAACCCTTTTGGGTGCCACGGAAGTTTTGGATGATTATGAAATTTATTTTTCCTATTCAGTCAGGGTCCGTGTGACCTTATTAACGGGTTGGATTGCATATAAACATAATGGTGGGCCCCACGTGGGACCCACAATGATGTAAGTGTTTCATTCGCACCGTCCACCATGATTTATGTGTTCTATCCACACCGTCCACACTGAATGGTGGGACCCACCCCACGTGTGGGGGACTGCAGTGTGTGTGTATGTGTGTATATTATATTATATTATATTATATTATATATTGTGTATATATATATATATCATAGATTATATATTATATTATATATAATATACATGATGGTGGGCCTTCATATGGACCCCCACCATGATGCATGTGTTGCATCCAATCTGTCCAACCATTTTGAAAAGTTTGTTTTAGGGCTTGAGGCTAAAAATAAGACAAATCTATAGTTCAAGTGGCCCCCACCTTGGTATGTGTACGAGGCCCATTTTGATTTATTTATGGTCGTCCATTGAGGTCCACTTGGATATATGTAAGGCCCATAGTTGAGGCCTATCTTGATGTAGTTATGGCCCATCCGTTGACGCCCACCTTAGTATACATATAAGGCCATGTGAGGAGGCCCACCTTAACATTTATAAGGCCCATTTGAGGAGGCCCACTTTGATGGATATGAGGCCCATGTGCAGGGCCACCTGTGATGGCCCATGTGTAGGGCCCACCTATTGCGTATTCATGGCCCATTTAGGAGGCCCATTGTGGTGTATTTAGGGCCCAAGGTTTAAGGCCCATTGTGATGTATTGAGGCCCGTGGGTTGAGGCCCATTGTAATATATTTGAGGCCCATGGGTTGAGGCCCATTGTGATGTATGAGGCTCATTATAGAGGCCCACCGTGATGTGTATGAGGACCATATGATGAGGCCTATTTGATGTATTTAAGGCCCATGGGTCGAGGCCCAATGGGATGTATACAAGGGTTATTGCATCGTGTGATTCCACCATGGTTTATGAATAATATTTATGGCAGGCCATACCTTGGGAGCAATGTTGGTTTGATGTCCACATTGTAAGAATAACGTTGGTTAAATGTCCGCATTATAACTCTCCCTAGGGCCCATTGATTGGCCCATATTGGTTACATGTAGGCCATCTAGGCCCATATTCGGTGTAAGGATAGTTTATTTCTTTATCACATGCTTAGTATAACTCTATGATTCATGCCCATACGCATCATATGTATGCTTGAGATGAGGAATGTTTAATCATAGCATACGCTATTGGGCAGACTATTTACAGGACTCCTTATGAGACGGAGTGCCCTCATTATCGCGCCATACGCACAGGATTGCTGCATGACTAAATAGTGTGACTCATACATCTTGCATATATGTGACTTGATCATTGTACGCCCTAGCAACATCAAGGCCGTGGCCTCCACAGACACATCGTGGATGGCCAGATGGGACACCGAAATGCTTGGTTCGAGCACTGTGGGCACGTAGGATGTCCTTGGGTGAAAATCTCAGAACCTCTTTGGTACCAGGAGCTGCTTCAACGTCTAGACCGAGTGGAATATGAGCGTCGGTACCTATACCATGAGGTCGTGTCTCTCATTGTGTTGTGGTCGGTTGGGAGGGGGTGTGGCCTTATCCGCCTGAGTGAGGGGGCTATAAGCTAGGCTGAGTATGACCAGCTCGTAAATGGGTCCGCTATCGACGAGCCGGGTAGGTATTGGTAGACTACTGGTCAGGCGGATAGTGATGTATATTCCGCTCGCTGGGCTGTGCAGCTAGGGAGGAGGCAGTCAGTGTCGAGTGTAATAGACCTCGGTGATTCCCCAGAGAGCAACCGTACTGATATGTGGACTTATTGAGTAGGAATTGTATATCCATTCATTTATTCATTCACTATCCACTCAGGCTGGAGGTGCGTAACTATTTGTTCTGTGTACCTTCGCATGGCCAGGATTTCGGTTGGGCGCGTGACTTACCTGAGATCAGGAGTTTACCACATTGAGTCGGACTATGCAAATTTAGTTATGGGACTGATTTGGATAGAAGTCCCTTGTGGTGGACCCTGTAGCCTACGATACTACGTACTATCATCCCGATTTCACATTCCAGCATAGTCATTTCATTCGCACCGCATATTACATTGCATCCGCAGTACTTAGCATTTTGGATTACTATGTTTTGCACTTATATAGCCTAGACGGACTTAGCAGGATTTGCATATTACATTGCATCATTGATACCTGATATTTGACTTCCACATTTTCATAGCTGATCCGTATTGTATATTCTGTTATTGAATGATTCATGGACTTACCAGTATATTTCTGCTTACTCTGATATCGTATGATTCATGATCTTGTTAGTAGTTCTGCTTACCTCGACAATGTATGATTTATGGGCTTTATTGTATACTTGGCACTTACCTTACACACACTTTCACCACCCTGTAAGTTTTCTATAAGCTTATGCACGATAGATGCGTGCAGGTGGTGTTAGGTTGCAGCAGCGTTGAGCTTGGAGCATGTAGCTATCTTCTAGAGCTTTGATTTCGACATATGTATTTTCCTTTCAACACTGTATTCAAATGATTATATTAGTGGATATGTGATGATGATGTTGCCTTTGTGATTTGGGTAAACTTATGGTTATGCTCCATTATAAAATATATATATATATATATATATATATTCATTCTGAAAATCCTCCTTGTAGGATCCCCGGATCGGAATCTGGCATATGATTGCTGGGAGCCGAGAATGGGGCACTATAGAGGCTATCGACACCGGATTCGGCAATCGAGAATTTTGTGAGCCCGTTTTGTCACGCCCCAGCCACATCAGGGCCTTAGCCTCTACAGGCATATCGTGGTTCCCAGGATTGAACACCGAAAATCTTATTTTACATGGGGTGCTATAGATGTCCCTCGGTGAAATTCCCTAAACCCTTATGGTGCGAGGAGGTTGCTCCAACGTCTAGACCGAGTGGATGCATGAGCGTCGAATATCGAATACTAGGAGGTCGTGCTTTCTACTATGTCATGGTCAGTTGGGAGGGGGTACGACCTTACCCGCCCGAGAGGAGGGGTCAAGCTAGGCTGAGTTTGAGTAGCTCGAGGAATGGGTCCCCTATCGACGAGTTGGGCCTGATATTTGCAGGCAGATAGTGAGGTCTCTTTAACTCACCTTGTTGCGTGCGATGGGGTGGCAATTTGGTTTGTAGTGTACTAGACAACGCTGATATTCCAGAGTTGAGCTGTATTGATATGTGGACTTAGATGAGGATTGGTGTGCTTGAGTTGCATCTCGCATCGCATGGCCTTGGTATGGCCGACATCATTCATGTTTTGCATCGCATAGCTTTGATATGGTCGATAGTATTCATGTCTTGTATTGTATAACCTCGGTACAGCTGATAGTATTCATGGATTCACCAGTATATTTCGCATTACTCTGATATGGCACAATTGTATTACTACCTCGCGCACACACTTTCACAACCCTCTAAGCTTTCCATAAGCTCATGCACGACTGTTGCATGCAGGTAACGTTGAATCGCAGTAACGCTGAGGCTTGAGCACGTGACAGTTCATCTTGGATCTTTTGTCTATCATCATTGTATTTCCCTTCATGCGCATTGTACTTATAAATTTTTTATCATAGTAGAAATGTGATGAAGTTTTTGGTTGTTGTTTATAGGTTATGCCTCTGGTTATGCTTATTACGAATCAAACTTATGTAAAAAATCCTCCATGTAGGATCCCAGGATCGGAACCTGGTAAATGGGTGCCGAGAGCCGAGAATGAGGTTCTACGGAGGCTGTCGGCGCCGGATTCAGCGATCGAGAATTTCGTGAGCCCCGTTTCTGAGCTTCGAGCGTGACAGATGGGGTCGTTGAATAGGGTCGGGGTATATGATTTTCTTGGTGATCTGAAATTTAGATTGACCTATCTTAAAAATTCTAATAATCGGTGTCAAAACGAACTTGATCTTGATTAACGGTCCACACTTAATGATTAGGGTAAATTTTGGAAGAAATGTGTAGTCAGGATAGGCAAACGGTTGGACAAAAGTTGGTAGTTGATCAATGATGAAAAATGCATAAATATAAAATTTCACATTTTGCATGAAAAGGAAGGAACTGACTTCAACATTCAACGATATAGGATCATAAATCGGGGTTTAAATTTTGTATAACCTCGTAGTCATATAAGAGCAAAGCGTGCTCCAAATTGAGTTATGATGGACGACAGGAAGAGGTTAAATCGGAACATCTGGATTTATAAAGAGTTGGTAATCCTCGAAAGGATAATTTCGTGCCTAAGGAAAAACCTACCAAAGTGGGGTCTTCATAGTTCACAATTTGTCTATATTATGGGCAATCCAAGTCCTTCATATGAAGGAAAATATCCTACTATAACTACCCATAAAGTTTCTTCATTCGATGGACACCAAAATCAACGGTTAAGGGGCTGATTTGTCAATTGGGTCACTTTTACAATGATCTAAGGCTGAAATTTGACATGTATGGTTAATTTATGATACATAGACATTGTATAAAATTTTGCATCAAACGGATCGTGAGAAACATGTGATCTAGAATTCAAGGGTATAGGTTAATGACATTTTTGTTATTATTGCTGATATGAGAGTTTTGGGAAATCTAATGGTTCTACATGGTTATAGGCATGTTTCTAACTAATTCTTACAAAAGAACTTATATTTAACTCATTATGAATAAAGAATTATTCACCGAATTAATTAAGGGAATGTACATATATTAACCAACATAATGGATGGTCAGATGAAATGTTAAAAATAGAAAAACTTAAAGGTTAATACTCTAATCATGTATGTAAGTGTGTGTACGGTCAGTTTTGTAAATGGATGTTCACAAGTGAGTTTTTGAAGTGATCAAGAGGTAGAATATGTATACTGTTAGATTCAAGTGACTTGTTCACATGTGTAAGTTTCTCAAATTGTAGTTTTGATGGTGGGTTAAACATATTCATAGGTGGCGAATAAGATGAATGGATCAAAATCTCAATTTGATATTTATACGAGAGGATGCAGATATCAAATAGTTAGTTTACTATGATTGGGCGGTCCAAACTCAAAGTGGATCGTCAGATATCTTTACCTATAAGTGGATAGTTGACTTAACGGTTGGTTATGATAGACAAGTGAGAATAATTGGACATATGATGATGTTGTCCTAAAATCAACGGTCGGATGGCTTGATCTATGGATGAAAATAATTTTTAATGGTCATATTCATGTTGGCGAATAGATGTAAGATTAGGATAGCTAAATTGGTATCGTACACATGTACATACTAAGTTAACTTTATCGTGACACTCAAGAACTTTTAATACTCAAGTATTGAAAAGTTTGGGGCATTACATGACCGCAACGGTTCTACACATAGATTCCTTGATCCATTTGGGTTCGTCACTCCCAGTTGAACGCATACGAAAGGCAAATTGTAAGAATAATGCTCTCGGTAACTATGGGGAGGCTCGTCACCTCAGCGTAGGCCAACAGTACGGGCATGGTGTCAGCTCACGAGTCTTAAGAATCGCGACGCTAACGGTTATTAGTAGACCTTCACAATTGGTAAGGGGGTGTCACAGATTCAAACAGTTGTGGTCATACATGGTGAATATATATATAAGGTTAGCCGGTTCTTTGGATAATTTTGGTTGACGTGGGGAAACACTGGCACAATCGGCATGGGATGTAAGCACCCCACGTAGCCTAGCCACTGTTGGTCATCCGTGTTCGACCCGGATCAATCGAATGTATCTAGGGTGACCAACCTAACTTGGTTAGCCCATATGCTGGAATTTTCTAAATAACCAGACTACTCTCATAGTCCTAATTCTCAATCTAATCCATGCAATGAGCATTTAAGACAATAGGATTCACATTCAATAATCAAATTTAATATTATATTCATTCAGGCATTTAGCAGAACACGTAGGTGTCACTAAGCTAAGGTTCGCAATTTATTTAACTGAAACCGAAATATACATAGATTATCATGCAAATTTCAAATTGGCAATAATAAATCATTAGCTAAAATAGTAAAATTGATAAACGACAATCTAAGCATTTATAGTCTGTACCTTGGTTAGTATTTCAAATTTGGACTTGTTCCTAGGGCTAGGGTTCCGTAGGTTAACTTATCGGCACCTTGCACCAGCGTGGTTAGCTCGTAAGGGCACATGCAATCGGCCCTCAAGGACCGAAGCTCGAGAAAAGGTTTGATAGTTACCTTTACTCATTGTCAAGGCAATTCTGGCAGTCTAACACGGTTGTGGGCTAGCGATAGTGGGCGAATTCTTCAAACAACCCCCTCCTACATGTCCTCTCTCTCTCTCTCTCTCTCTCTCTCTTGTTGCAAATGAAAATTCCCATGGGAATGAAGGGGTGGTAAATGAAGGCTATTTATAATGCCAACAGGTGCACAAATAACCTTGGTGCCCCTTTTTTCCTATAAACTTACCCTGTGGTGTTTTTGACTTACAGGGCCTTCCGGGGGTCCACTGGTTTATCAAACCATGGGGCAGGTGCCCGCTATGGGATCTATGTTTTGTTACAACCGTGCGGCCATCGGACGCTTCGATCAGTCATGCGAGACCCACTTACGATCGACGATTGTCAATGATTGATTGGGGTCGCAACTATACAGATATATGTGAAGAAATATCTTTAACTCGTACCTCAAGTTAGGTTACAATCTAACGGTCGGAAAGTCGTAACTTCGCAACTTTGCAAAAGAGTGGAGGGTCTATTTTACTTAAGTTTTAGATTTCAGCTTAAGGAATTCACGCATTTTAAACACTTGGCTTCCGGCCCAAGTTGAGCAGTTTTGGGCACTTTCTTGTTTCGCCACCCGCAATTGGTGTCAAGCCTAGTGAGACAGACATTATTCTATAGTTTCAGAGCTAGTGGCCCACTAACGAGCGGTCTAAAGCTCGTTTGGATAATCAATGCATTTCTAGAATGAATTAGGTATTAAGAATTCTTGTGTACAATGATTATGGTTTGGATTAAGTATGTTCATAGTGTAGCCTATTCACAATTAGTAAAAATGGCGATTCGATCATAATCACTCTAAACCGTTGGTTTGTATGCTAAATAGATAATTGAGTCACTTTGATTTGTTAATTAAGATCTGACCCCTAATTGTCTCGACGTTGGATAGATCTTTAATTTAGTTGTGGTCGTCTTGATTAGTTAGTGATAAATCAACTAGATTTGGGCCATATGTGAACAAATCACGAGGCTAAACTCAATGCTTAAGTGATCAGACGGATTCGTTGGCTTTCTACGGTTGATTAATCAAAGTTGTATGGTTCTTTACTGGTACCACCCACGTATAGGCTAACGTCAAATGTTAATGGTCAAAGAAGTGACAACATAAGTTAATTGTATTGAAATTTTTCAAGAGTTTTTGAAAAATCCAAAATAGTGAAAATCTAGGATGTTATAAGTAAGCTCCAATAAAGGGTTTCAAAAAAAAAAAAAAAAGGGAAAAGAGATTGTGTTATCGGCAGCCATGGCACAACCCACCCTTTATTCAGAGCTCGCATCGACATTCTTTGTAGTCCTCTTCCATCCGGAGACAGTCGAACTTGGACTAATGGCAGCCATTATTGCAGTAAGATGTTGCCGAAGCTTGTGTGCGTCATTAAGGCTGTTAACCCATCATCAACAAGTGGGATTTACCTTTCCCTTCTTATCCTCTTTTTTGAGATCCGACGGAGTTCCGTCTGCAAATAGTGGGTAGAGGCAGTGGATACTCCGAGGTTGGGGTTTCACCCCCTCCCCTCCTTTCCTTCCTTCAGTTCAGGCGATAGCCCCTCTCGGGCCCTTTTCTTTTCTTTTTCTTTTTAAAATTTTGAGTAGTAAGATGGGCCAATGCCCCTTTGTATTTAAGCCCATATCCAGTGACCTCATTGGGCCATTTAATTCATTGGGTGGGCCCTGTCTACCGGCCAATCGAATAGGTCAGAGCCCATTTAAACCTTGTTACTAGGCTATTTCTTTTAGGCTCATACTTGTTGGGCCTTGTAAGTGGGCCTCCTTTAATTAGATTTAGTCCAATCGTGTGCCTATATGTCCATTCATCTCCTAGATTTTGGTGAGATTTTGCATCTTCATCGAGTTCGCTTGGACTGGCGGATGCTGAGTGCAGCGTCCTATGATTGGGTTCCATTCTTGAACTTGTTCTCATTCAACGACTTGGAGCTGGGTCCTTTTTTGGAGGATCTAGCTTGCCTGATGGGGTTGCATTTTCTCATGAGCCGTATCTTCCCCTGTCTTGACAGATGAGAGAGTCTGATTTAGAGATTACCCTCGACCTTCTGTATGATCGTTGCTCTACTAGTCGAGGAGGTGATGGGTCTACTCGTCAACTACAATGGTTGAACGCGTTGATATTTGGTATCTTGGAGAAGTTGCTCTTTTCTAGGTGGCGACGATCCTCTCTGATGGTTCTTTTCAATGCTCTTCGTCACATTTTTTTCGGCAGATCATTATTCCCTTGGTCTTGGTTGAGACCTTCCTTGGCTTAACAGAGTGCTCTCTCGATCATTCTCGCATTCTTCATAGGTGTTTCTCTCTCCTTCAGGTATTTGGTTGTCCCTAGCTTTTGCTTTCTGGCTTTTTACTATTTCCAACTATGCATGGGCTTCTCTCCTTTCATCTTAGGTGTGGCTGTGGGAGCACCATTTCATGACCCCGCTTCTCTCTTGGTCGAATTCTCACCAGTTTGATGTCTTATCTCTCCTCATAGATAGACTCCCTCTTCGTATTGAGGCCAGTAAGTCTCTTTATCGTCAGATGTTCTCCCATATTCGGGAATGGGAAATCAGCTGGGAGGCCACATGGCTTCGTCAGGTGCCCTTGATCTATAGTGTTGGCTATACTCCTTTATTGTTGTTGGGCTTTTGGGGTTACTGTTCCTATCACCTGATTTACTTTCTACGACATTTTGGGTATTGGAAGGACATCCCTTTGTTTTTTTTTTTTTTTTTTCGAATTTGGATATGCGCCTATGTCTATTCGTACATTGGTTCTTTGTCAGCGGGTACAGTCTTCTTGGCAGGACTATTTAGATGTAGAGGCTTTGGATTTTAAGTCATGGGCCCCACCTTTAGTGAACGCACCATACTAGATAGTCAAAATACCACTATACTTCAGCTAACCAATCGAGGAAGTCTTTTATACGCAATAAGCCATTAAAACATGAAAGTTTAGCCTTACTTAAATAGTCATTTTCCACATGATCTAGTCGATCGTTTCCATAGACCGGCCATCGAACACCGACATCCTCGTCGCTGGAGCTCGACTCATCTGGGGTAGCCCTACGCTTTATCTTCGAAAGTGCTCTACGAAAATTAGAGTTGTGTCGTATAGTGATAAAGGGCAGTTGAGTATGGCCTTGGGCTCGAGGTGGAATTAGCGTATCTACAATACGATTGAGGTTTGCTTGCAGCCATTACATGGCCAATTAACTCTTTCGGTGAAAAGCTTCCATTTTTTTTTCCAATAAATAATGAATTCCTGGATCATTATCCATACGATTTTGGTCCATTCTGTCGTTACTTGTTATCGACTGAGGGGAGTCCTCACTTTGATACCACTGACACTGGGAGGGATGTGATGAGGTTGATCATCGTCTTCAAAAGGGGATATCTACTCCGAATCCACGGAGCTCTCTGAAGTCCTCACAGAGCTTCCTCAAATCCACGAGGGATAAAAGTAGAAATAATTTCTAATAAATTTGACATAAATTGATTGGTGATAAAAAAAAAAAAGAAAAAGAAATTACAGTCCTTTAAATAATGAGTTATAACTTAGGACGGAGTTTTAGACTTAAACTCTAACTTAAACACATTGAAACATGACTTACTATTAATAGTAAACTTGCTATTTATAGACAACCTCCATTCCTACTAGAGTTTATGGTTTTCAGCCAAAATTATTATTAAGTGTTCAATTGAATTAACCATGTTATTCACCTAATTTTTCTAAGCCCTTTTTATTTTTGGGAATGACTTCCACAACTCAAAGAATCAAAAGTTATACTCAAACTAAAACTTACTATTTATAGTAAAAATGAAAATAAAATGGACTTTCAACTATCGATCTGATGGAATCTCACAAATTTGGCATGGACAACCTAGTGTAAGGGTTGATTGGCTAAAGTAGCTTTTCTTACCCTAAAATCATATATGATATATCCAAAAACTCATCCCGATTTGTGAGTTACAACTGTTTTAAAGTTTTGACGGTCTGGATCATTTTTGTATCCGATTGAGCCTTCTCTGGTCCACCTTTGCCATGAAAGTGCCTGCGATATGAGCATCTTGGATGGAAAATAAACATTACATTGGGACCTCAGAAGTTTTCAATGTTGAAGCATTCAATCCCCACAGTTTTCTGAGGTGTGGTCCACTTGAGCTTTGCATCTGCATCAGTTTTAGGATCATGCCCTGAAATGAGCTGGCAAAATGAATGGACAATGTGGATCAAACACATACATCATGTTGGGGCGCATGAAGCTTTTCTGCTTGGTGTAGGAAGCGAATTAGGTGTAACATTGGGTTAGGGCTTGAGCAGGATGTATTGGGTTCGATTTCAGGCTTGAGCTATACAAACACCATTAGGTTGAGGTCTTGGGTTGCCTAACCCAACCCGAACCCAATCAATATATAAGTTATAAATTACGATTGACTGGGGGTGTCTGTTTAACACGTGAAATTCCAATGTCATTCGTTGGTCCACGTCATTTTTTATGAGTAAATAGATCACTATGCCAAAATCGTGAATTTACAATGGACCAAATTCGTTGTAAAACCAAATAAACGACAGATTTCGTTCGTCGCTGTTTATTGGGTCATTTTTTTCCGACAAATCAAATCTATCATTTAATCTGCGACGGATAAGGTCCGTCGCCTAGTAGCGACGGATAAGATCCATTGCAAAAAATAAAAAATTCCGTCGCTAGAATTCGAAAAAACAGTTTCATTAAAATTATTAGCGATGGATAAGGTCCGTTTCTAATATGAGTAAAGAGCGACGGACCTCAAATCGTCGTTATTTTGAACTTGTTCAGAAATTAGCGACGGATTTGGTCCGTCGCTAAAATATCTGTGAATAAAAAAAATATCGCCAGATTTTTAATTTCTAATTTTTTTTTTGAATCTTACACCTGATGGTCATTCAAAAAAATAGTTCACACGATTGTTTAATAAGAATCCTATTCAAAAAATTGCAATGAATCTTGTTCCGCCATCCACTATAGCAAGGGAAATGATAATTACGAACACTGCTACAGAACAACGTCTAAAGCAAGAGAAAATACCTATTGGATGGAAAAAAAATGATTAGAATGAGTCCCGTGACTTCAGTCGAGTCACTTTGTTGAGTTTATGGCCTTGTTTTGGGTAGACTCGACGAGTTGTAGAACTATGGCTGACGATCTGCCTATTGGATGCACCCTCTTCGACACGAAATCAGTCCCTTAAAATATGAACTCAGTTAAGCGATTGTGAAAACAATTAATTAACCAACTGATTTTCTGAGTGCGTGAAGAAATCAAAAAGGGAAATATGATCTCATAATGTCACAAAGAGTTGGAGATTAGCTTTAGGAAGTGTTCTATTAACAAGAAAGAAACCACTAATTTCTGATGCATAATCAGAGGACATCCTTGCTTAATATAGAAATCAGAGAATGCATCCAACTGTTGTGTAAAAAAGACTATAAAATGGGTAAAACTGACTACCTTGAGATCTCACACAAAATTAGCTGGAAAATAATGGTATCATCCAACTAGCACCTAAGTGTTACCATGCCATGTGCGTATGGCATCCAACCCATCCAACGAGTTGGACTGGCCTTCCAGAAAAAATGATGCAAAAATCAGGCCAATCCACTAATTAGGCGGGCCACGTCTACACTTTTGACCAGATTGGCGGTTATCCATTCTATGGTGTGGCCCACATGATGAGTGGATCAGCCTGATTTTAACGTGTTCTTCATGGTGGGACCAGCTTGTTGAATGGGTTGGACGCCATATACACATGACAAGTTCACATTTAGTCACTACTCGGACAATAACATTGCCGCCCAGTGAGTTGTCAATAATATTGGGCTGTGTGAGCTGTCAGTAATTTCTTTACTCAATTAAGGATGGTACCAAGATTTAAAAATGAGTTCTACTACGTATGAGCATAGTCAAGAGGGCTGCCAGAACTTGGCAAAAAAATAGCTTTTAGAGCTCCCATACATAACAATTTAACGTATTTGTGGAAGTTTTGGAGCTTCTATGACCTCATTAAGTGAATCCTTGTTCTCTAGCAGTTGACTTCTTTGAACGAATGCCACGCATTGTTTGAAAAAAAAATCAAAGAAAAGATTGGACAAGTGAAGTTGTTGCAATTACCTGTAGCAAAGCAAAAGCAGCGCATGCCCTGAGAATAGAAGAAGAATTCCGAAGCATAGCAACAAATCTCCCAATCTCAGCTCCACTGAACAAAGTGGAAAATGGAACAAGGCTAGAGTTACTGAGAAAAATGCATAACAAAAAATCATACAACTAATAAGCCAATGGCAATGTGAATGAACAAACTTAAAAAAAGTACCGACTAGTGTCAGCATAAAAGGTTTTCTTCTTTCTTTTTTTTCCTGGAAGTTTATAGATGGAGTTCTCTAACAAATAATTAATTAAAATGAGATCAAATCATTTTTAGGCATCTACCAAACATGGCATTAGTTGTTTACATATATAGGCTCTCCTGCATTGGTTCTGCATCTGGCCTTTGCTGCTACTGGAATCAGCATCAGCTCTTCTGATGACCCCTGCGACTTCTTCAACTGCACTTGCATGGATGTTTTCTTGACATTGTTGCTGTTGATCCTTTGAGCATCTGCAACACAAAAAGAAGTTGATCACTAAACAGGCCAACTAGGTAAGTGTGTGGGACATCTGAGTGGTACCTAAGATGGCACCCTATTGTGAAAATGACGATGTGTAGTGTGGTGCAAGGAAGCTCACCAATGGTTCATATCCAACATGTAACTGTGACCCGTCTGATGAGTGGAATGGTATGATTGTACATCTGGTCATCTTGGCCCATGGTGGCCAGCTTATTCACCACTCAGATGTCCCACGTACTCGTTGAGAGGACCAAGAAAGGCCTGTTTTGTTACCTTCAAATTTCTATTCCAATAGGCTATTTTGGATGTATCTATCCTACTAAGGCCTACATAAATAGGCTATTCTGCTACAACCCACAATAGAGATTGATGGACAATCATATGTGGTGGTTGTACACATTTGATGCACTGGCACCTGTAGATTGATAGTGTCACATATGGCACATGTGAGACACTAAAAGATGGACGACAACACATTTGGCAGATGTGGGGGGCTTGAAGATGCACCTTATTATCTAGATTAGCTTTTACAATATTGCTTTTTTGGATGTCCTAAATTCTCTATGGACCTTTTTCTTAATCATGGCCTACTCAACATACTAGCCCCCAGGTGGGCTAAGTTTCAGTGAGTCCATGTAATTGAAAATGCATGTCAGGAATCTAACAACACATAACATTCTGTGTTCAAACAGGAAGTTCGGCAACTCAAGAGATGACTGATTTTGGAAATGCAAAAGCAGAATTTATCAGCCTCTCCCTTGGTCACCTTGTCTAAAACCTTGACCAAAATCAACAACGGCTCCAGCTCTAAGAGATTATTTGCCCAGTCCAAATCATCCATGATTACTGAATTAATATCTGGGTTAGCTTGATTTTTGGACCATAGCGTGTTCTCGTCAGCAGCCACTACCTAGTAAGTAGCTTGGATCTACATGTGTTACATTGGCACATATGTAGTAATCAATTACCCACTTGATCACTCATCAAAATCAGCTCGTGCTTCTTTTATTATCATAAAATCATCATCTTCATCTAAGCCTTAGACCAGCTAATTGGTTGGCTACACAAATTCTGTTTTGTAATCAACTCTATCAAGGATCATATCATTGTATGGCTGAAAATATTAGTAACAAATGGACAAGTTAGAAACCTTCAGCTAAATTTTATAAGCCATACATATGTATTGTACCTCACTTGACTCATTAACCAACCCCATTCTTCGTCCGAAAATTAGGCTAGCCCATGTATCAGGTGAGTCGTCCTGACTGAATTTCTACAGCATGAAGAAAGCTAAGTCAACATTAAGCTAAAGGGCTTTAGATGACCTAATCATGAGTTACAGGTTCTTGGAAAGTTTTAAGTGCAAAGAAATGCAATGAAATCAATTATATTAGCATTCCTAGTTGGAACCTGTGGTTTAGAAGCTCCACTCTTGAAGAGTGTGGACCTCTTCAAGGGCACTTGATCACGGCTTACAATCTTTTATCTTATAAATACAGATAGAATTGTCATCCATTGTGAAGGTTGATCTTGATTTTGGGATGGAGATGGACTAGAACTGTAATGGCAAAAAAAAATCTTAAATGGGATAAGAAAACCAAAGAACTTTTATTCTGATTCAAGACGAGAAATGTGAATGTAAATGCAAGACTAGAAAATATAACTTTATACAGTAAACTATGGATTCTGAAATAGTTTGGAAATCAAACTAGTTTATTTGGCACAAAAAAGTATTATCTACACAACTACACTTACCAAAATTGAAGAGTATTTTTTTGAAAGAAGTAGAGCAGTCGGTAAGGGGAGCAATGACTCACAAATGGAGCAAGGATTGCATCAGAACAATTCTCGAATCCTGACTCAACCCAATAATAAATTTCTGCATAGACAGTAAAGAATTGAGTGTTAATCTTGAAGTCATATAGCCTGAAATTTCCTCAATGGTTATATTTGACAATAAAATAATGCAAACAGCTATAAATTCTAAACTAAATAAAATAAAAGCAAAATTAAGAAATGGAAAACAGGATAATATCCAACTGGTCAGTGGGCTTAAAAGGTACAGTTAACTCAAAATACAAACATCCATCCACATCCACATTCAAGAAGCGAAACTTTCCATAAATGGGTGATCAGAGCAGTCCACTCTCTGTCATTTTTGGCTCATTGCTCACCAATGTAGTGTCAACCGGTGCATAGTCCCAATCACTATAAATAAATAGAAAACGAGATGTAAAAATCTTTTTAAGACATGAATTTGTAAAACTAAAGATTTTACATATATTCCAACCATCCACATTCGAAAGAAAAGAAAAAAAATGCTAATTTTATGAAGTGACATTTCATTACAGAGATTATCTGAAAATAAACAATTATAAATAAATAGAACATGAGATGTGAATATCTGAGCTAAGGCATGCATGTGTAGATCTAATGATTCTATATGTACTCCAACCATCCGCACTCAAAAGAAAACGAAAAGAAAAGAAAAATCTTTTTTTTTTTTGCCGAATTTTATGAATTAACACCATTCATTTGAAAAATTAGTTGAAAATAAAATATAAAAACAATAGAAAATGAGATGCAAAAATCTGATCTAAGGCATGCATTTGTACATTTAATGAAGGTAATAAATGCATAACATTGAGATAGAGAAGAAAAATCTATTATGCCAAACCTTAATATTGTAATCATCCCTTTCAGCGACCTGCTGGAGAAAATGTTGGTTCTGCATCTGCATATCTTCATATGCTTGACCAATTGTCTGTATGTACAAAGATTAAAACATTGAGTAGCTAATTCGACTTCACAATGAACAACAAGTAGGACTTTAAGGACCATCCGGACCTCAATTTCAAAAATATAAGCGTCTACTTCCCCATCTTTTATTTTTATGGCCTCCTTAAGCTCCAACATTTGTTTGCAACAACAAATGCTAATTAATAAAAAAATAAATAAATAAATAAATAAATAAATAAATAAAATTTAATAATAATAAATGTAGCATAGACTTCTAAAGCATCTATTGCAAACAACATGATTTAAGACGAACAGAAATCACTCAAACATGTATTCTCAAAAGAGTGAAGACATTATCTGCTGTATATTCATCAGTACAAATATAAACAAATTGTTCTGCAAAACCATGCAATTTAAGCTACGAGCACAGGAATTAATTGGTAATGGCCCATTTGGATGCCCTCACCAATCCAGATCTGTTCCTCTATTCTGGCAGACTGTTCCACTACTTCAGCAGAAGCAATCTGCTCGCATTTTGGGGTGCTTGGGAAGTGGAAAATGCAGCAACCAGATTCCTGTTTCCCCACTTCATATGCCATAAATCACAAGTAAGATGAATTGTTTCTTATCTCAATTACGATTTGGATGGATGGAAGCATGATCATTTGCATTCTCCCAAATGTACCCTAAAGCAATAGGATACATGCGAGACAATTGGATGCAATATTGTTGAAGAACTAATATAAAAAATCTCGGGGAAAATCAGCTTAGTGTAGTGATGATGTGGTCATAAAGAATGATGATAGTTCTGTAGTATTTGATAGGATCGAGACGCCATTGTAAAAAGTCAGAATTAATTACACATAACAGTAAATTTACCTTATTTCATATATTCCATATAACCTACTTATGAAACGATGTAAAAGTAACCTCCATATGCACATACAAGTACTAAGTAAATACATATACAAAGCTAACCTCTCAGAAGTATATAATTTTTCCCTTAAATCAACAATTTCAGCTTCAGCGGCAGAGAGCCTTTGTTGGCAAGCTGCCTCAGCCTCATTCGTAGCCTTCACTCGCAACTCTAGACTGTGTTCATCCAAAGCATTTTTCAAGATTTCAGCTTGCACCTGAGCTCTACGTTCTGATTCCTTGATTTCTATCACATCTCTGGAATTCATAGTAGAAAGCCTATAACATTAGAATGCATTATATAACCATACACAACATCAGGAAAATTGTACAACTTAAAAACATATCTATAATGAAACCAATCATGCAAAAAGAGGTGCAGAGAAAAATGCATTTTCAGTCCAATGAACTTGTCAGATTTTGAATTCTAAAAGTTTACACTCCTGTTCCTTCTCAATTTTCCAATTCAGACAATAACAGAAGTGCAGAAGCTGAAATTTTCACAAATTCATAGCATACCTCTTTTCAAAGTAATCTTCTCCATACATATCCAAAAAGATGTGGAGCTCCTGCTTTTGCTTCTGCAGGTTTTCAATCTGCAAATTTCATTTCCTACAGTTGTAAATACCTTCTCATTCAGAGATAGTAATCCCTAAAAGTATTCTTGAAAGATCTGTAGCTCAATCTAATTCCAAGGAAACTGTTAAGATAGATGACAGTGAAATTAGATGATAAGCAGGAGCTAATGCAGAATGAAGATTGTCCCAGATCATGAACAAACCAGTGCTTTAAGAGACTTGATCTCTACCATTTGTTCAACACACCTATTCGAATGGACTGTATATATTAATTATGTTAAAAAGGTCTAACCATCTCTCTCCCCTCTTCACATGTGCGCCATACCTACTAGTAAAATAAGAACTTCAAATCTTAAGTTGTTTTCTTATTGGTCTTTTGGCCTTAATAATATTAATCATCTTTAAATAAAATAAAATAAAATAAAAACGAAGTGCCATTTTAAAAAATCCTCAAAATCCCCAAATCCCTTACTTGTTAGACAGAAAAACCCCAAATCGGGTTCCACATTCAAATCTGTACACCCTAAAATCCCCAAATCCCTAAATGAGGGTCCACATCAAATTAGGAATCCACAAATTACTAAATCCCCAAATTCCTAAATCGGCATTGAGAGACATTGAGAGACATTGAGAGAGAGAGAGAGAGAGAGAGAGAGAGAGAGAGAGAGAGGTATCGTGAATGAGCTAGCCTTCAATCGAGCATCAGAGAAAGAGAGGGTGCGCGTGGGTAAGGTGTTCGGAAACAGTAGATTGTGGGTGGAGAGAGAGAGAGAGAGAGTGGATTAGGGGAGCACCCATTCCTGGCTAGGGAATAGGGATTGCGTACCGAGTAACTTAAAAGGGAAGCGGATTGGCTGGTGTACCTCACACCACGTATATAGTTGCTGTATTGATGTCAGCATGAGGTATGTGTTATATCTAAAGCGTCCATCCATTTGGCGAGCTCGTCTTATGGCTTGAGACGAAAAATAAGATACATCTAACTATCAACTGGACCACACTGCAAAAAGAAGTGGGGGATTGAACGTCTACCATTGACACCCTTTTTGGGTCACAGAAGTTTTGGATCAATATGAAATTTGTTTTTCCTCTTAATACAGGTCTTTTTGACCCTATGAACAGATTAGATGGAGAGTAAACATCATGGTGGGCCCTACGAATTTTTTAACAGTGAAAATCATTATCTCCGCTACTATTTGTAGTGTGGTTCAGATGATCTTTGGATATGATTCATTTTTTGGATAGTACTCTGAAAGGATCTCTAAAAATATATGAATGGTGTAGATATAATAAATACATCACTGTGGGGCCCATACAACTTTGATCTCCTTTGAACTGTTCGTGCAACTTGGAGCTTGAAGAGCGTCAATGCTCATCTTCGCACGACACATACCTACAACAGCTATATAGCTATTGCGTGGTACACCAGCCAATTCGCGCGTACTGAGTAAAATCTTGTGGGGCCCATCGTGAATGCATATGTTTTATCCACTCCGTCCATCCATTTTTCCAGATAATTTTAGAGCATGACCTATGGTTTAAGGTAGATGTAACTATCAAGTGGGCCACAAGATCAAAAGCATGTGGGGGATTGAACGTCTGCCACTGAAACCCTTTTGAGGGTCACAAAAGTTTTGGATCAATATGAAATATGTTTTTACTCGTCTTTGTGACCTTATGAACTGATTGGATGGAAACTAAACATTATAGTAGGCCCTACGAATTTTTTAACCGTGAAAATCATCAGCCTGCTGGTATTTGTGGTGTGGTCCATTTAATCTTTGGATATGATTCATTTTTTGAATAGTTCTCTAAAATGATCTCAAAAAATAGATGAACGGTGTGGGTTGATTCCAAATTTTCGGTAAATCCAAAGCTCAAGTGCACCATGCCACACGAAACAGTGTGTAATAATGATTTCCACCTATGATACCTTCCTTGGGCCCACAATAATGTTTATTTGTCATCCAACCTGTTCATAATATCAAAAGGATATGGATGAAGAGAAAACATAAACATCGGCTTCATCCAAAATTTCTGTTGGCCTCCAAGAATTTTTCAATGGTAGAGGTTCAATTACACTATTACTTGTGGTGTGGTCCACTTGAGCTTTGGATTTGCTTCCTTTTTGTTCTTTAGACCAAAAATAATCTTTTAACATGGATGAACGGAGTAGATAAAATAAATAAATAATGGTGGACCCCACAGGGTTTACTCAGTATGCTAAGGGTAATGAGTAACTCACCTAAATGTGGTGGAAAATGGGTTTCCTGAAAACATTCATAATCATATATTGGGCCCGCCTAAATGTGATTCACATATCCAACCCACTCATTATGCGTGTCCCACTTGGATGAGGGATCAGACCAAGTTTCAGCCGTATCTAAAACTAATGTGGGCCCCACCAAGTGCTTTTATATTTTTTAGGAAGTCTTCACATGGTTTTAAATGGTATGGCCCACCTGAGTTTCGTATACAGATGATTTTTGAGATATCTCATAACCTAAAGGGGACACATCAAATGCACGGTGTTGATGTTCGACACACGTCATGATGGAGCCCACAAAACTTACTAACATCAATTCTTAGGTTCTCGTGAGGTCAATAAGTTCGGTCACAATTTTGACCAGAATATTTGACCCATTTTATATGTCTGGTCCATTCACTATATTTTACTGATCAATACCTTCAATTTGACTAGTTACTCGCCCCGATCAAGTTACATATAAGAAAGATAGTGGGCATACAAGATTGATCAACAATTTGAGTGAAATTTAATTTAAACATATGAAGTTATTTACTCTTCAATCTGGACTAATTAGATTGTCCAAAAACGGTTAAAGGTTCAATTAGTGGATGTGCCTAATAATTTATTAAAAACTATATTTTTTTTCACAGATAAATTTCAATTTCCATTTAAAAATAACATTTTTTTTTCAAAATATATATTTTTTAACTCTTAATTTTTCTTTGAAAACTTTTAACAAAATATCATTTTTATTATAAAATATTTCAAAAAAAATATACAAATTCTAAATTTTTATTTTCAAAATCTCAAAAAATTTCTCAAATTTTAATTTTTTTTCCTAAAAATTCCAAAATGCTAATTTTTTTCTTCAAAAGCATCATTTTGTTTTCAACTTTTCAATTTTCTTTTTTAAAATGATATATTTTTTTTTTTTTTTCAAAATCTCAATTTTTTTATAAATAATTTTTTTCTTTTAATTTCAAATTTTGAACATTTTCAATTATTTTTCAAAATCACAAAATTTTTTCAACTTCTTTATTTTTCGTTTAAAAATGTTTGTTTTTTTTTTTTTTTTTTTGTTAAAGTATCGATTTTTTAATATCATTTTATTTTAAAATTTTCAATTCTTTCTAACTTCTCCAATTTGTTTTTTAAAGCATTTTTTTTTTAACTTATCAATTTTATTTTATTTTTCAAAATACAAACTCTCATTTTCCTTTTCAAAATATTTTCATTTTTCAACATAGTGAAAATTTTCACATTGTTAAAAATCTTTTTAATTTTCTTTTTCAGGATATTATTTTTTTCAAAATTATCAACTTTATTCAATGTTCTTTTTTTTTCCCAACAAAATAGATTTTTATTAAATCACGATTTTTTATTTTTTCAAAATCTAATTTTTTTCTCAAACATTATTAAAATTTTTAAACTTTTCAATATTCTTTTTCATGTGATATTACAAATCATTTAAATATTAGTTTTTTGTTTTTTGAAGAATAAATCATTTAAATATTAGTTTTAAATTAAAAAAAAATTTCACTCATTTGATATAAAAACAAAATATATATATATATATATATATATATATATATATATATATATTTTCATTCAATCAATTGTTAAAAAATAATCTTAGATACAAATATGTATAATTAAACAACTGAAATTCTATTAAAAACAATTAGACTACAAAAGAACATAATTTTCCTCCATATTCTAAAAAAAATGCAAAAAAATTAATGTTCAGGGCAAAAGTCCTTTTACGACGTACCATGATCCATCGCAAAAGCAACTGAAAAGCGTCGCCAATTGGTACTTTGGGCAGGAATTTGCAACCGAATCGTAGTTACAAAATCAAATTTTGCGACGGATTTAGTCTGTCGCTCATGTACGACAGACCAAAATAGTCGTAAATACGTCGTAAATTAGATTTTAGCGATGGATTTTGGTCCGTCGCGAAATTCCGCGACGTTCGAACTACGGATTTTCAAGAAGGGGCTTGGCAACGGACTTTTTCCATTAGCGACGGATTAAATCCGACGTTAAAACCAAGCAATTTTTTCTTGCAAATTGGCAATTTTGGCGTAGTGGATTGCGTGTTACATAACATGACTTTTAAAGCAGTAGTTGCCCCGTCCCCCTTTGTTAGAGCATGATCGTGAAAAATAAAGTACAGATCCATATACAGTGGCGATTAACCATTAAAAATTTACTGTGGGCCTTAACTTTTGGATCAAGCTGATATTTGTTTTTTTCCTTTCATCCAGGTCGATGTGACCTTTCATCCTGTGTCAACATGTCACATGTCCGAGCCCCTGTAAGATGAGATGAGCGGTCATTATCTTGCAGACGTGCGCCTCTAGTTTTTGAAACCTGGCAGGTGAGGCGATGGATCCAAACCGTCTATCCAGTGGTTAGTGTTTGGATGGCCTAAGGTTGAAAAACACTTAAACTGGAAAATTCTGCCCATGAAGATAGGCCCACTAGTTGGAAGGAAAAAATCCATCTCC
Source organism: Magnolia changhungtana (assembly GCA_030180095.1). NCBI lineage: Eukaryota > Viridiplantae > Streptophyta > Magnoliopsida > Magnoliales > Magnoliaceae > Magnolia > Magnolia changhungtana. Next base: position 122,486 of record JASAUF010000387.1, read on the forward strand.
ATCATCCTCGGGTCGAGGGTCATGTAATTCCGCTGAGCGTTATTTAAGGGGGCGGATAAGATACTGACAAGGTCATAGCCAAATGGCTAATGAAGTGACGTAACCAGGCTCTGTGGACCCTACCATGATGCTTGTGTTGTATCCATACCACCCATCTATTTGGAGAGATCGTTTTATGGCATGAGAAACCTAATGAGATAGATCTAAAGTTCAAGTGAACCCCACCGTAGAAAACAATGGGGACAGTGACATCCACCGTTCAAAACTTCTCAAGGGCCACAAGTTTTTGATCAAGCCTATATTTTTATTTTCACTTCATCTATATCTATGTTAACTTATGAATAGGTTGGATCTAAAAAATACATCATGGTGGGCCCTATAAATGTTTCAACGGTGGGTGTGAATGATTGCACGGTTTTCTGTGGTGGGTCCACTTGAACTTTAGATCTATCTAATTCTTGTTATTATGCCATAAAGAGGTGGGTCCACTCGAACTTTAGATCTATCTAATTCTTGTTATTATGCCATAAAATGATTTCTACAAATGGTTGGATGGTATGGATACAACACATGCATCATGTTGGGGTCCACAGAGCTTGGTGACGTCACTTGAGTAGTGATTTTGCTACCGACCTTGTCAGTATCTAATCCGCGCCCGTTATTTACGCCCTCATTTGCATATTTTCCCGCCTAGAACCCTCTATCTCCCTCTCTCTCTAGGGTAATCTTCATTCGAGAAATGAAGTTAAAACCCAAACAGAAGAAATTAGATCCAGCTCCAAAGGTACGGACGACCTTCAAACTCTCTAATTTTCCCAAGAAAACCTAGAAAGATCCATCTCGTTTTGTTCCTTCTACCGGCATCTGCATGATTGTCTTCTAATCTACAACTCATTTTGGAGGAAATCATTAGCCTGACGACGAAAAATGCGAGTGGTTTGGCTGAAGTGGACACAGATTGCCTAGTACCTGTAGTGGGAAGCTGTGTGGGGGCCATAGATATGCGTGTGACAAATCCACTCTATCCATAGGTTTTGCAATGTCACAATAGGACAAAATTATGTTACTCCTAAAAACAAAGGCATATATAAAACCTAAACTAATTAGATATTAGTAGTAGAATTTAGATGGCTTGTGTCTCTCAAGTCTCACAAAACACACAAACAAGCTGTGGTCAGATTAAAAACTGTATGTGTCAACAACAACCCAATTAGATATTAGTATTAGAATTTTCATTAAATAGCATTAGTAGATTCTTTAACACCATGTTACTCCTGAAAACAAAAGTATCTATCAGAAAATTGATTTCTTCTCGTATAAGTGAAGATCTGATTTGGTGAGGAAAATTGAAAAATCATATAGTAGACTGAGGAGATAAAATTTCAAACAAAATTCACAATGAATCATTAAATACAAAGAAGCAAAAAATTCATAATTTCAATCAAACTAGCAGGTCAGGACAGATGCAACTTATTACTATGAAATCTAAAAATTTATAGTAAGAAACGATAACATAACAGAACCTTTCTGTAAATCTTCACAATGAGCATATGTTTTTAGAATTTTTAGTTGGAATTATAATCTAATGGTACATATCATGTGTCTTGTACTCGTGTTGCATTGTGCACACTCTCTATTTTTAAGCAACCACTAATTTTTTTTCTTGAAAGTGCTTTAAATTTGTCTAAATTGGAAATCTATCCATCTCTTCTGTTCTGTTTGTTTTATTCTCTTAACTTCCATTTCTAATGAGTTTTCTCACTGCCTTTACTAAAAGATATGATTGTGGGACGATTCTCATATATTATATGATTATTTTTATTTTTTTCTGTGCTCTTGACTCTCTTCTCAATATCTTCTAAAGAATCTTATTATTATTCTGCAAAATCCAGAAAATCTGGTTGTAATGTTGTGTGCATTATAACGACTGACTTTTTTTTAATTAGCCAAATTCTAGCAATGTGTAGGAATTCAGAATGAAGCTTGAGGAGCGGAGACACATGTTCAAGCAAGACAATGTAAGAGCACATGATGAAAACATTGCGCACGTACAGTTAAAAGTAACTGGGCGATTGGAGTGACAAATAGATTGATTTTAAAGTTTTAAATTAACCAATGAGAGGCAAGCATAATATATCATGTGGCTGAAAATGAAGAGAACGCGGACCAGAAAGACATTACGCTTGAGAGTGAGTTTCAAGTGTAAGTTGCATACAAGTGAAATCACTTTTTTTGCTTAGGATTTCAAATTCACTAAAAAAGTTGTGAGTGACTTACAGCTTGTAACTCACTTACAGGTGAAAGTTTCTGTCCAAACACCACCTTTAAGTGGGATTGCCTGTAAACCCTTGTCAACTAATAAAACTTTTAGGCATCCAAATGACCCCTCAATGCACTGGAAAATTAAGAAATCATATGATCCTTGGTCCACTTGAGCGTTGGATATGCCTTATTTTTGTGTTCATGGCTTAAAATAATATGAGAAAAGGGATTGACGGTTTGGATGTACAAATACATCATGGTGGGCCCGCCCACAGACCTGCCCGTTCGGAGCTAGGGATGGGTGGGAGTAGTACGCAATCCGCGTCCCTTTCAGTCCTACCAGCTTACACGGATCCTAGAAGGGAGAGCTGCTACTTTTTTAGGACGTGGATTTCCTGCGAAAGGCACGCGTAGGAAGTTCCTGCGAAAGATTACGTGTTCCAATAAAAACACGCCATCCGTGTGAGTGACGTGGCAGGATTTAAATCTTGCTAATGGAGTCTCCGTTAACGGTGAGACTCGAGCACGTACTGATGAGTTTTTTTTTTACCCATCTTCGACCGGTCGAGAGCCCTGCTCGACTGGTCAAAGGCTGGTGGTCGACCAGTTGAAGGTTCGAGTCGTAACTTCGACTCAGAGTCCAACGAGTAATTTTGCTATTTTTTATTGTAGCTACGACTGGTCGAAGGAACATTGACTAGTCAAAGGGGTCCTACGACTAGTCAAAGACTAGGTTCGACTAGTCGAAGGTTATGCAGTTTGTTCCGCGATTTTGCGCGAAACTACGGATTTGAGTCCTTTCGCAACAGGGATGCGGAAAGGAGTTTCCCAAAACTATAAAAGGGGTTGCCAAGGGTTTTCTAAGTACAACAAGAGAGTTTCCTAAAGCTTTACAAGGGATTTACTAAAGGGTTTAGGGCTATCAAAGGTAAGAGAGAAGAAGAAAGAGAGAGAGGAAGCTTATAGAAGGGAGGTTCTGCTTGTGGAGGCTCTCTACAGTGCAATCTATATCTCAGCGCTTCTATGTCCTCGTAATCTGTTAGATCTCTTTGTTTTCTCTATTTCTCTTATTGTTTATCCACTCCTGCGTGAGTGAAGAAGATTGTAACGTTCTACTTCATAGTGGATTATTGATCTAGACAAGGTCCCGTGGTTTTTACCTCTTTGAGGGTTTTCCACGTAAAAATCTCTTGTGTGGTGTGTCATTGATGCTTTGATTTATTTCATTGCTTTATTATCCATAATTCTAGTTTGTTTCGAGAGGCTAGATCTTAAGGTTTGTGCAAGGCATCCCAACAAAGTGGTATCAGAGTTAAGTTCATTGAACGAGTAGGATTGGTTTTGAATAATGGAAGGTGGCTCAAGGATGATCAGCCTCAATGGTTCTAACTGGACCATATGGAAGGCTAAGATGGAGGACTTGCTTTATTGCAAGGACCTATATTCTCCAATCTTAGGCATATCAGCAAAATTCAAGGATATGACTGATGATGATTGGAAGAAGATGGACCGAAAGGCGGTGGGGTTTATTAAATAATGGTTGGATGATTCTGTGTTCCACCATGTGTCTACGGAAACCTTAGCCACAAGCCTATGACTAAAATTACAAGGGCTGTATGAGAGGAAGACAGCCGGTAATAAGATATTTCTGATAAGGCGACTTGTAAATCTCAAGTTCAAGGATGGTGGTTCTGTGGCCGAGCACATGAATGAGGTCAGCAATATAATGAACTCTATGAAGATGGTCCTGGATGATGAATTGTAGGCTTTACTATTGCTTAGTTCATTGCCTGATAGTTGGGAGACATTGGTGGTGTCTCTAAGTAACTCCACGCCAGACGGAAAGATATCCATGGAACAGGTTACCAGTTGTCTCTTCAATGACGAGACAAGGAGGAAGTCTCAGGGGTCTACTCAACAAGAGGCTCTTGTGACGCAGGAAAGGGGGAGAAGAAAGAACAGGAAGGGCGGGAAGGTCCGAGATAAATCAAGAGGCAAGTCGAGTAACAGAAAAGATGTTGATTGCTGGAATTGTTGCAAGAAGAGCCACTACAAGCATAAATGTCATGGTAAGAAGAACGACAAGAAAGGAAAACAGAAGGAAGATGAATCAGATTCCACTGCGGTCGCTTTAGATGGCGACATGGTAGTTATTCTTTCAGCAGATCACGATGTATGTCTCACAGCTACGAGTCAGGACACCGACTGGGTGGTTGACTCGGGAGCTTCTTTTCATGCAACTCCACACAGGGACTTCTTCACAAGCTATAAGTCAAGTGACTATGGGACTGTGAAGATGGAAAATTCTGGCGTATCAAAAATCGTGGGAGTCAGTGATATTTGTGTGAAGACTGATATGGGTTGCACATTGGTTCTCAGGGATGTGAGGCATATCCTAGACCTTCGCCTCAACTTGATGTCGACGGGAAGGCTGGATGATGATGGCTATGAAAGCCAGTTTACTGGTGGGCGATGGAAGCTCATCAAGGGTTCGTTGATCGTGGGCAAAGGAAAGAAGTGTTGCACCCTGTACAAGGCAAGTGTCAGTATGTGCAAGGGTGGGTTGAACGCAGTGGAAGATTCAACTATTGACATGTGGCACAGGCGTCTAGGCCACATGAGTGAAAAATGGCTTCAACTACTAGCGAGGAAGCAGCACCTTCCAGACGTGACAAGTATACCTCTCAAAACCCGTCTTGATTGTTTATCAGGGAAACAGCATAGAGTTTCATTTGTTAAAACTGCTTTTTATGTTAATAAAGTGCATGCATTAGATTTGGTTTATTCTGATGTTTGTGGTCCTATGAGGACAAAAACCTTGGGTGGGGCATTGTATTTTGTCACTTTTATAGATGATGCATCTAGGAGGGTTTAGGTTTATGCTTTGAAATCCAAGGATGAGGTCTTTGGTGTGTTTAAATTGCTTTATGCTATGGTCGAGAGAGAGATAGGTAGATCATTGAAGTGCATCCGCACTGACAATGGTGGTGAATACATTGGTGACTTTTATGAGTACTGCAAGTCCTTGGGTATACAGCATGAATAGATGGTTCCCAAGACCCCCCATCATAATGGTGTAGCTGAGCGAATGAATCACACCATTATTGAGAGAATCAGATGTATGTTATCCTATGCGAAATTGCCCAAGACGTTCTGGGGAGAAGCAATGCATACAGCGGTGTATTTGATAAACAGGTCTCCATCAGCCTCGTTGAACGGAGAAGTACCTGAGAAGGTGTGGACTGGACATGATCCATCGTACAGTCATCTCAGGGTGTTTGGTTGCAGGGCATCCGTTCACATACCAAAGGACGAGAGGTCTAAGCTCGATATGAAGATCAAGCAGTGTGTGTTCTTAGGGTACGGTAATGAAAAGTTCGATTATAAATTGTGGGATTCGACCGAGAGGAAGCTCGTCAGGAGCAGAGATTATGGTTTTCTTTGAAGATCAGTATATAGAAGATATTGTTAAGCCAGAGAAGAATCAGCCTAGTTCAGGTGAACTAGAGGACATGGATCCGATTACTCTTCCCGTGGTGCCTAATGACGGGGGAGTACAGCAAAGTGCAGAGGACGAGGGAGTTCCTTTAGAAGATGGACCAGGGGAGCAGCCCGCACTTCATCCACCTGTTGAGCCACAGGTGAGGAGGTCATCTAGGGACAGATAATCATTCAAGAGGTACTCGCTACATGAGTACATTATGCTGACTGATGGGGGAGAGCCAAAAGATTATTTTGAGGCCCTAGCCGACGAGCATAAGGGGGAGTGGTTGAAAGCTATGCAAGAGAAGATGGAATCCTTGCATAAGAACCACACCTATGATATGGTGAAACTGCCTAAGGGCAAGAAAGCTTTGAGCAACAAGTGGGTGTTCAGAAAGAAGGTTGAGCAGAAGAATTCATAAATGAGGTTCAAGGCCAGACTTGTGGTGAAAGGGTTTGGTCAGAGGAAAGGCATAGACTTCGAGGAGATATTCTCACCAGTGGTGAAGATGACATTCATACGGATGTTGCTTGGGTTGGCGGCTAGCATGGATCTGGAGATAGAGCAGTTAGATGTTAAAACTGCCTTTTTCCATGGTGACCTGGAAGAAGAGATCTACATGTACCAACCAGAGGGGTTCGAAGTCAAGGGCAAGGAGCATATGGTGTATAGGCTGAGGAAGAGCTTGTATGGACTAAAACATGCTCCACGACAATCTTACAAGACGTTCGACTCGTTTATGTTGAAACATGGGTATGACAAAACGGAGTCGGACCACTGTGTGTTCACGCACAAGTTCTCAGATGGTGATTTCTTAGTTCTGCTGTTATATGTTGATGACATGCTCATCATGGGAAAAGACATTAAGAAGATTGACAGGCTGAAACAGGAGTTGGGCAAGTCTTTTGCGATGAAAGACTTGGGCCCGGCTAGACAGATCCTAGGAATGGAGATAACCCGTGACAGAAGCAGCAGGAAGCTTTGGCTATCACAAGAGCGATATATTGAGAAAGTCCTAGAGTGGTTCAATATGAATGTAGCGAAGCCGGTCAGTACTCCACTGGATGGTCACTTTAGATTGAGCGACAGGCAGTGTCCCAAGACGAAGGCAGAGGTGGAAGAGATGCAGAAAATACCCTACGCGTCAGCTGTAGGAAGTTTGATGTATGCTATGGTGTGTACACGCCCAGACATAGCATATGCGGTTGGTGTTATCAGCCGGTACCTTGTCAATCCTGGCAAAGAGCATTGGGCAGCAGTGAAATGGATACTACGGTATCTAAGAGGCTCATCCAGGTTGAGACTATGCTATGGTGACGGTAAACCTGTGTTATTGGGCTACACAGATGCAGATATGGTAGGTGACATAGACTCTAGGAAGTCTACATCGGGGTTCATGTTCACGTTTGCAGGGGGAGCGGTTTCTTGGCAGAGCAAGCTACAGAAGGTCGTAGCATTATCAACGACAGAGGCCGAGTACATTGCAGTCACAGAGGCATGTAAAGAGATGCTTTGGATGAAAAGGTTCCTATAGGAACTTAGCCTAAAGCAGGAGGAGCACGTGGTCTATTGCGATAGTCAGAGTGCTATACACTTGAGCAAGAATCCAAGTCAGCATTCTAAGTCGAAGCATATAGAGATTCGTATCACTGGATAAGGGATACTTTGGAACAGAAGGTGTTACAGCTTGAGAAAGTCCACACGGACGATAATGGGTCAGACATGATGACCAAGGCTTTGCTCAAGGGCAAGTTTGAGGTTTGTAGAAACCTGGCTGACTTGAAGAAGGTGGATCCCTCCTGGGTCAAAAAGGGGGAGATTTGATGGGTTTTTTTACCCATCTTCGACCGGTCGAGAGCCCTGCTTGACTGGTCGAAGGCTGGTGGTCGACCAGTCGAAGGTTCGAGTTGTAACTTCGACTCAAAGTCCAGCGAGTAATTTTGCTGTTTTTTACTGTAGCTATGACTGGTCGAAGGAATGTTCGACTAGTTGAAGGGGTCCTACGACTAGTAGAAGACTAAGTTCGACTAGTCAAGGGTTACGCAGTTTGTTCCGTGATTTTGCCCGAAATTGCGAATTTGAGTCCTTTCGCAAAAGGGATGCAGAAAGGAGTTTTCCAAAACTATAAAAGGGATTGCCTAGGGTTTTCTAGGTACAACAAGAGGGTTTCCTAAAGCTTTACAAGGGATTTGCTAAAGGGTTTAGGGCTATCAAAGGTGAGAGAGAAGAAGAAAGAGAGAGAGGAAGCTTATAGAAGGGAGGTTCTGCTTGTGGAGGCTCTCTACAGTGCAATCTATATCTCAGCGCTTCTATGTCCTCGTAATCGGTTAGATCTCTCTGTTTTTTCTATTTCTCTTATTGTTTATCCACTCCTGCGTGAGTGAAGAAGATTGTAACGTTCTACTTCATAGTGGATTGTTGATCTAGACGAGGTCCCGTGGTTTTTACCTCTTTGAGGGTTTTCCACGTAAAAATTTCTTGTGTGGTGTGTGATTGATGCTTTGATTTATTTCATTACTTTATTATCCATAATTCTGGTTTGTTTCGGGAGGCTAGATCCTAAGGTTTGTGCAGGGCATCCCAACACGTACATGGTGCCTCTTCGTTTCATTTTCCTTTTTCGTATTTTCTCTTTCTTCCCCTGCCCTTTCTTCCTCTCTAGACCGGAAGCTTAAAAAAACACTCGCCAAACTTTTATTTTGGGACACCACACTTTGGCAAGGAGATGATCTAGGACTTGCACACATTCTCCCATTTGCATAGGTAACTATTTAGAGTTTCCTCCCACAAAATCCAAGAGTTTTTTTTTTTATTTTTATTATTTTTTTTAATTTCTGTTGGAATCTGAAAATGTAAGAATTTATTATTATTATTATTTTTTTGGCTTTCCATACTTTAGGGGCATATAGGTTTTCAATTTCATTAGCTGATTAAAATATGGGGTATGTGATTTCCTTGTTTTGATTTTTCTTCTCCTTTTTATTTAGGGTTTTTCTTTGGGGTTTTTTTTTTTTTTTTTAATCTACATAGACATTAAAGTAGAAAAGTTTATGCATACATTTACCGCACCATGGGTGGATGATGTGTGGTACTGTGGATTGTCTTCCACCTAAGATGGGTAAGTTCAAAGCCATCCCCACCTGTAGGTCCTAGCAAGAAGTTACGGTTGGCATTAACATGGGTCCTAATAAGTTTTTAATGGTGGGCGTTCAATCACCACTATTTCTTATGGCGTGTTCTACCTGAGATATGGATCTTCTTCTTTTTTGGGCTCATGCCATAAAATGAGCTGGTAAAACGGATGGACATACACTACGCCAAAACAGCGAAAAAAGGACAGTCTAAAACCGTCTTAAATGACCAAAAAGGACGGTCATGGACCGTCGCATAGGCCGTCAAATTTTGACGTGTCTTATTTTTTAAAGGACAGTTGAAAACTGTCATTCTTATTGACGAAAAAAAGACGGTCATGGACCGTCCTAAAAAAGGACGGTCATGGACCGTCCTTAAAATGGACTGTCATGGACCGTCTCTTATGATCCTAAAAAGGACGGCCATAGACTGTCCTTTAAAAGGACTGTTATGGACCGTCCTTAAAAAGGACTGTCATGGACCGTCTCTTATGAGCCTTCAAAGGACGGCCATGGACCGTCCTTTAAACGGATGGTCATAGACCGTCCTTAAAAAGGACTGTCATGGACCGTCTCTTATGAGCCTTCAAAGGACGGTTATGGCCCGTCTTTTAAAAGGACGGTCATGGACCGTCCTTTAAAAGGACTACTATGGGCCGTCTCTTATGACCCTTAAAGGACATTTTCAAATTTAACATGTTACAGTATTCTTCCTGATATACACCTGTTATACAAACTACGTAAATCCAAACTATTTCATCACATTCACATTCACCTGTTTCATTCACATACGTAAATCCAAACTGTTTCATCACATTCACATTCACCTGTTTCATCCAAACAGGACTGATATACACCCGTTGTTTCGACAAGGAAACAAAAGTATTTGATTTGGGAGAATCATCTTATTTAAACATAACAATGAAATAATTACAAAGACAATCATCACATTTTATTGATTCTGAATTCATTTACATCCTCTGGTATCCCTTGATTCTAAGATAGCTTACAAAGAACTCATTACAAATATTAAATATTATAGCTAAATATAATTTGCGACATAACGGCAATGATGTCAATCATCTCCTATGACTTAGGAGGAATAGACAAGTCGATTCAACAAATCTTCAAGAGAATGGAAATTCGGCAAAGATTTCAAGATTATTTTGGTCATCTCCTGAAACTTAGGAGGAATACGTTTCTTCATCGATGACTCTTCTTTCTTGAACAAGAAGAACTCGAAGACACGAAGATTCAAACCATTAAATGACATTTCCGCCTATTCTTTGTCAAAGCGTCCATCAATAGGTTTGCGCTGGTCCATACAAGAACGATATGCTTTTGCTGGTCGCGCAAACCATAATTGCCATTTTCTTACGCCGCCGTCATGCAAACTTCCAGAATCCCCTTTCGCGGGATCGCGCAAGTGCAGGAGTCCAATACTCCGCACCTTCGTCTTCTCTTTCGTCCTTGCTTCACTTCAAATCTTCCAACCCCTTTTGAGAGAAGGAATGGGGTATTTATGACATTTTCACCGGTGAAAATCTCAGATCCTGGTCGATGTGGGACAAAATAACATCTTCCAAAATATTTTATTTCATCATCATAGACTTTCAAACAAGAACGATATACTTGATGTGATCACGCTGCAAACCTTTAATCTCACGCAAACCTTCTTCTTTCATCAATCGCGCAAACTCTTCACTTTGCGCGACCTTGTGCGATTATTTCACTTATGTGCGCGACCTGTATGAAAGTGGTCTTAATTTGTTTCTTTCATCTTCAAAGTGATTTCTTGATCTTTTTTCCTTGTTTTCTTCCTTGCTTATTTTATGTCTCAACACCCGTTTCATTCACATTCACCTGTTTCATCCAAACAGGACTGATATACACCTGTTTCATTCACATACACCTGTTTCATCCAAACAGGACTGATATACACCTGTTTCATTCACATTCACCTGTTTCATCCAAACAGGATTGATATACACCTGTTTCATTCACATACGTAAATCCAAACTGTTTCATCACATTCACATTCACCTGTTTAATCCAAACAAGACTGATATACACCTGTTTCATTCACATTCACTTGTTTCATCCAAACAGGACTGATATACACCTGTTTCATTCACATACACCTGTTTCATCTAAACAGGACTGATATACACCTGTTTCATCCAAACAAGACTGACATACACCTGTTTCATTCACATTCACCTGTTTCATCCAAACAGGACTGATATACACTTGTTTCATCCAAACAGGACTGATATACACCTATTTCATTCACACCTGTTTTATTCACATTCACCTGTTTCTTCCAAACAGGACTGATATACACCTGTTTCTTCACGTTCACATTCACATTCACATCCATCTAAACCCAAACTACGTAAATCCATCCAAACATAAACTACATCCATCCAAACACAAACAATCTTATCCACAATACATTATTCATCCAAGCATAATACATATAAAGTTTAACTTCATAAGTAAGAAAAAGGAAAAAAATCAGCAACAATTTTCTTTTTGCGTCTTTCATCTAATAAATAAATATTCAACCAACAAAACATTATAATTCAGAATCATGAAAAATTGCAGAAACTTCATCCAAAAAATAAAACTGATCATTAAAATAAACCTAATATGAGCAAATAATGCAAAAAAGTGTTTCAATTAATAGAAACAACAACAAAAATTAAAGCTTTGTAAAAAGGGGCATGTGTTAAAAGGGATACATTCTTGTTTGTTGCTTGATGATTGGGCTACATTATTACAGCAATCGGGTTCGGGTTCGGTATCGGGTTTAGGTTTGGGTTTTCAAGTTTAGGTTTAGGATTAGGTGTAGGTCTAAGTTTAAGGATTTGAGAAGACATTCAGGTTTTAGGTTTAGGTTTTAGGTTATAGGTTTAAGTTTTAAGTTTAGGTTAAGGTTTAGGTTTAGGGAATTGAGAATAGGTTAAGGTTTAGGTTTAGGAAATCGGGTTCGGGTTCGGGTTCGGGATCGGGTTTAGGTTTGGGTTTTCAAGTTTAGGTTTAGGTTAGGGAGTTGAGATTAGGATTAGGTGTAGGTTTAGGTTTAGGGATTTGATAATACATTTAGGTTTTAGGTTTATTTTTAGGTCTTAGGTATTGGTTAAGGTTTAGGTTTTAGGTTTAAGTTAAGGTTAGGTTATAGGTTACAAGTTTAGGTTTTAGGACATAGGTTTTGGTTTTAAGGTTATAGGTTTAGGTTAAGGTTAAGGTTTTAAGGTCTTATAAACTATAGGTTTAGGGAATTGAGAATATGTTAAGGTTTAAGTTTAGAAATCGGGTTCGGGTTTGGGATTGGGTTTAGGTTTGGGTTTTCAAGTTTAGGTTCGGGTTTAGGTTAGGGAGTCGAGATTAGGATTAGGTGCGGGTTTAGGTTTAGGGATTTGAAAATAGGTTAAGGTTTAGGTTTAGGGTCGGGTTCGGGTTCGGGATTGGGTTTAGGTTTGGGTTTTCAAGTTTAGGTTTAGGTTTAGGTTAGGGAGTTTAGATTAGGATTACGTGTAGGTTTAAGTTTAGGGATTTGAGAATAGGTTAAGGTTTAGGTTTAGGAAATCGTGTTCGGGTTCGGGATCGGGTTTTAGGTTTGGGTTTTCAAGTTTAGGTTTAGGTTTAGGTTAGGGAGTTGAGATTAGGATTAGGTGTAGGTTTAGGTTTAGAGATTTGATAATACATTTAGGTTTTAGGTCATAAGTTTTGGTTTAGGTTAAGGTTATAGGTTTAGGTTTAGGTTTAGGTTATAAGCTATAGGTTTAGAGAATTGAGAATAGGTTAAGGTTTAGGTTTAGGGAATCGGGTTCGGGTTCGGGTTCGGGATCGGGTTTAGGTTTAGGTTTTCAAGTTTAGGTTTAGGTTTAGGTTAGGGAGTTGAGATTAGGATTAGGTGTAGGTTTAGGTTTAGAGATTTGAGAATACATTTAGGTTTTGGGTTTGGGTTTAGGTTTTAAGTTATTGGTGTTTAGATTTTAGGTTTAGGTTAAGGTTAGGTTATAAGTTTAGGTTATAGGTTATAGGTTAAGGTTTTAGGTCATAGGTTTTGGTTTTAAGGTTATAGGTTTAGGTTAAGGTTAAGGTTTTAGGTCTTATAAGCTATTGGTTTAAGGAATTGAGAATATGTTACGGTTTAGGTTTAGGAAATCAGGTTCGGGTTCGGGATCGGGTTTAGATTTGGGTTTTCAAACTTAGGTTTAGGTTTAGGTTAGGGAGTTGAGATTAGGATTAGGTGTAGGTTTAGGTTTAGGGATTTGAAAATAGGTTAGGGTATAGGTTTAGGAATTCGGGTTCGGGTTCGAGATCGGGATCGGGTTTAGGTTTGGGTTTTCAAGTTTAGGTTTAGGTCTAGGTTAGGGAGTTGAGATTGGGATTAGGTGTAGGTTTAGGTTTAGGGATTTGAAAACAGGTTAAGATTTAGGTTTAGGAATTCGGGTTCGGGTTCGGGATTGGGTTTAGGTTTGGGTTTTCAAGTTTAGGTTGAGGTTTAGGTTAGGGAGTTTAGATTAGGATTAGGTGTAGGATTAAGTTTAGGGATTTGAGAATAGGTTAAGGTTTAGGTTTAGGAAATCGGTTTCGGGTTCGGGATTGGGTTTAGGTTTGGGTTTTCAAGTTTAGGTTTAGGTTTAGGTTAGGGAGTTTAGATTAGAATTAGGTGTAGGTTTAAGTTTAGGGATTTGAGAATAGGTTAAGGTTTAGGTTTAGGAAATCGGGTTCGGGTTCGGGTTCGGAGATCGGGTTTAAGTTTGGGTTTTCAAGTTTAGGTTTAGGTTTAGGTTAGGGAGTTGAGATTAGGATTAGGTGTAGGTTTAGGTTTAGGATTTGAAAATAGGTTAAGGTTTAGGTTTAGGAATTCGGGTTCGGGTTCGAGATTGGGTTTAGGTTTGGGTTTTCAAGTTTAGGTTTAGGTTTAGGTTAGGGAGTTTAGATTAGGATTAGGTGTAGGTTTAAGTTAGTGGATTTGAGAATAGGTTAAGGTTTAGGTTTAGGAAATCGTTTCGGGTTCTGGATTGGGTTTAGGTTTGGGTTTTCAAGTTTAGGTTTAGGTTTAGGTTAGGGAGTTTAGATTAGGATTAGGTGTAGGTTTAAGTTTAGGGATTTGAGAATAGGTTAAGGTTTAGGTTTAGGAAATCGGGTTCGGGTTCGGGATCGGGTTTAGGTTTGGGTTTTCAAGTTTAGGTTTAGGTTTAGGTTAGGGAGTTGAGATTAGGATTAGGTGTAGGTTTAAGTTTAGGGATTAGAGAATACATTTAGGTTTTAGGTTTAGGTTTAGGTTGTAGGTTATTGGTTAAGGTTTAGGTTTTAGGTTTAGGTTATAGGTTATAAGTTTAAGTTATAGGTTATAGGTTAAGGTTTTAGGTCATAGGTTTTGGTTTTAAGGTTACAGGTTTAGGTTAAGGTTAAGGTTTTAGATCTTATAAGCTATAGGTTTAGGGAATTGAGAATATGTTAAGGTTTAGGTTTAGGAAATCGGGTTCGGGTTCGGGATCGGGTTTAGGTTTGGGTTTAGGTTTAGGTTAGGGAGTTGAGATTAGGATTAGGTGTAGGTTTAGGTTTAGGGATTTGAAAATAGGTTAAAGGTTTAGGTTTAGGAATTCGGGTTCGGGTTCGGGATTGGGTTTAGGTTTGGGTTTTCAAGTTTAGGTTTAGGTTTAGGTTAGGGAGTTTAGATTAGGATTAGGTATAGGTTTAAGTTTAGGGATTTGAGAATAGGTTAAGGTTTAGGTTTAGGAAATCGATTTCGGGCCTCGGGATTGGGTTTAGGTTTGGGTTTTCAAGTTTAGGTTTAGGTTTAGGTTAGGGAGTTTAGATTAGAATTAGGTGTCGGTTTAAGTTTAGGGATTTGAGAATAGGTTAAGGTTTAGGTTTAGGAATTCGAGTTCGGGTTCAGGATCGGGATCGGGTTTAGGTTTGGGTTTTCAAGTTTAGGTTTAGGTTTAGGTTAGGGAGTTGAGATTAGGATTAGGTGTAGGTTTAGGTTTAGGGATTTGAAAATAGGTTAAGATTTAGGTTTAGGAATTCGGGTTCGGGTTCGGGATTGGGTTTAGGTTTGGGTTTTCAAGTTTAGGTTTAGGTTTAGGTTAGGGAGTTTAGATTAGGATTAGGTGTAGGTTTAAGTTTAGGGACTTGAGAATAGGTTAAGGTTTAGGCTTAAGAAATCGGTTTCAGGTTCGGGATTGGGTTTAGGTTTGGGTTTTCAAGTTTAGGTTTAGGTTTAGGCCAGGGAGTTTAGATTAGGATTAGGTGTAGGTTTAAGTTTAGGGATTTGAGAATAGGTTAAGGTTTAGGTTTAGGAATTTGGGTTCGGGTTCGGGATCGGGATTGTGTTTAGGTTTGGGTTTTCAAGTTTAGGTTTAGGTTAGGGAGTTTAGATTAGGATTAAGTGTAGGTTTAAGTTTAGGGATTTGAGAATAGGTTAAGGTTTAGGTTTAGGAAATCGGTTTCGGTTTTAGGATTGGGTTTAGGTTTGGGTTTTCAAGTTTAGATTTAGGTTTAGGTTAGGGAATTTAGATTAGGATTAGGTGTAGGTTTAAGTTTAGGGATTTGAGAATAGGTTAAAGTTTAGGTTTAGGAAATCGGGTTCGGGTTCGGGATCAAGTTTAGGTTTGGGTTTTCAAGTTTAAGTTTAGATTTAGGTTAGGGAGTTAAGATTAGGATTAGGTATAGGTTTAGGTTTTGAGATTTGAGAATACATTTAGGTTTTAGGTCATAGGTTTTGGTTTAGGTTAAGGTTATAGGTTTAGGTTAAGGTTTAAGTTTAGGTTTAGGTTATAAGTTATAGGTTTAGGGAATTGAGAATAGGTAAAGGTTTAGGTTTATGAAATCGGGTTCGAGTTCGGGATCGGGTTTAGGTTTCGGTTTTCAAGTTTTTGTTTAGGTTTAGGTTAGGGAGTTGAGATTAGGATTAGGTGTATGTTTTAGTTTAGGGATTTGAGAATACATTTAGGTTTAGGTTTAGGTTTAGGTTGTAGGTTATTGGTTAAGGTTTAGGTTTTAGGTTTAGGTTAAGGTTAGGTTATAGGTTATAGGTTAAGGTTTTAGGTCATAGGTTTTTGTTTTAAGGTTATAGGTTTAGGTCGGTTTAGGTTTAGGTTTAGGTTATAGGCTTTGGTTTAGGTTATAGGTTTAGGTTATAAGTGCGGTCATAGGTTTAGGTTAAGGTTTAGGGAATTGAGAATAGGTTAAGGTTTAGGTATAGGAAATCAGGTTCGGATTCGGATTTAGCTTTGGGTTTTCAAGTTTAGGTTTAGGTTTAGGTTAGGGAGTTGATATTAAGGGTTTAGGGATTTGAGAATACATTTAGGTTTTAGGTTATATGTTAAGGTTTAGGTTTTAGGCTTAGGTTTAGGTTTAGGTTATAAGTATAGGTTATAGGTTTAGGTTTAGGTTTCAGTTAGGTTATAGGTTAAGGTTTAGGGAATTGAGAAAAGGTTAAGGTTTAGGTTTAGGAAATCGGGTTCGGGTTCGGGTTCGTGGATCGGGTTTAGGTTTAGGTTTTCAAGTTTGGTTTAGGTTTAGGTTAGGGAGTTGAGATTAGGATTAGGTGAAGGTTTAGGTTTAGAGATTTGAGAATACATTTAGGTTTTAGGTCATAGAATTTGGTTTAGGTTAAGGTTATACGTTTAAGTTAAGGTTTAGGTTTAGGTTTAGGTTAAGGTTTAGGTTTTAAGCTATAGGTATAGGGAATTGAGAATAGGTTAAGGTTTAGGTTATAAGTAAGGTTTTAGGTTTAGGTATAGGCTTAAGTTATAGGTTATAGGTTATATGTTTAAGTTAAGGTTTAGGAATTCGGGTTCGGGTTTGGGTTTGGGTTCGGGTTTAGGTTATAGGTTTTGGTTTTGGTTTTGGTTCGGTTTAGGTGTTATAGGCTTTGATTTAGGTTTAGGTTATAGGTTATGGGATTTGAGAATGGGTTCGGGTTTAGGTTATAGGTTTTGGTTTAGGTTATAGGTTATAGGTTTAGGTTTAGGTTTGGTTTTGGGATTTGAGAATAGGTTTAGGTTAAGGTCTTAAGTTTAGGTTTAGGAAATTGGAATCGGGTTCGGGTTCGAGTTCGGATTTACTTTTGGGTTTTCAAGTTTAGGTTTAGGTTTAGGTTAGGGAGTTGAGATTAGGATTAGGTGTAAGTTTAGGGTTAAGGTTACAAGTTTAAGTTTAGGTTGTAGGTTTAGGTTAAGGTTTAGGGATTTGAGTTTACGTTTAAGTTATAGGTTTAGCTTTAGCTTTAGGTTTTAGGTTTAGGTATAGGCTTAGGTTATAGGTTATAAGTTATATGTTTAGGGTAAGGTTTAGGAATTCGGGTTCGGGTTTGGATTCAGGTTTAGGTTATAGGTTTTGAGATTTGAGAATAGTTAGGTTATAAGTATAGGTTTAGGTTTGGATTCGGGTTGAGTAGATTAGGATTAGGTGTAGGTTTAGGTTTAGGGATTTTCTAGTATTATCTACTATTGAACCTAGTATTATCTACTACATACTAGTAACATACAACCAATATGGGGCACCATACCATAAGCTACAAGAATTTCATTTCCCCCTAAACAAGGTATCCTCCATTGATAACACATATATATATATATTATAAATTTTTTATTTTCATTTACATTCCCAAATACATTCATCATCCATCCAAGAAAATTGAAACAAAATCTTGTCAATCTATGACTAACAATTGAAAAGGAAAATCATGCATCTTATCTTACCGACCGACTTATGTTTCTTTTCACCTTTGTAACTCTCATATTTGTTGCAGCTGCTAGTTCACCATCAGTGGTCTCCCTAACCAAATCTTTGTGCAGGTCCCTCCATTTGAAGCAGTGGCTGAAGTTACAAGAAGTGGGACTGATTAGTCTTTCCATGTTTTGAAAAAAATTAAAATTTTTATTTTTGGCTGCAAGTCTACTTATAATTATCATTGGCTCTTAATCTATTTATAATGAAAATCTTAAATATCACCCAATAGTGCTCCTTTGATAAATGTCCTGTTTGGAACAAATAATTTATGTAAAACTCTTTTATGTTTTTTCAATCCATCTTCCATTTTCTTCTTAATAAGAAAATCCATATTTACTAATATTCCCATTTTTCTATTTTTCAAAAGAACGAGTTCAGTTAAAATTTACTAATAAGAAAATCCAGATTTCCACTGTTGAAACCTTCCTAGGGTCTAAAGTAATTTTTATTTATCATCCAACTTATTAATATGATCACAAAGACATGGATGAAGAGAAAGCACAAACATCAGCTTGATCCAAAACTTCTTTGGCCTCCAAAAAATTTTCAATGGTAGATGTTCAATCAAACTGTTTCCTGTGCTGTAATACTTTCATATTCTCATCTATAATTCCTTTCTAAATCATGGTAAAATAAAAAGAAAGATTAAATGCTCTTACATCAACTGAATATGCACTTCCGAATAGGAACTTAAGAAGCATGGCCCAAAGAAGCGGAGGGGACTGATACATGAAGGCCACTGCAATAGCCTGAAATGATGAATGAAATATTTATTAGCTTAAGAAGCATGGCCCAAAGAAGCGAAGGGAACTACAAATGACCACCCACTTCCTTTCATTGATCATCCAAAAAAATGAAGATCAATCGGCTGAATAATAATCAAACTATTGTAATTATTAGTTTAAGTTATTGTTAAAATAGGATCAGCGATATAAACAGTTTTAAGTTGTGACCATGCTACTTATGCAGTTTTTGACATCATGAATATCACCTTAACAACCTAGTAGAGTAACTAACGTTTTCCAAATCAGAAGGGGCAAAAACTTAATTTGGTAGCTTAGCAAACACTAGTTATGCTATCATCTTAAAACGATTCACAATTTGGGGATTTGTTTATAAAGGACAAAAAGGAATGGCGTTATTACAAATATGAAAACTAGAGGGGGCTTTGTCTTGTATTGTTAAAAGGAAGGGTTGTATATGCAAAAACCTCTAAAAATATTTATCATATGAAATACAGAACCATGGTTGATCATGGTTTAACTAAGGATCAGCAACATTACTGCAATGCTTCTATGAGGGTTTTGCTCCATGCCCTTCTGAAGTTGGACTAAGATCTCTCTCCCCTTCTGTAAGCATCTGATCAAGAACAATGGAAAAGAATCTTTTGACTAGTGAAATGTTCAAAATGCAACCAAGATACAGGTACATACAAGCTGGGCTAATCATGCATGTAAATTTTGTTGCGGAAATTATTTTCCACAACTATAGTTGTGAATTGTAACTAATCCTTGCTATAACTATCCTAAGAAATCAGAGTTTAGAGGACACCTGACTCAACCTTTCCATAGTTGATCCTCACAAGTCACACCCATGCTCACCAAAGAGCACACCCTTCAAAACCATATTATAAAGGACCGCTAGGCCTTAAAGATGATACACACCAGACGACGTCTTGAAAGGTATCTAAAAACATGAAGATTTATGAAAATATAAGAGGAAGTTTGGATTCTTGCAACACCTCGATTACTTCTTTCCACTGTGTACATTTGGAGATAGACAAGGCGGTCTAGTCTCAGTGACTCATGCGCTAAGGATGTTTCTAAACTAGCATTATTGATTCGGGTTTGAGATCTCTTTGATGTTAGTCTTTTTTTTTTTTTTTCCATGTGTCATCACTTAATCAACGTGTTCACTATTTTTCTACTTTGATTACTTGAAATTTGTTTGGGGTGAGGATTTTTGGTGGATTTGTGAAATCCATGGATTTCAAGTCTCCCCTATTTATCGTTTACAGGGATTGTCAAATCCATGGATTTCCTAAATGCAAGCCTCCATAAATCCATGCCCCCTCTGCTGTCTATCAAATGCAAGCCATTGCCCTCTCTGCTGTTTATCAAAGGCAAAAAGAAAAAGAAAAAGAAAACTGGAAAATTCATGCATTTCAAAATTCGTTAATTAAATAGCAAATGTAACATGAAAATGCTGAATATTTAGGCAAATGTAGCATGAAGATCGAAAGCTCTACAATTAAAAATATCAAACTATTACAAGTCAACCAAAGATCCAGCAAAACAGGAAAAAAGAAAAAAGAAAATCCAAACTGATTAAATTTGACTAGATGAGCAGAAAATGCAAGAAAAATTGTAAAAATATATAAATTCAAGGTCAAATGAACCAGATCAAACAAGAACATCTGTTCAATCAAACTAAAATTAATCACTGAAAATTTACAGTAAAAATGCAAAAAAAAAAAAAAAAAAAGAGGCCCAAAATACAAGATCAAGATCAAAACAACAAGATCAAGCAAACACAACCAATTTTATTATTATTTTTTTCACATTCAGGGTAATTCGTACTATTTTCCATGATTTTACACCTTTCCAAACAGGGCTCAATTGAAAGGTTCAACCACTCCTGAAGCCACCGGAAGGTAGCAAGGAACCCATATTCAAATATCCTAACAGAGCTGAGAAATTTGCAAAAAGCAATTCAGATTGATTTTCCAATCACCGCAAAAAACAATTTACCATGATATCAAGGTTTCAACTTTTTGTGTGTGTGGCAGAAAATGTGAAAGAAATTAAAGAAGAGCAAGCAAGTAGTATCTGTATTTCTTGCTATTGGATTTCCTTCTAATTTCAATTCCTTCTCAATCAGTTCTAATGCTTTCACTGAAAGAATCCAGATAGATTGAAACCGATGCAGGTCAAAAAAATCGTTTTCCGATGGAATATAAGGATAGGTACTCAAAAATAGAAGAAACAAGGGACTGCCCCACCATTTTTTAAGGCTTGAGAGCTAATACAAATCCAAACCTGGGGGGACCATTCACCGCCTTGGGATCAAATTCTGCTAAAAGGGTTACCAGCGACTTGGGCCGCCACTCGCGCTGACAGAGCATCGCTACTTGTCATTGTGGCTGAGCCAAGCTTTCACCAAGGTGAGAGGATCGAGAACTTGGGATCCTCCAATGGTGAAGCCGTTCTCATATGTGGTGAACTGGTGGGTCATTTCGGCAGCGACAGCAGTGCCGTTGATGAGGTCCAAGTGAATATAAGAAGCCATCAATGTCTCTCCTTTATCTCTGAGAATGGTGCTGGTCCACTGCCCATCTCTAACCCAAATAAGATTACAGAGATGGGTGGAGACGAGAGTAGGAGTTTCCGTGCGATCGAGAAACCATGGCCGCTCGATCAAAGGAAAGGTGGGCTGTGGCTTTCAAGCCCTCGACTCTGCTTCTACTTTTGCATCCGAAATCAAATAGAATAGGGAAAAGAAGAGGATCGATACCTCTGCAACATAGGCGGCGAAAGCATTGCTGGCGAACGTTCCTGCGAACGAGATCTCGGTCTTGGGCTTGAGATCAGACATGGGAGCTGAGCACTGGCGCCGGAGAATGCCGATATGGTGTCGAAAAAAGCAATCGATGGGGCCGTTTGAATGTGGCTCTCGATGGAAGATGAAAGAGGAAAAGAGGGAAATGAGGGCGCTCGATCGATTTAGGATGGATATGAAATTCCTCTTCCAAATAAGATAAAAGTTTGAAATCCGTGTGAGTTTTCCACAAATAATTATACAAACTTTATTAACGGTCGTACATGTATGGGACCAATTTCTAGATGGTTAATGTTCACTCCCCAAGTATAGGGTTGTGATGTAGTAATAAACTCGGTAAGATCGAGGTCGAATCCCACGAGGACTGGTTGTCACAATTCAAATCTATGATTCTTCTTAACTAATCCAATGAATAATGAACTAAACTATTAAGTACAATTTTAGGAAAAACAATTAAAAATAGGGAAGAAAATTCAATCAGAGAGAAAACACTAGGACTTTCGAATCCACCCCTAATTATCCCAACCCTTGTTTTGTCTGTTGATTCACCTTGATCTAGATTGATACCACTTAAATAGAGAAAAGCACAATCGTGTCCTAAATCGGGCATACATCTGTATGTCTAATTCCTTTAAGCAATGCCATGAATAACAAATTCCATGTCCTTGGTCGGGCACATGGAATGTACATTCATTAAAGCATCCTGTTTCTTCCTCTATAGGAAACCTGTTCTTGATAAGACACAAGCACCTGTAATAAGCATCCAAACAACATCCATCTATATACCTTGATCAAGTTCATAGATGGAGAAGTATGGAATTTAAACCCATAAAGCCCACTTAGAGAAAAAAATAAATTAAATAAAATTCAAAGTAAATCAACCAATACAAGAGCTGATCAAATTAGGGGCTTCATCTTAGCCCTAGCTGAGAGATTAGTTACCCATAAAATCCATAAAAAATATTAAATAAAATTCATAAACTAAAACACCAAACCGAACAATCTCTCTCTCTTCTTCCTTCTCTTTCTCCTCTCTCACGGCTCTGGATCTCGAATTCCCCTAGCTCGAATGCCTCTCCCACGTCCAAAAACTTCCCTTTTATAGCTGATGGATGGCTGGAATCGGTGGCAGAGTCGTAGAAGGACTCGAAGTGTAATTTTTCGCAGCCGTGATCGGTGGGCCCCACAGAGGTATTTTCTGGAAAATCCACCGCATCCATTGGATTCAGGACGAAATTTCAGTCAAGAATGGGTGGTTTTGAAGGTCCATTGGCGTGGCCCACAGAAGAAATCTCGAAAAGATCAATTTTGAACGTCGCCGAGACACATTTGTGGCCTCCGTATCGCACACGTGTGTACGCATGGGAGTGGAATCTCAAAGCATGGTTTTGTAGTTCTCGTGGCCCTCTACACGATGGACGGCTCGGATCGATCGTACGTACGAGCGACGTGTGGGGCCCCAACGCTCGCAAAATGGCACGGGGCCGGTCGTTCGTCGCGCAACGCGGACGCGGATTTTCTGCGGAAATGGTGGGGCCCACTGTGATGTTTTGTTGGGAAATCCACTCCGTCCATTTGATTTGGCTCGGAAAACCGTCCAGATATGCACGGTTTTCAATGAGCTTGAGTGCGGCCCATTGAGTTTTAAATACACCGTCCATCTGATGTTTAAACGGCTAGGATCTTGTCTCCGCTTTTATTTGAAATACGGCCACCTACACCTTGGTAACATGGGCCTTAGAGAGCTAATGGACGGTCTGGATTGTAGATATGGACAACAGGTGGGACCCACAACCCATGACCGCGGTCAGTCTTTGCAGACGCTGGACGGCGGATGCCGTCTTTGACGAAAACGCCTCGGGTCAGCGCTGGCGCTGACCGAGGCAGCGTGCGGTGCACGTCAGGTGCCGTGTACTCGGTGTACACTCCCCATACACAGGGTACACCGTGATGTTTACGAGAAATCTACGCCGTCCATCCTTTCCTTCATATAATTCCAACCGCCAAGACCAAGTTTGAGGCCTATCCTGCTATCAGGTGGGCCTGAAATGATGATTTTAGGGGCTGATCTGACCGTTGGGATACTTCCATAGTGATCCAAGAGCTGAAACTTGATATGTACGGTTAATTTATGGTCCTTATCTCATGTATGAAGTTTCAAGCTGATCGGATGGCGGGAACCATGTGATCTTGCATTCTGGACCCTTTTCGGGCCCCTTTGGCTTGCTTTCCTTCGATCCCAAGCGTGTAAAATCTTCACCATTGGTTCTCTGGAGTCCATCCCATGCTCTGGTAATTTTGGAGCGTCAAATCCATGTTTTTAACATCATCTTTCAATACACACTCCTAATTTCCTCCTGTAATAAAAACACGATTAAAATCTAATGTTAGGCTTTATCATGTGTGTAAAATCAGGTAATTACTGGGTCTGATATGCAATATTCGACCCTGATCACAACCCCCAACCAGCATTTTGCTAGTCCCGAGCAAAACATGCGAAAAATAATTTCACAAATAAAAGACAATTCCTATAAACTCAAGTGACTTGTGAACAAATAGCTGAGATGTGAAAATTCTAAGATTCATGATCGGTGTGTGGAATTTTTCTCTTGGAATCAAGCTTACAGTAAACTTCATAATCAATTTCAAAATATTAATCCACCAATTAGAACATTCCCAAACATTGAGTTCCACGGGTGTATAATATCATCTTAGCTTACAATCAGTAAAAGATCCAATTGTCAATTTCATGATATCATTAGTAATTCGTGACAATCAAAACTTGAAACCAACACTTATCTCACAGATTAACTTTTCATTTTACCACCTTTTGATATTCTTTATGAGCAGTAACGCAACTGAGGGAAATCAAATTCTCACCTATAGGGAGCAAACCTATGGCGAAAACTTGTCGCCTAATTTTTATTTTATTTTATTTATTTATTATTATTATTTTTTCATATGTCAACTATGGAGAATCAAATCTGCACCTATAGGGAGCAAACCTATGGTGAAGATTTAGCCTTTTAATTCTTCTTTTTACTAAGTTAATCATTCAGTTATCGAACCAACACTTAATGTGTAAGCGAGATGTGATATGTGGAATGATGGCTCAATCAATGTTTATAACTTCTAATCATGGATTAACAATTCAAAATCGACTGTGAAATCAAGCAGATGGCCGAATCCAAGAGTCATAAGTTACCAACATCACAAATCTAATAATGTTAAAATCACAACTATCCTTCAAAATCACTTTGAATTCAATAGAAATTCCATAAAAAATTTTAAAATTTCCACAAATTTTGCTCAAGACCAAGAAAATACTGATTAGGTAACCTAATCTCTCACCCCCAACCTAAAATCTACATTGTCCTCAATGTAAAAGAAATAAGCATGCAATGCACATGGGACAACGAGAATAAAAGAGGAATGAGGGAAAGATAGTACATGGACGGAGAATCAAGAAGCTTCCTCAAAAGATATCATCATAAAAGCGAGTTAGCACAAGAGAGAGATCAACAGAAGTAAAAATAACAAAAAGAAAAACAAAAGAAAATCCTACCTATACCACTTTCGCAGGTGCTCTCGATTGCATTTAGCGTATGCAACAAGCCTTTAAACCCCTAGGTTACCCCTAGTGGACGAGTTGTAGTCTTGTGAGGGTTTGCAGTAATGTTACCCACAAACATTGAAGTAACTAACTAAGAAAAGTAAATGGAATGAAAATCTGGGTTGCCTCCCAGGAGCGCTAATGTTTAACGTCTTCAGCCAGACAAGAACGGACCATAAATGAAATAATCTTTATAACTAGGGTCCGCCAAAGAAATTACCTCAACACCTTAATTAACCGATCCCAGATAAGTGATGTGAGTTCCCATGAGCTGTGCTATCTGCAAGGAGGTAACTGACACTGTCGTCAAATAATTTAAGAACTTCTGCTCGCACGACTTCTTCCATATGAGGATCATGCTTCCTTTGTATTTCACGCGACATTTCCACGGCATGATCCATGCATATCGTGGGGCATACTCCTTGTATTTCCACTATCTTCCTTTCAATTGCTGCCTTATATGTTCTAAGAAAATTAAGCGACCGCTCTCTTGTCTTCTCGAGTTCGAAAGCGTGTCTTTGTCGGGAGGCGTCTCAGAGGGATGAAGAGGTTCCACTTTCGCTCTCCATTTTTCAGTCTCCAAGATAGGAGTAGAGTCGAGCAGTGCATTGACTTCATGGATGGGACTATCGATGTCAAAGTCTATGCCAGCTTGTGCTAAGCAGGTCTCAAGTGGATCTTCCAAAGATGTACGGAAGGAGTCCTGCACAAGGCTCTCGATCATGTCCACTTCAAATATGTCACCCAAATCTGCGGATTGTTGTCCTGCATTAAAAACATTGAGTTTAATATTCATGTTACCAAAGGACAATTTCATAACTCCATTCCGGCAATTTATAATAGCATTAGATGTGGCAAAAAATGGACGACCCAAAATGACTGGGATCTGACTATGGGGATTCTGGACAGGCTGAGTATCTATAACTATGAAATCCACTGGAAAATAAAATTTATCAACCTGAATTAACACATCTTCAATAACACCCCGGGGCACTTTGACAGATCTATCAGCCAGTTGTAATGTTACCTTAGTCGGTTTCAACTCACCAAGTCCTAGCTCCTCATAAACCGAATAAGGTAACAAATTGACGCTCGCCCCTAAATCAAGTAATGCCTTCCCGATCTTATGATCTCCTATGCCGCAAGAAATGGTGGGAGCTCCTGGATCCCTAAATTTAGGAGGAGTGTTATGTTGAATCATGGAGCTGAGCTGCTCTGCAATGAAGACCTTCTTATGAACATTCTGCTTACGCTTTTGAGTGCATAAATCTTTCAGAAACTTAGCGTAAGCAGGGACTTGTTTGATAGCGTCAAGCAACGGGATGTTGACTTGCACTTTTTTGAACACATCCAAGATTTCATCAAAGTTATTTCTTTTCTTCATTGGTGCCAGACGTTGAGGAAAGGGTGCTTTGGGCACGTAAGGTGGCACATCAGTGGCTCCTGGAGAGTCAGAGAGCTTTTGAACTTTGGATGCATTGGTGTGACTCTCTGCTTCATCTTGGTCTTTTGTTTTAGAATTTGATTCATCCCCAGGCATCTCTATTCTCGTTATCAATCTGCTTGCATGACCTAAGGGTAATGTCGATTTGGCTTGCTCATGATATTGCCTTTGGTTGGAATTAGAGCCAATCTCATACTGTCCCTTTGGGTTAGCCTCAGGTTGGCTAGGGAACTTGCCCTTTTCTCTCTCACTCAATGTGGCGGCTAGTTGACCCATTTGAATTTCCAACTTAGCAATGGATTGTGCATTTGCATGTAAGCTTTGCTGGTTGGCCAGTAAGGTTTGTTGGGTATCTTTTTGGAATTGGAGAGAACTTTGCATGAAAAGATGAAGTGTATCCTCAAGAGATGGGTTCCTTGATTGTGTAGGCAGTTGTTGATATTGCAAAATTTGTTGACTGCCAACTTGGAGGTGCGGTTACATGGGAGGATTTCCAGATGGTCCTCCTTGATGTGGTCCCTTTGCCCAAGAAAAATTTGGATGCCTAGCCCACCCTGGGTTGTATGTGTTAGAGTAAGGATCATTCCCGGGTTTTGAAAAGTGTTCATAGCATGAACTTGTTCAGAGAGAAGTTCTGGGGATGCTGCCCCAGATGGACAAGACTGGGCAGGACTAGAACATGTGGCACATGCCTCCACTTGAGCTGTTTGTGGAGGTCCATTATTTAATACCAGAGCATTAACTTTCTTTGTCAGGTTATCAAGTTTGGCGCACAACTCTGGCACGACTCCTATCTCATATATACCACCTCTCTTTTGTGGTTGGGAACTTCTTTCACCTCTATCTGAATAGTCCCATTGCTGGGAGTTTTCACACAAGGTTTCAAAAAATTTTCATGCTTCGGTATCGCTTTTGGTCATGAAGGACCCTCCACTGGTGGCATCAACCATGCGACGGTTCTGGGGTGTCAGACCGTCATAAAAGTATTGCACTTGTTGCCACTTCTCAAAACCATGGTGAGGACATTTAAGAAGCAAGTCCTTCCATCTTTCCCAACATTCATGAAAGTGCTCGCCCTCTTTTTGTGTGAAGTTAGTAATTTCTCTACGGAGGGCATTGGTTTTGTGAACGGGGAAGAACTTATTTAAGAACTTCTTAGACAGTTGGTCCCATGTAGTGATAGTTCCAACTTCTAGAGAATTCAACCATGCTTTCGCCTTATCCTTCAAAGAAAAAGGAAACAGACGTAGGCGGATTGAATCGTCTGAGAAGTTTTGAAACTTAAAAGTGGAGCAAATGTCTAAGAATTCTTTCACATGATGATATGGGTCCTCCTTGTCCAATCCATAAAAGATGGCAACAATTGTATGATTGCTGAGTTTAAGTTCAAAGTGTCTTTGCCAGTAGTGGTTGGCAACACTATGCATGAAGGCGCATTAAATTGGACAGGAGCTGAATAATCTTTGAGAGCCTTAACTTCGGTCTCAGTCGCCATTTCAACAGAATTATTTCTCAATCTTTCACGCAGTGTTCTTTCTATTTCAGGATCAAACGGTGCTAGTTCTTTATCTAGAGATCTACGTCCTAGCATAAACTAAGTAACAACCTAAGCAAAAGAAAACTAGAACTAGAATTTATACTATTCAAAAAAAACAAGTTAAAACTATGTAAGTGAGAATGGGAAGAAAGAACCCGAAAAAGGAGATGATTGGTGTTAAGAAGCTTCTCCTCACTTAGTAACCTTCTTCCTCAATTCCTGTAAACAAAAAAAAAAAAACCAAATTAGGTTTCCTAAAATAATAATAGAAGAATCCTAAGCAACGCTTAATTTCTAAAAATAAAATAAAAATAAAATAAAATAAAAACTTTAACCTAAGTTAGTAAAATCCTAAGACTATGAATTATGATAAGAGAGAATCCTAAATTCAATTTGGAACGAAACAGTCCCCGGCAACGGCGCCAAAAACTTGTTCACTCCCCAAGTATAGGGTTGTGATGTAGTAATAAACTCGGTAAGATCGAGGTCGAATCCCACGAGGACTGGTTGTCACAATTCAAATCTATGATTCTTCTTAACTAATCCAATGAATAATGAACTAAACTATTAAGTACAATTTTAGGAAAAACAATTAAAAATAGGGAAGAAAATTCAATCAGAGAGAAAACACTAGGACTTTCGAATCCACCCCTAATTATCCCAACCCTTGTTTTGTCTGTTGATTCACCTTGATCTAGATTGATACCACTTAAATAGAGAAAGCACAATCTGTGTCCTAAATCGGGCATCAGTTGTCTAATTCCTTTAAGCAATGCCATGAATAACAAATTCCATGTCCTTGGTCGGGCACATGGAATGTACATTCATTAAAGCATCCTGTTTCTTCCTCTATAGGAAACCTGTTCTTGATAAGACACAAGCACCTGTAATAAGCATCCAAACAACATCCATCTATATACCTTGATCAAGTTCATAGATGGAGAAGTATGGAATTTAAACCCATAAAGCCCACTTAGAGAAAAAAAATAAATTAAATAAAATTCAAAGTAAATCAACCAATACAAGAGCTGATCAAATTAGGGGCTTCATCTTAGCCCTAGCTGAGAGATTAGTTACCCATAAAATCCATAAAAAATATTAAATAAAATTCATAAACTAAAACACCAAACCGAACAATCTCTCTCTCTTCTTCCTTCTCTTTCTCCTCTCCCTGGCTCTGGATCTCGAATTCCCTAGCTCTGAATGCCTCTCCCACGTCCAAAACTTCCCTTTTATAGCTGCTGGATGGCTGGAATCGGTGGCAGAGTCGTAGAAGGACTCGAAGTGTAATTTTTCGCAGCCGTGATCGGTGGGCCCCACAGAGGTATTTTCTGGAAAATCCACCCCGTCCATTGGATTCAGGACGAAATTTCAGTCAAGAATGGGTGGTTTTGAAGGTCCATTGGCGTGGCCCACAGAAGAAATCTCGAAAAGATCAATTTTGAACGTCGCCGAAGCCTGTTTGTGGCCTCCGTATCGCACACGTGTGTACGCATGGGAGTGGAATCTCAGCATGGTTTTGTAGTTCTCGTGGCCCTCTACACGATGGACGGCTCGGATCAGTCGTACGAGCGATGTGTGGGGCCCACAACGCGCAAAAACGGCCACGGCCGGTCGTTCGCTGCTGCGCAACGCGGACGCGGATTTTCTGCGGAAATGGTGGGGCCCACTGTGATGTTTTGTTGGGAAATCCACTCAGTCCATTTGATTTGGCTCGGAAAACCGTCCAGATATGCACGGTTTTCAATGAGCTGAGTGCGGCCCATTGAGTTTTAAATACACCGTCCATCTGATGTTTAAACGGCTAGGATCTTGTCTCCGCTTTTATTTGAAATACGGCCACCTACACCTTGGTAACATGGGCCTTAGAGAGCTAATGGACGGTCTGGATTGTAGATATGGACAACAGGTGGGACCCACAACCCATGACCGCGGTCGGTCTTTGCAGACGCTGGACGGCGGATGCCGTCTTTGACGAAAACGCCTCGGGTCAGCGCTGGCGCTGACCGAGGCAGCGTGCGGTGCACGTCAGGTGCCGTGTACTCGGTGTACACTCCCCATACACAGGGTACACCGTGATGTTTACGAGAAATCTACGCCGTCCATCCTTTCCTTCATATAATTCCAACCGTCAAGACCAAGTTTGAGGCCCATCCTGCTATCAGGTGGGCCTGAAATGATGATTTTAGGGGCTGATCGACCGTTGGGATACTTCCATAGTGATCCAAGAGCTGAAACTTGATATGTACGGTTAATTTATGGTCCTTATCTCATGTATGAAGTTTCAAGCTGATCGGATGGCGGGAACCATGTGATCTTGCATTCTGGACCCTTTTCGGGCCCCTTTGGCTTGCTTTCCTTCGATCCCAAGCGTGTAAAATCTTCACCATTGGTTCTCTGGAGTCCATCCCATGCTCTGGTAATTTTGGAGCGTCAAATCCATGTTTTTAACATCATCTTTCAATACACACTCCTAATTTCCTCCTGTAATAAAAACACGATTAAAATCTAATGTTAGGCTTTATCATGTGTGTAAAATCAGGTAATTACTGGGTCTGATATGCAATATTCGACCCTGATCAGTTAAGATTGTATTATATAATAAAAATATATAAATATTTATCATTTACAACTATACCGATTATTTGGATGGTTTGGATAACTCTACATCCTAGCCACTATTGTTATGAACAAGTCATCACTATTTTATATTAAATACAAAACTCACCATGAAAAACAAAAAAATGAAAACGTCTTGATTCATCAAATATCAGGCATCATATCCTATCAACCACTAACTTTAACTCTAATATATGTGACCCAATGTATTTATGCTGGTATTATAAATTTAAAAATATCTCAAAATATTTATTGAATATTATTATCCACTTGCATACATATGCAATGTTTTAAACACAATCTAGCATGCACGTTGGGACCAACCAGACTCGAAATTGACCATCAATGTGGGCCATTGCTTGTACTTCGAAAAAAAAAACACAGTGTAACCACTAGGTTATGCTAATTCTCTATTTTGTGTGGATCTTAAATGAAGCAGAATTACAACCTAAAACTGACCAGAACAATTTTAAAAGATTACTTACGACCCAAAAAAAAAAAAAAGATATCACACCTACTTTCAAATCACTATTAATTTGTGCAGCATACGACTCATCTGCAGCCTAAAACAGAACTACTTCACATGCCTTAACATGGATGCAGTCCATTTAATCTTTGGATATGATTTATTTTTGTATATATCTAAAGGCTCCAAAACTTTTATATCAAGATGATATTTGTGCATCCATACCATTCATCCATTTTGTCGACTCACGGAGCACATCCAAATTTCAGCTTACTGAGTAAACTCCATGAGGTAGACCATGAGTTATGTATTTGATCCACTTCGTCCATCCATTTTATCAGATAAGTTTAGGACTTTATAACCCAAAAATTAAGCATATCCAACACTAAAATGGACCACACGACAAAAAACAAGTGTGAATTTACGGTTGAAAAATTCTTGGGGGCCACATAAGTTTTGGATCAAGCTTATTTTTATGTTTTCCATTCATCCATGTCCATACGATCTTATGAGCATGTTGGATGACAAATAAACATCATTGGGGGGCCTAGTAATGTTTCAACGATGGAAATCATTATTCCCATTGTTTCCTGTTGTATGATCCGCTTGATCTTTTGATGTGCTTCAATTTTGGGTTCAACCCCTAAAATTATTTGAAAAAACGGATGAACGACATGGATAGACTGCATAAATTCACGGTGGGCACAACATACAATGATCGAAAACTTTATGGGCCATGTCAAAAGAAAACAGTTTTATCCTTTGATTTTCATATCACTTTTCTATGACCCACCGGAGTTTTAGATCATAGTGAAAATTAGTCCATGGGGTTTAATGGGATGTTTCATCACATGAACCGTTCGGATTAGAATCCCATGACACGTGTGGAAATGATCACACGTGCGCACGTGCACAAGTGAGCATGCGTACGAGTAACACCTAATCCACTCCTGTTTTCAAAACAGAAAAGAAAAGGAGACATTGCGATCATACCCTACCATCTTGGGGAGGAGTAGAGAGGGAGGGCAGTCATTGCAGGCAGAGAGAGAGAGATTGCAGAGAGGGAGGGCGGCCGTTACAGACGGAGAGAGAGAGATTGCAGAGAGGGGAGGGCGGTCGTTGCAGATGGAGAGAGATTGCAGAGAGGAAAGGTGGCCGTTGCAGATGGAGAGAGAGAGATTGCAGAGAGGGGAGGGTGGTCGTTGTAGATGGAGAGAGATTGCAGAGAGGGAGGGCGGCCGTTGCAGACGGAGAAAGAGTGCATTTCTCCATCTTCCCCTCAAATCCCCAAATCTTCAGTAACATTGAGGTATTTCTCTCTCTCTCTCTCTCAATCTCTCTCAATCTCACCCGAATGTTTATTTGCCATACAACCTCCAAACTTTTCAGGTCAATATTTCAAGTCTAACTCATTAATCAAGCGGCACTTTCTTTCTTATGATGTTTGCAGAAAATAATCAAAGACCACAAACTGTGAGAGAAGGGGCATGCACAACATCAAACATATGTTATGGCCAGGTATCAAAGAGGTAACCGATAACTTGGTACTTTTTTTTTTTCATTTATATCACCAAAGGATGTAAATCCTTTCTAAGATCTTGTTTTCTTATGCTCTTTTAAAGTTGCTTCAATGCCAAGGAATATGTTCTAATGCATATGTGATTAATGTCCTGAATCTCCTGATAAATATATACTATGTCTGTTGATGTGATTGGTCCTGCCATGTACAGGATTCCCTATTGATAAATCCATACATCTGTGATTAACTTTTCTGCCTTTTTTTAACTGAATAAGTAATGAAAATCTCAACTAATGGAGACACAAATAAATCAACATATATTTATTTCAATTTGTCAATTTTTTCACAATTTTGTTTAATTTCTTAAAGTTTCTTTTTCAAAATATCACTTTTGTTATATAACTTTTCAAATTTTCTTGTCAAAATACAAAATCTAGTTTTCTTTTTTTAAAATATATTTTTTCCAATTTCTCAAAATTTTGACAATTTTGTTTAATTTTTTAAAATTTCTTTTCCAAAATATCATTTTTTTTATCGAAATCTTGTTATATAACTTTTTATTTTTTTTGTCAAAATACGAAATCTAGTTTTCTTTTTTAAAATATATATTTTTTACAATTTGTCAATTTTTTCACAATTTTGTTTAATTTCTTAAATTTTCTTTTTTAAAATATCATTTTTTTAATATCACTTTTGTTATATAACTTTTCAATTTTTCTTGTCAAAATGCAAAATCTAGTTTTCTTTTTTAAATAATTTTTTTTTTCAATTTGTCAAAATTTTCACAATTTTGTTTAATTTTTAAAATTTTCTTTTTCAAAATATCATTTTTTTTATCTAAATCTTGTCATATAACTTTTTAATTTTTTTTGTCAAAATACAAAATCTAGTTTTCTTTTTTAAAAAATATTTTTTTTTTTTTACAATTTGTCAATTTTTTCACAATTTTGTTTAATTTTTTATATATTCTTTTTTAAAATATCATTTTTTATTGATTTTTTTTTTTTCAAAGTTATCAACATTATTCGAAGTTCTTAATTTTTTTTTTCAAAATGTAGAATTTTATAAAATCACAATTTTTTTTAAAAAAAAAACATTATAGAAGTTATCAACTATTTTGTAGTGCATTAGAGACGGTTAAGGATCGTCTCTAATACAGACGGTCTTCCACGGTCATAGAAGACGGCTAAGGACCGTCTCTAATAGAGGCGGTCGATGCTGATCTCTAATAGAGACGGTCATTGACATCTCTACTAGAGACGGTTTTTGACATGGTAATAAGACGGCTAAGGACCGTCTCTAATAGAGACGGTCTTTGATAGTCTCATATTACAAGTAAACGACGGGCAATGACCGTCTCTAATACGGACGGCCAGTGACCGTCTCAAATGACCGCATATAGGACGGTTGAAGACCGTCTCTAATATGGACGGTCTTTGACCATCTCAGATGACGTATATAAGACGGTCAGAGACCATCTTATATTGTTTGCGGACGCAAAACATTTAAAGACAGTATTAGGGACGGTCAAGAGCTGTCCCTAATTTTAGAGACGGTTTACGGCCGTCTCTAAAGTGTCTTTAAACCAAGCAAATTTAGAGACGGTCCAGAACTGTCTCTAAATCTGTCATTTATTTCCATTTTTCACGTAGTGGTAGTGGATATAAAATATATACGTTAAGGTGGGCTCTACGGGTACGGTCCCACCGGTGTATGGGTAACCGGCCAATCGGCGTCCTATATAAATAGCTACAGGAACATACATGGAAATGCATCCGTGAAAATTCCTCACAAACACACTAGTGTAGAAGGGTACTGACCATGGGAGCAGCACCTCATGCACTGGTCATACCGCTCCCGGTACAAGGCCATGTCATACCCCTCATGGAGCTTTCCCATTGCTTGCTTGACCGTGGGTTCATGATCACATTCGTAAACACCGAGTTCAGTCATGCTCGTATGGTGGCCGCACTGCCGAAGACAGACCGTGAGGATGAACGTATTCGTCTGGTTACAATACCAGACGGGATGACACCAGGTGAAGACCGCAATGATTCAAGCAAGCTGTTTGACAGTATTTTAAGCTTCATGCCGGGCGCCTTAGAAGAGTTGATAGGCAGGATCAATGAATCCAATGATGGTAAGATCACATGCATCATTGCCGATGGAGGCATGTCATGAGCCTTAGATGTCGCTGCCAAGATGGGGATTCGAGGAGCTGTCTTTCGGCCTGCGTCAACGGGCCTCTTGGCCTCAGTCTATCATATTCCTAAACTGATAGAGGGGAATATCATCGACACCAATGGTAAGACTATTAGTTTAAAAGCTCGGTGAGTAAACTCGAAACTCAATTGATTAGATTGGATTTTTGGTCAGCTGGATCAGAGATTCACTTGCATCAAAACTCAATCAAGCTGAATCAGGTTTTTCTAAGGTTTATATATATATATATATATATATATATATATAACTTCCCATGAGGTCAACTTGTGAGGGCCCCACGTGTGTGTCGGACATCTACATCATCAGTCGTATGCACCATTTCATAGTGGGCCACTGGCTTAAAAACCAAGTCAATCAATGGCTTGTTTGGGCCACACCACATACAATGGTTGAGAGGGATCAGCCTCCCATTAAAACATTCATAATCATTTATTGGGCCCACCGAGATGTGGTTCACAAATGCAACCTATTCATTGTATGTGTCCCACTTGGATGAGGGGTTAGACCAAGTTTCAGCTGCATCCAAAAGTCAGGTGGGCCCACCAAGAGCTTTCGTATGTTTTAGGTAGGTCTTCACATGGTTTTAAATGATATGTCCCACCTGAGCTCCATGTACAGCTGATTTTTGGGATATCCCATAACCTATAGGAGACCCATCAAATGCATGGTGTTGATGTTTGACATACATCACAGTGGAGCCCACACAGCTTGAGCTCATAGGAAATTCCCATGAGGTCGACCTCATAGTGTGTATATATCCCTCCCGTTGTTTTATTCGAGATTAGGTCAAGCCGGGCAGGGCATAATCCTCACTTGCCAATAAGCTACATAAACTCATCCAGCACAAGGGCTACATCCGGTATACCTGAGCGGATTGCCTGTAACCGGGCACATAGATATTCCTGTGCCGGGGGCTCTGTGGGGCCCATAGAGATGTCGGTGACAAAGCCACTCCATCAATCTGTTTTGAAAGACAATAATAGGACAAGAGTCTTAAAAATCAGGCAAATCTAATACTCAGGTGGGCCACACCAAATGAAACAGTGGGCACCGATACGTTCACAGTTGAAAACTTACTGGAGCTAACCATGATGTGCATCATCCATACGAAACTCTTGTAGCCTCCAGGTGTTCAATCCCCAATGTTTTATGTAGTATGGTTCACATTAGTTTTGGATTTGCATAATTTTTAAATTCTTGTTCCATTGTGGTCTTGCAAAATAGATGGGGGTATTTGTCACCGACATCTCTATAGGTGGAACACAGCCCCGGTCACCGGCAATTGGCAGACAAAAATGTGAACAGAAAGCACGTGAAGGATGTGAATAGAAAGCACGTGAAGTATGAGCTTCACAAAAATGTGAACAGAAAGCACGTGAAGTATGTGAACAGAAAATGTGAACAGAAAGCACGTGAAGGATGCAGACAAAAATCCCTCACCATACAAAAAATAGTGAAAAAAAAAAAATACATGTCGCCATCTCAACACATCCAAACTAATGTTGAACCAAGTTTGTCCACAAAAATCTTATCCTTTGCCTCGTTTGGGATTTCACTCATTGATTGGTAGCAATCATTCATAACCCGGAAAAGGTACTATGCGTTAGAGCTGATTTTAACGTCCCATGAGTTCGAGCTGTGTGGACCCCACCGTGATGCGTTTCAAACATCAACACCGTGCATTTGATGCGCCCCTTTTAAATTATGGGATGTCCCAAAAATCAGCCGTATACGGAACTCAGGTGGGCCATACCATCTAAAATCATATGAAGACATGCCAAAAATATATAAAAGCACTTGGTGGGGCCCACCTGAAATTTGCATGCATCTGAAACTTGGTCTGAACCCTCATCCAAGTGGTACACACATAATGAATGGGCTGGATTTACAAACCACATCTCGGTGGGCCCAAAAAAATGGTTATGAATGTTTTAATGGTGCACGGCCCCTCTCAACTTCTGTATGTGGTGTGGCACACACAAGTCACGGATTGATTTAATTTTTGAGACCTAGGCCCATGATGGAATGGTGCATCTGACTGATGGTGTTGATGTTCGAAACACATCACGATGGGGCCCACACATCTCGACCTCATGGGGCGTTAAAATCAGCTGGAGCGCATAGTACCTTTTCCCATATATATATATATATATATATATATATATATATATATAGGTTTTCTTTTTCTTTTTTTCCTAATTTTTTTTAATTTTTATTTTTAATGCCATAATTTGTTTGTTTTTGTGTGCAAGACATTAGCTCACATCATGGGAATGGGAAAGGAGAATGACATAGGGAATAAGGAAAAACCAAAACAATAAAGAGAAATATCACAATCTTTTTCAAGTAGGCAAAACTTTAAATCCATAGGTTATTCTTGGATCCATAAGGTTAAAAAGGAAAGTACAAAATTTTATTATTCAATAATTCTTACACTTTTTCATTATATTACTTTTAAAGAAAAAACAAAACCTGAATTAGAAGTTCTAATTCAACTAAACTAGAATTTATCCAAAATAGTAAATTTTATCAAAAATAGAGAGTCCAAAATTAAACGTGATAGATAATTCCTAGCATGATAACAAGGTATTCTTAAGATGACTCTATCTACTACAACTCCACAAGGAAGGAGATCCATAAAAATTAAAAATTAAAAATTACTAAAAATAGTAAGTTTTTCATAAAATAACAATTTTGAATGGGAAGGAAGCGTTTTCTCACAAAATGGACTAATGCTAAAGATTGATAGGTCATGTATCCCGTAACGTTACCAGTATGCCAATTTATAGTTACACTTTGAATGACAAATATTTCTTCCTATCCAAAATAAATTTCTTTGAATCAGACGCACTTGGGGCCCAATCACATCATGATTGGGATGCCTTGCACAAACCTTAGGATCTAGCCTCCCGAAACAAACCAGAATTATGAATAATAAAGCAATGAAATAAATCAAAGCATCAATCACACACCACACAAGAGATTTTTACGTGGAAAACCCTCAAAGAGGTAAAAACCACGGGACCTCGTCCAGATCAACAATCCACTATGAAGTAGAACGTTGCAATCTTCTTCACTCACGCAGGAGTGGATAAACAATAAGAGAAATAAAGAAAATGGAGAGATCTAACCGATTATGAGGACATAGAAGGGCTGAGATATAAATTGCAAAGTAGAAAACCTCCACGAGCAGAACCTCCCTTCTATAAGCTTTCTCTCTCTCTTTCTCCCTCTCTCTCAACTTTAATAGCCCTAAACCCTTTAGCAAAACCCTTATAAAGCTTTAGGAAACCCTCTTGCTGTACCTAGAAAAACCCTAGGCAACCCCTTTTATAGTTTAGGAAACTCCTTTCTACATCCCTGTTGCGAAAGGACTCAAATCCGCAGTTTCGCGCAAAATCGCGAAATAAACTGCGTAACCTTCGACTAGTCGAACCGAGTCTTCGACTAGTCGTAGGTCCCCTTCGACTAGTCGAGACATTCCTTCGACTAGTTGTAGCTACAGTAAAAACAACAAAACAACTTGCTGGACTTTGAGTCGAAGTTACGACTCGAACCTTCGACTGGTTGACCACCAGCCTTCGACCGGTTGAGCAGGGTTCTCGACCAGTCGAAGATGGGTCAAAAAAACCCATCAAATCTCTCCCTTTTTGACTCAGGAGGGATCCACCTTCTTCAAGCCAGCTAGGTTTCTACAAACTTCAAACTTACCCTTGAGCAAAGCCTTAGTCATCATGTCTAACCCATTATCGTCCGTGTGGACTTTCTCAAGCTGTAACACCTTCTGTTCCAAAGTATCCCTAATCCAGTGATACCATATCTCAATGTGTTTCGACTTGGAATGCTGACTTGGATTCTTGCTCAAGTGTATAGCACTCTGACTATCGCAATAGACCACGTGCTCCTCCTGCTTTAGGCTAAGTTCTGTAGGAACCTTTTCATCCA
This sequence comes from Magnolia changhungtana, assembly GCA_030180095.1. Lineage (NCBI taxonomy): Eukaryota > Viridiplantae > Streptophyta > Magnoliopsida > Magnoliales > Magnoliaceae > Magnolia > Magnolia changhungtana. The sequence continues at coordinate 161,044 of JASAUF010000387.1, forward strand.
AAGCATCTCTTTACATGCTTCTGTGACTGCAATGTATTCGGCCTCTGTCATCGACAATGCTACGACCTTCTGTAGCTTGCTCTGCCAAGAAACTGCTCCCCTTGCAAACGTGAACATGAACCCCGATGTAAACTTCCTGGAGTCTATGTCACCCGTCATATCTGCATCTGTGTAGCCCAATAACACAGGTTTTCCGTCATCATAGCATAGGCTTAACCTGGATGAGCCTCTTAGATACCGTAGTATCCATTTCACCGCTGCCCAATGCTCTTTGCCAGGATTGGCAAGGTACCGGCTGACAACACCAACCGCATATGCTATGTCTGGGCGTGTACCACCATAGCATACATTAAACTTCCTACAGCTAACGCGTAGGGTATTTTCTACATCTCTTCCATCTCTACCTTCGTCTTAGGAGACTTCCTGTCGCTCAATCTGAAGTGACCATCCAGTGGAGTACTGACCGGCTTCGCTGCATTCATATTGAACCGCTCTAGGACTTTTTCAATATACCGCTCTTGTGACATCCAAAGCTTCCTGCTGCTTCTGTCACGGGTTATCTCCATTCCTAGGATCGTCTAGCTAGACCCAAGTCTTTCATCGTAAAAGACTTGCCCAACTCCTGTTTCAACTTGTCAATCTTCTTGATGTCTTTTCCCATGATGAGCATGTCATCAACATATAACAGCAGAACTAAGAAATCACTATCTGAGAACTTGCGCGTGAACATACAGTGGTCCGACTCCGTTCTGTCATACCCATGTTTCAACATAAACGAGTCGAACTTCTTGTACCATTGCCGTGGAGCTTGTTTCAGCCCATACAAGCTCTTCCTTAGCCTACACACCATATGCTCCTTGCCCTTGACTTCGAATCCCTCTGGTTGGTGCTTGTAGATCTCTTCTTCCAGGTCACCATGGAGAAAGGCAGTTTTAACATCTAACTGCTCTATCTCCAGATCCATGCTAGCTGCCAACCCAAGCAACATCCGTATGGATGTCATCTTCACCACTAGTGAGAATATCTCCTCGAAGTCTATGCCTTTCCTTTGACCAAACCCTTTCAATACAAGTCTGGCCTTGAACCTCGTCTATGAATTCTTCTGCTCAACCTTCTTTCTGAACACACACTTGTTGCTCAAAGCTTTCTTGCCCTTAGGCAGTTTCATCATATCATAGGTGTGGTTCTTATGCAAGGATTCCATCTCCTCTTGCATAGCTTTCAACCACTCCTCCTTATGCTCGTCGGCTAGGGCCTCAGAATAATCTTCTGGCTCTCCCCCATCAGTCAGCATAATGTACTCATGTGGCGAGTACCTCTTGGACGGCTGTCTGTCCCTAGATGACCTCCTCACCTGTGGCTCAACAGATGGATCAAGTGGGGGCTACTCCCCTGGTCCATCTTCTAAAGGAACTCCCTCATCCTCTGCACCTTGCTGTACTCCCCTGTCATCAGGCACCACGGGAGGAGTAATCGGATTCATGTCCTCTAGCTCACCTGAACTAGGCTGATTCTTCTCTGGCTTACTAATGTCTTTTATACACTGATCTTCAAAGAAAACCACATCTCTGCTCCTGACGAGCTTCCTCTCGGTCCGATCCCACAATTTATAACCGAACTTTTCATCACCGTACCCTAAGAACACACACTGCCTGATTTTCATATCGAGCTTGGACCTCTCGTCCTTTGGTACGTGAACGGATGCCCTGCATCCAAACACCCTGAGATGACTGTACGATGGATTATGTCCAGTTCACACCTTCTCAGGTACTTCTCCATTCAACGGGGCTGATGGAGACCTGTTTATCAAATACACCGCCGTGAGCATTGCTTCTCCCTAGAACGTCTTGGGCAATTTTGCATGAGATAACATGCATCTGATTCTCTCAACAATGGTGCGATTCATTCGCTCAGCTACACCATTATTGTGGGGGGTCTTGGGAACTATCTGTTCATGCCGTATACCTAGGGACTTGCAGTACTCATAAAAGTCGCCAATGTATTCACCACCATTGTCAGTGCTTATGCACTTCAATGATCTACCTGTCTCTCTCTCGACCATAGCATGAAACAATTTAAACACACCAAAGACCTCATCCTTGGATTTCAAAGCATAAACCCAAACCCTCCTAGATGCATCATCTATAAAAGTGACAAAATACAATGCCCCACCCAAGGTTTTTGTCCTCATAGGACCCCAAACATCAGAATAAACCAAATCTAATGCATGCACTTTATTAACATAAAAAGCAGTTTTAACAAATGAAACTCTATGTTGTTTCCTTGATAAGCAATTAAGACAGGTTTTGAGAGGTATACCTGTCACGTCTGGAAGGAGCCGCTTCCTTGCTAGTAGTTGAAGCCCTTTTTCACTCATGTGGCTTAGACGCCTATGCCACATGTCGATAGCTGAATCTTTCGCTACATTCAATCCACCCTTGCACATACTGACACTTGCCTTGTAAAGGGTGCAACATTTCTTTCCTCTAGCCACGATCAACGAACCCTTGATGAGCTTCCATCGCCCACCAGCAAACCGGCTTTCATAGCCATCATCATCTAGCCTTCCCGTCGACATCAAGTTGAGGCGAAGGTCTGGGATATGCCTCACATCCCTGAGAACCAATGTGCAGCCTACATCGGTCTTCACACAAATATCACCGACTCCCACGATCTTTGATACGCCAGAATTTCCCATCTTCACAGTCCCATAGTCACCTGACTTGTAGCATGTGAAGAAGTCCCTGCGTAGAGTCGCATGAAAAGAAGCTCCCGAGTCAACCACCCAATCGATGTCCTGACTCGTAGCCGTGAGACATACATCGTGATTTACTGAAAGAATAACTACCATGTTGCCATCTGAAGCCACCATAGTGGAATCTGATTCATCTTCCTTCCCTTTTCCTTTCTTGTCGTTCTTTTTACTATGACATTCATGTTTATAGTGGCCCTTCTTGCTACACAGTTCCAGTAATCAACATCTTTTTTGTTACTCGACTTGCCTCTTGATTTATCTCGGGCCTTCCCGCCCTTCCTGTTCTTTCCTCTCCCCCGTTCCTGCGTCACAAGAGCCTCTTACTGAGTAGACCCCTGAGACTTCCTCCTTGTCTCCTCATTGAAGAGACAACTGGTTACCTGTTCCATGGATATCTTTCTGTCTGGCGCGGAGTTACTTAGAGACACCACCAATGTCTCCGAACTGTCAGGCAATGAACTAAGCAATAGTAAAGCCTGCAATTCATCATCCATGATCATCTTCATAGAGGTGAGTTGGTTCACTATATTGCTGACCTCATTCATGTGCTCGGCCACAGAACCACCATCATTGAACTTGAGATTCACAAGTCGCCTTATCAGAAATATCTTATTACCGGCTGTCTTCCTCTCATATAGCCCTTGTAATTTTAGTCATTGGCTTGCGGCTGAGGTTTCCGTAGACACATGGTGGAACACAGAATCATCCAACCATTGTCTAATAAACTCCACTGCCTTTCGGTCCGTCTTCTTCCAATCATCATCAGTCATATCCTTGGATTTTGCTGATATGCCTAAGATTGGAGAATATAGGTCCTTGCAATAAAGCAAGTCCTCCGTCTTAGCCTTCCATATGGTCCACTTAGAACCATTAAGGCTGATCATCCTTGAGCCACCTTCCATAATTCAAAACCGATCCTACCCGTTCAATGAACATAGCTTTGATACCATTTTGTTGGGATGCCTTGCACAAACCTTAGGATCTAGCCTCCCGAAACAAACCAGAATTATGGATAATAAAGCAATGAAATAAATCAAAGCATCAATCACACACCACACAAGAGATTTTTACGTGGAAAACCCTCAAAGAGGTAAAAACCACGAGACCTCATCCAGATCAATAATCCACTATGAAGTAGAACGTTGCAATCTTCTTCACTCACGCAGGAGTGGATAAACAATAAGAGAAATAGAGAAAATGGAGAGATCTAACCGATTATGAGGACATAGAAGTGCTGAGATATAAATTGCAAAGTAGAAAACCTCCACGAGCAGAACCTCCCTTCTATAAGCTTCCTCTCTCTCTTTCTCCCTCTCTCTCTCACCTTTGATAGCCCTAAACCCTTTAGCAAATCCCTTGTAAAGCTTTAGGAAACCCTCTTGCTGTACCTAAAAAAACCCTAGGCAACCCCTTTTATAGTTTAGGAAACTCCTTTCCGCATCCCTATTGCGAAAGGACTCAAATCCGTAGTTTCGCACAAAATCGCGGAACAAACTGCGTAACCTTCGACTAGTCGAACCGAGTCTTCGACTAGTCGTAGGTTCCCTTCGACTAGTCGAGACATTCCTTCGACTAGTCGTAGCTACAGTAAAAACAGCAAAACAATTCACTGGACTTTGAGTCGAAGTTACGACTTGAACCTTCGACTGGTCGACCACCATCCTTCGACCGGTCGAGCAGGGTTCTCGACCAGTCGAAGATGGGTCAAAAAAACCCATCAGATCTACGTAGGACTGGGCCTAGATCTTATAGACTATGTCCGCTTTCATTCAGGCTCCTTTTGGTCCAGCTGTGCTAAGAATAAGTTTGTGGCTAGCTCTACATCAAAGAATAAGATGTGTATATATAAGACTTTTTTCCTTATCCCTTTGTGATTCATGCTCCCTTATGCTCAAGCTCATATGCATGCATGAGCTTAGCCCAATGGGAAAACTAGCCCTGAAATCTAGTTAACCGGTGTGTCTGCCTGGATATTCATGTGTAAGGGAGGTAATCCTTGGGATTTCCTTAATTTGGACCTATATAAGGGTCTTGATGGGATTGGTTGTCACGCTCTAAACTTGGACATCCAAGTAGCGAGACCCAGATCCCAAGTTCAGGGTGTGAACTTTAAATAGAAACGCATGTGAGAGCATTACCCCCATGCCTAAGTAGTTATATTAACATTTAGCTCATAATTTAAAATCAGCGTTGCATATATCAATATAACAGTAACTAAAGACCGGCATAGATAACTGAACTAGAGAGGGCAAAGGTCAACATTCAAAATGTACATATATCCAAATCCTTCAGCTAGGGATACACAACCACAATACACCAAGTATATAGAACATAAACTAAACAAGTAAACAAAAAGTCATACTCTCTCTACTCTTAGCTAGGCACTAAGCAGCGCTCTATAACTTCACCCTATATCTAAGATCCTTGCTATGTCAAATGAAAGACATCAGAGGCCTACATAGTGAAGAAATACCCCTAAGATTAGCATGTGACATAATAGCCAAGTGTAGGTTACGATTAAAATAGTAATTTATAAAATATAATTCGTATACATATTTACGCATGTGATGCAATGTAACAATTTGGCATATAAATCACATAAGGAGAATCCCATCTAATGCTCAGGGGTGTAAGAACTAAACCTAAGGTTGGGGGCATTCATCTAGCTAGCATGCAACGAGCCCTAAGGACTAACCGGCTGGAAAAGTACGAACAGGCACGTCTGTACTAACTAGCCACCCAGTAAAATCCACAGCAAAAAGGGATGCCCATAGTAAACTAACTAATTGGTAAAAAAGTAAATCCATACAAGTTAGGCGTTTGGTAAAATCCACATGGTTTGGATGCCTATCATCAACCATTAATGACCTAATCTGTGGACAAGCTAACCTATCATAGTTCTAAGTTAGAATGTGTATTCAGCTGACATGTGACGCCCATAGTGGCTAACCAGCTGGTAAACTATAAAAAAAGTACGCCTGCACTTGTTAGATACTTGGTAAAATCCACATGCCTCGAATGCCCATATTCATGCAACACTTATCAATCTGATTTACAAGCAATCAAATTCAGAAAACCTATCTTGGAAATAATTCAACTCATTGACCATACCATAATAAGGATGTGCATCTAGTTGGCGTGCGATGCTGTACTATTTAACTAACTAGTAAAATATAAAGAAAAGTATACCCGCGCTAGTTAGGCACTCGGTAAAATCTTCACGCCTTGGACGTGTATCTCCGGCTGTTACCAATCTTAATTACAAGCAATCTAACCTAGAACTATCAAATTGTACGAGAAATCTTTTCGACTAATAGCCCTTTCAGTATAAAAAAAGTCCAACCCAAATGTATGATTTATGAAAGTGGCAAACCTAATTCACACATATATAATTCCTAAAGGCGATAGGCATATAATTCCTTCCTAAAAGTGAGAAATAAAACCATACACATATAATTCATAATGGTAACAGTCTAAACCACATAACCATTTATAAAATCGATAACCAAACTTGTCTAAATAGTTCCTAACAATAACAATTCATGACACAGTTAATTCATCAAGGAAGGACAATTCGCAACACATCTACCCTCCAAGCTTGTTGCCAAAACTAAAATATGCTTAATAGAAGAAAACATGCAGCCAATTACATATGAAACAAATATCACGCTAGAATATAAAAAAAAATAGCTTGAAGGGTAAATCTTCACCTTGTCATGGTTACGCCTTCTACATTCAAGCACTCTAACCCATCACGCAACGATACGACAACTCCAACAACTGAGAATTGGGGGTCTTAGAAAATACCGACCCTAATGCCATAGTCCAAGGTTAGAACCAAAAATCGTCTATATTAAATCTAAATCAGAAGCTAACAAGGTACTTTTACTTATCGATTGGCCTAGGTTAACCCGATTCGGTGACACAGCCCCAAATTTGGGTCCGGAAGGACAATCTAATACCGCCACACTAACATAAAACTCGAGCATGCAGTTCGGTAGCGTTTGTAGACCAACCCAGCTCTAAAAACCATGCTTGCAAGCGTTGGATAAAGTGTAGGCCGCATGCATACGCTGAAGGAGGGCATACGTGAGCATGCATGGCGGTCCACCCTCCCAATCTCTCTCAATTTCGATCTCCTTCTCACACACCATGTCCCTCTCTCTCTCTAAATCTCCCTCTCACACTCTCTAAAATGAAAGGAAAAGGGTAGAATCTCTTTATAGAGCCCCAATCAGAAAGTCGGTGGATTATAAGAGTATTAAAATTCGAGGGCTTTTAGTTGGACTAACTTGAACAGTCAATTTTGTCAGTCGAACCAACGAAATAAAGTTTTCTTAGGTTTTTAAGCTACATAGTTCATTCGGAGTGAATGAACAAGGTTTTATCTATAATCTGGGCTTTCTCACCACTCTAAGTTTCTAGGGTGTGACCATTAGCCTTTACTGGTTTACCCATGACTCCCATGCTAGGTTCTATGTGGTTTCAAACTTTAAAGGGATTGAAGAACCGATCGAACGGACTGGACGGATTAACGTAAGGGTCAAATATTCAATTCGATGTGGTCCAATGTGGGCTCTACCTAATCGAACACTTGAGGAAAAGGGACCAATGATATGAGTCTCAAACAGATCTTACATGGTATGAATCTATCAAGTTTTAAGTTTCTAAGGTTAGGGACCATTAGCAGTTTTTAAGTTATTCGTGTTTACCCATGTAGGGTCAGGGGCCAAGGGTTTCTAGAATTTGAGTTTTCACTAAAAATTAGGTTTTCAAGTTGAGAACATGTGTATGAACACATGTGATTCTGTGAAAAATTGAAAAAAAAAAAAAATCCTAGTGATGCCTGAGGACATCCAATACCTGAGTATTGGAGGGTCGGGGGATAACATTAGTAAATTAAATTCAAATTTTAATGACTGGATCATTGTCATTGCAATCAGAAATGGTTCAACTGACTTTTTTCTTTTATCTCTTTGTGAAAATAATTTTTGTAGAAGTCTATATAAGGGCCTTAGCTAGGGTCTTCTGAACACCACAACAAGAAAACACACCACAAATAATAAAACCAAATATTTGAACTAGTCTTCTTTTCCTTCTCTAGGGAATACGAAAATCCTCTATTGAGTGTTGTGCATTGGGTTTATACACAGTCTGTGCACTGTTGAGCAATCCCAAGTGTAGGACTGCATTGTAGTAATAAACTCGATAAGATTGAGGTCGATCCACAAGGAATTGGCGAGAACACCACGAAAGTTAAACAAGTTTCCAGGTTTCTAATCTAGCGAAGAGTTGAATAAATGCTTCAAACAAATAATAAAAGCAATTAAGGATTCAGGAATCCTTAATCAACAAAACTTGAACTCAATACGTCTTCTCAACTTGATAAGTCAACTAAAAATGGATTTCAATCTGTTCTAATTAGAAGATAACATAATAAATTCAATGATAACATCCAATATAGAGTAGAATTAAGATAGGTTTGAATTCTCGTGAAGATTTAGGTAATCAATCACAGGGAATCAAATGCATCTAATGTACCTAGAGGCGACAATAGATCAACCAATATTACAGAAGGATTTCATCTCTAATCTAGAAATTCAATCACAATTCAACATGAAAACCTAAAAACTGTCATTGAAAACAAATTAAATATCAAATATCTATTAAAAGGTTTATCCCTTAGCCTTAGCTAAGAGATTAGCCAAGCATGACTAACATCTTAAATAAAAATAAAAGAAAAACATGAAAAATAAATTAGAACTAAATGATTAAAGAAGAAGAACGACACCATGGAAGCTTTGGCCTACTTGGTAACTCTCTTAAACCCTAATTCCTACCTAGAATGGCCTAAAACATCTCCTTAAATAGGAATATCCTATACCAATTTTGAACCGACTTCAAAATTGCACACTTTTGTTACACTTTGGTCGCACCGAAATCACACAAAATCCAGTTGAACGTTCCTTCACATCGAATATCACTTCGATCACATGAAAAAGTCAAGCTGAATTTACTCTGAAATTCCACCATTTGCTCTTGGACTATTTTAAACACTTTCGGTTAGACTAAACCAACCTTCGATGGGACCAAATAGTCTGTTATTTATATTATTTTACTGCGTGATTTTCTAGAATTTTCTCCAGCTTCGGTACTTGGTTTTCTTGGATCTTTATGACTTGAAATATTCATCCTGGAGTCCTTAATTCTTCACTTAAAATCTTTAACTTTTGGTCTTTAAATCTCCAATTCTTCATTACCTTTGAACTTGATCTCTTTTTAAACTTTTAATCATTCATTTAAGCGTGTATTCAACTTTAAATTTAAAGTCACATCGCATGTAGAAATATATATCTAATTAGATTGATGAATCATTTAAATGTAACCAAAACTAGTGCAACCAATGGGATAAATATGCAATATTTAAGTCTCAACATGCACATTGAAAAAAATTAGGTGGGTGTTGTATCTTGAAGATAGCGCACTAAGGAGTTTACTACACTGATCGAACAAACTGATGGGCAAAAAATATCTCAAAGAAAGTGATTGTGTCTATGCCTCACCCTCACCAACAAATTCAAGCTTTTCTTCTTTTTACAACTACTTTCAATAGGTGTGAAGTTTCAATTTATGTTTCTTAGTTTCATTTCGAGTGAATTTCCCTTATCTAAATAGGTGCTTCCCCTCCTTGCCAGCCAATCCACCTCATTGCTCTCCTCATATGTATACATGACGAACAATTGCCCTAATTTCCCTTAATAGTGATAATATTTCTATCCACCAATACCACACAGTCCATGACCCTCTTGATCCAGTACTAATTCTCTCTACTACTATCTTGGATTGCTCTCAATCTATGCATTTCGGAGCCTAAGATTTGTACATATTCTAAGAGGGTCGAGTATCACTTAGACTTCTACTATAACATTAGATGTTACATATAGTGGTTATGAAAGGCAAATACAATATTGCTACTTTCATCACTACAACAACAGCCACCCTGTTTGACCCTTGATTACCTCTTGATGAGCCATCCACATTCAATTTCAATTGCCCTAGTGGTGGAAAAATTCACATAGTTTGGGTAGTCCACTTTTTTTTTTTTCACTTCACTTATATTCAAATTAGTCAACACTTGCGCTAATTGCTCTGCATACCTGACCAGATTATCAAACATCTTCCCTCTACATATGCCATTGACCTGCCACTTCACCTTGTCAATAACTGCGGTAGTGCTAACTTGGTGACCCTTAAAATCCCTGCTATACATAGCTAACCACAACTCCCAATAGTTAAAATAGAGAACTATACCTCATATAGCCACGAATTGGTTCGATTTTTCTACAATGGTAAACCATTGAGATGTTGGGAGAAGAGATCCCTTCTTTGACCGCACGTATGACAATATCAAAATCAAAAGAAAGAAGGAAAAAAGGATGCAAACCACAAAACAAAGATCTATGTGGTTCCCTTTCAATACATCCATAGATTCACATCGATCCACTATGCTTAAATGCAAAAAACAAAGAAACAGCTTTCAATATAATGATGGCTCTCTCTCTCTCTCTCATGATAGAATATATAGTATACCTCTAATGATCAGGCTCCATAGATATTAACAATCTTCCTCTTAGAGATTAATCATAAGCAATCTCTCACTGAATATTTTGCATTTGTAAAAGCACATGTTTTCATAGAGAACTCGGTGGGAATCTCCTTATGCTCTTTAAGCTTAAAGACTAACAGAAACTAAACATGACTTCAATTTCTCTATAATAACCACCTTAGATAACATATCTGTAGTGTTCTGACTTATATGAATCTTCTCTGAAGTAAAATTTGAAATTGCACATGACATATCTACCACGGCATGTGTGGAAGTTTGGCAGAGGTATAAAATTATGATTAAGTCCTAATGAAGGGGATTAGGATCACTTTAAAAATTCTATAATTAAAAATACAATTGTCTACTTAAACAATTTACCAATTTCAATAAGGAAAAACAACACCAAGGCTTCCAAGTTAAAGTAGGTTCAATCACATAGACTATAAAAGATATGCCAATAAACAACTAGTCAATAAGAAATAGTGAGCTTGTATGTTCTTAAGAAATTAAGTGCCTAACATATAATATAACTCATGCATTCTAATAATTCAATTAATAAATCACATAAGCATTGATAGAAATGTATACAATTCACAATTGTAAACACAAGTATATATAGTAGTTCAATTTTCTTACTCCATTCCTGATGGACGCACTCACCTCGAGTGTGTTAGTATTCACTATCGGAGGTTTGAAATCAGGTTCACCTCTAACCTATACAAGTATACACTCCTGCTAAATGCCTACACAAGGACTTGAAAATGTACATTCTTGTCAAAGGCCTAAACAAAAACTTATTAAGTGTATACTCCCACTAGAGGCTTATACAAGCACTTACACATGTACTCACCCATGTTGGTGGTCATACGGTCCCACACAAGAACCTACACGAGTTTGGGTCACAAACTCTATAGTCAATCCTATACAAGGAAAGAGTATGTGGACTTTTATAATTAACAACTTACATGTTGGGTTGAGCCCATTTTGTAGCGCTTGACTTGAGATGCTTGATCTATGATCTTTCATGCTTCAATCATATTCTCTTATACTCCCCCGATCTTTAAAGTCAGTCTTCTTCCACTCTCTGAAATTGGTTACTTTGCACTTAATGCTCCAATAAGGCTACGAAGGTAATGGGAGTGGTTTGGTTGAATCTTATACAATTAAAGACTTAGTTTCCAAATAGGGATTCACCTAGATGCGCGTTATAAAGATTTGATAGACAATGGGTTTGTTTAGTAGATTGGTATCTATCTTCTAAAAAATGCAAGGAAACAATATCATCTTTATAAGGAGCTTAGAATGATCATAAGAGTGATTAATCACATGTAATATGACATGGATCCCTTTGGGTGAGAGTCTAGAAGTGTTGACAAGTTTTGGAATAACTAAGACTTTAACTCACTAGAAAGACATCGTCTTGTCCAAGAACCAAATGCCTATTTTATAGAAAAATGTTTCCAACGGCTATAAAAACGGTTAGTTAATAGCTTTGTCAATAGAATTGAAAGGCCATTCGATGGGATAGAAGGTCCTTTAATAGGATCAAACTATCCTTCGATCCCATTGAAGAAATCTAAGAATTTTCTGTTTAGTTGCTGGACTATTTCTTCGATCACATCGAGTGGTTCTTTGATGCCATTGAGACCCATCAACAAGATATCAATGGGATTGAAGAACACTCAAAAAATGCTATTTTGGGTTATGTATTTTATAGCAGCTTGATACCTCTTTTACCCTAACTTATCATGTTCCAATTTGACTCATAAGGCTATGTGATGATTAATTAAGGTTTACCTATAAAGGTTATGATTATCTCAAGGTTAAGGTTGTTTTAGGTCTAAGGTTAGGGTTACCAAGACACCTTATTTACCTATTTTTCACTCATTGATACTTCATGTCCTCTTATATCTTCGAAATTTAGCTTCCAGGGGCTTAACTGATATACTAACACACGAATACACGTGATTGACAAACGAGTGCAAAATAAGTGCACCAATAAATTTTCTATCCTCCAAAAACGATTATATAAAATGATATTTAATGTTTATATGCTTGGTTCTTGAACAGAAGGCTAAGTTCTTTACTAGATGAATTGTACTTTGATTGTTACTATACAACCTACAATTTTCTTGCTTCGTACCTAACTCCTCCATGAGACCTTGTAACCATACTATTTCCTTGTAAGTCTTTGTTTTAGCAACATACTCTATTTTTATCATCGAAATGTTAACAATCTTCTATAATTGTGAGACCCAACTAACTTCTACACTACTCAAAGTGAACATATACTGTCACGCCCCAAACTCAACTATAAGATATATAAGGTGTGAATCTGGACAGCTCGATGAACCGAGCCTCATACTGAGACACAGTCATATCCCCTTGGACTAGAGTCTCGAAATGCAACGTGCTCTGTTGAAGAACGTGCTTGGGGAAGAACTTTCGGTCAAACCGGTCCACAAAGTCCTCCTAAGTCCACTCGAAATTGGCCCTTGCTGCTCGGGTAATCGAGGCTCACCAATGTTCGGCTTCACCCTCTAGCAAAAATATTGCCAAAGGGACTTGCTGCTGCGTCATGCACTTCATCATGTTGAAGATCTTTTCTACTTCTGATTTCCACCGCTCCACTATCGTTGAGTCTGGCTTGCCTTGGAAGCGTGGGGGATCAAGCCATTTAAAGTCACGTAAAAGGAAGCTCACACGCTCCTGCTAGGTTTTGATGGGTGTATCAGTGGATCGCCTATCCTACCTCTGTAGCATAAAGGTCATCGCATGTAACATCTGATGAAACTGGTCCACACTCACTGATATAGCTGGGGCCGCACCTGACTGTGACATGTCAGCTCCATTCCTCAACCACTTGGGTGTCATGATGTCCTATAGGAAGGAACAAGAGATCTTTAGCCTTGGGTACTCTCGAATGCACCCACATTAGGGAGCTATTAGTGAGTCTTATTTTAAGTTTATGTTTTAATAAGAAATAAAGTATCGCGGATTGGAATATCTATATTCAATAATAACAAAAGAAAATGAAAGAAAAATCATCACCATTCATTTTATTAATTTTGAATTCGTGCTATATCCCTCGTGTTGCCCTTGATTCCATAACAAAGTACATTTCATCAATATAATGAAAATACAGGAAAGTAGTTTAAAAGCGATTTTTCGGCATGCGAATCGTCTGTCGTAATGACAGAAGAGTTGCGTGGGTTTGTGATCCCTTTCTTCTGCACTGATATGCTTGGGATACAAATGCAAAAGACCAACTCACATGGAATTCTAGATCTCACGAGAGAATACCACCAAACCTCCAATATTCATGTATACTTGACTGTTGCATGGCTACACAATTAGTCCCTATTGCATGGTCGCGCATTAGGTCTCTGCCTTACACACTGCTTCTTACATGTCCTTCTTCTACTTCTATACTTCTCCCTATATCTCGCTGTGGGATACCTGAAGAAGCTCTCGAAGAATTTCTAGAATTTCTCTGATCTCTCAGGAACTCCTCGTGAATGAATGAAATGAGAAGGGGAGTGGGGTATTTATAGGCTTCCACATATGTGAGCTGAAAATCAGCATAATAGAATGTAGTTGTGGGCCGCGCAATATACTCCTTTTGTGTGGTCGCGCAACACTTCTTTTTCCTAATCTGGCAATTTGCCCCTAGGCCATCAATTTGATAGCTTCCCCTTATGTTCCGCAATCACGCAATCGGCCAATCTTATGCAAACTTCATCATTTTTTATGCTCCAACAGTTTGTAAAAGGATCCTAAATTGAGTTTTTAAGTACTCGAGCTTAGGGTCCTTATCATTCTAAGTTCACAATAATCATGGAGTGAATGGTAGCTAATCTAAGACCATTAGCATATATGTCATGTCATTCGCAGGTATTCCCAGGTTACGCTCTAATACTAACTCCTATCATGCCCCAAACTCAGGAACTGGGCTTACTAAATTCTTGATCACTGAATTAGGTGCCAACAGCATCTGTAGTACCCCATTCTCAGCTCCCAACTCCTATACGATAGGTCCCGATCTTAGCATCCCACAAGGAGGATTTTTGGGGTGACTTTTTCTTTTTGTTATAAAGGAACATAACCACAAGTGTACCCAAATCTCGAAACATCATTACCACACATCCACTAATAAAGTCTTTGAGTACGGTGCTGTAATGGAAAATACAAGATATAATCAATAACTTAAAAGGTCTGCTCATACTTCGGGCTCAATATTGCGGGTACGCCTTAGCATCACCTGCAGCGTAAACAAACGCGCATAAGCCTCCTACGAATCTTAATAGAGTGTGTGCATGTGTGTACAATGCATATGACAAGAATACAGATATCAGAATATGCAGAAGGTAATGGAGGGCTAAGCTACCAAGTTCATGAATGTTGTTAGCCATACTATGGCTATGCAATGTAAGGCCTACGTGGCCGAATGTCATATGTTAGAGATGCAACACAAACATGCCAATTCTTAACTAGTCCACATATCAAAATACTTTGTCGCTGCAAAAACCATTAGGGTCTAGTACACTCTAACACTGGTTGTGGCTCATCACGTGCATGACCAAGTGAGTGGAAAAGACTTCACTATCTGCCTCGTCAGTGGTATGCTAATGCTCACCTGGCTCTTCGATAAATGACTCATTTCTCGGGCTGGTCAGACTCAATCTAGCTTACAACCCTCTACCATCGGGCGGATAAGGTCACACCCCTTTCCAACTGATCTCGATACAATGGGATACACAACATATTGACATTTGGCACTCAGGCTCTCATGTTATCCACTTGGTCTCAATGTTGAAGCATCCCATTGGTACCATAAGGGTTATGGACTTTTATCCAAGGACATCCATAGCGCCCAATTGCTACAACATATATTTTCGGTATCCAATCTGGCCATCTACAGTATGCTTGTGGAGGCCACAACCCTGATGCTAGGGTGTAAAGTGATCATGACATATAAAATGCGAAATGCATGAGTCATACCATTAAAGTCAAGCACCAAACCTGCGCATACCGCACAATCATGTAGGGCGACCCTATCCCATATAAAGTCCCCTAAGTGTCTAAAGCCGGAGGGCATATGCTATGCACAATCGTCATCCACAACATACATACAAATGATGTGTATGGGCATATAACTGGGCATGATATCATTACACCACACATCTTATCAGTGTGTCCTATTAGGCCAAGTACACTAGCATGTTACTAGACATATCATATGATAATTGGCCTTAATTGGTACATCATATACAGAGAGCAAGACCTGAATGACAGGCCCCACCAGAAACATATAGGTTTATGTGGTGTGGCCCACGTTAGACTAACAACGACTCTTCATGTAGCCTGCACATTATAAGGGATGGATAAAATACATATGCCAAGGTGGGGACCACTAGGAATGACCCGGATGGACACCCACATGTGCAACATGTGTGCTATTAGGCTACCAATCTATTGGGCAAATGGCCCACTGATGATATCCCAAAACAATCAGATTATCAACGACATCACTAAATTACTTTAATAGGATGATCTGCACCATATGAACATTGCTGACATAAACAGACAATTATAAATTGTTGGTTAGTCACTAGGATGTAATCCTGTGCTTGTGGCCCATCTGAGTCTTGGGATTTCATCATTTCAAGCAAAGTATATCCCCCAACAGGCTTATTATAACCATGGTGTCAATCATTACATACATACACTGATTAGAAATATTAAAGTTGATTTAATAATTAAATTCAAACCCCTGCAAGTATATTACACATATTACCTTTGGATTATAGGGATTTTGAATCCAGGGCACCAAACATATCCAAGGGATTTTAGAAATCCAGGGATCCCAAGTCCCAGGGAACTCCAAATCCAAAGGATCCCAAGACCAAGGGATTCCCAAATCCAGGGTATTCCACAAAAATCAGATTTTCACCCCACCATTCTCTATGGTGAGAATCACCTAAGATCTGGATCAGAATGAACTTTAGGCCCATGGCATAACATGATCTTTAAAAGAGGATGGGCGGTGTGGATGTCACATAAACATCAAGATAGGTCCATGAGTGGGACCTCAAGTGCTGTACATAGGGGCTGCCTTCCCTGCCTAACCGTTTCCATTGGTGCGATCCACCTGAGATTCGGATCGACCTGATTGTTGGACTGCTGGCCTTAAACGATCTGGCTAAAGAGATGAACGGAGTGGATAAGAAAAATACATCATGGAGGGTCCCATGAGTGGGCCCCAATCCACACCAGCGCCAGTGCTGCTGGCTTTTTATTTTGTTGTTGTTGGCGTTTTTTTGTTTCAACATTAAGTTGGGCTCCATTTGGAGGATCCGATCCATTCACCGAATTGGCCAGCCCGAGCAGGGTCCAATGGGCCCTAACTTGGGCCGGTTTGGACAATCAGGGACCCACGACGGGCCTTGGAAGGTTTCGATAGTGGGAATTAATTCCTTCTGTGTGGCCCACTCAAGACCCGGATCTACCCCATTTTTTGGCCCGTGGCATAAAATATGGAGAATCAGATGGACGACATGGATTCAACATATGCATTAAAGCGGGGTCCACGGGTAGGGACACCACTCTCCACGTTTGCATGTGCAGACGTGAGGGCATTCACTAGCCCCACCGTCACCTGTAGTGTGGTCCACCTGATGATTGGATTAGCCTCATTTTTGGGCTCAATGGCTAACATGAGCATGGAAAACAAATGGATTGTGTGGATATAAGAAATACATCACGGTTGGTCCCAGGAGTGGGAACCCACTAGTCCAGTCCCATGCAAGCAACATCAATGACGTTGGGGCTTCCCAACCCCTTGCTGCTCATGGTGCGACCCACTTGAGATATGGATCGCTTCATTTTTGGGCTCAATGGCCAAAATGACCTCAGAAATATGATGGATGGCGTTGATTGCGCACATACATCATGGACAAGCAGCAGAGGTTGCTGGGCAGCAGCATCCCTGGACACTAATTGCATCCAGCAGCAACACCGTTCTCTTCTCTCTCTCTCTCTCTCTCTCTCTCTCTCTCTCTCTCTCTCTCTTTCTCTTTCTCTTTCTCTTACTTTTAAAGGGTGGTGGGGCCCATCTAGGGAATCTACTCCATCCATCGGATTGGCCCGCTCATGGTGGGCCAAGGAGTTTTGGGTCAAACTGATTTTGGTGGTTTTCCACCATACAAGGTTAAATGGAATTCTCTCTCTCTCTCTCTCTCTCTCTCTTACTTTTAAAGGGTGGTGGGGCCCATCTAGGGAATCTACTCCATCCATCAGATTGGCCCGCTCATGGTGGGCCAAGGAGTTTTGGGTCAAACTGATTTTGGTGGTTTTCCACCATACAAGGTTAAATGGAAAATAAATATCACGGTGGGGCACATAAGGTGGTCCAGCCTGTGATAACGTGCGCAACATGCTCTCCAACAGCGTGGCCGCCTACTTGTGGGTAGAGGTGTACACGAACCGAGCTAGCTTGGTTAGCTCGCTTGACTTAACTCCAAAAAAGCTCGATTCGAGTCGAATCTGGGTTTGAGCCGAGACGAGCTGATATTTTGAGCTCAAAAATGAGTTCGAGCCGAGTTCTAGCTAGCCCCAGCTCGACTCGACTCGGATTGAACCCCACTCGAATACAACTCGGATAGAACCAGTTCGGTGACTCGGTTACTTTGATATTGATGTTGCTCACCAAGTGTTTGATGAAATGACTCAATGAAGTGTGGCTGGTGGCAAGGAAGGTATTGGAAAATTCTACCCATGGTAGCTTACACAGTCAATCCATCTGGAACCTGTCTTCTCCTGCACCATATTACACAACTAGTTGGGAAGGAACGAATGGATATTTAACACGTATTTGGCGATCCAAACAATCGAGTCAGTAAAAGAATCTTGCAGCTCTCTATCATAGAAATTAACCATCTCCAACCCTGTTTCTTGGTTTTTATGTTGCTCAAAAGATGTTTGATAAAATACCTGTAAAACTATTACTGCTGTTTTACAAATAATGAGATTTTGAAGGTGCAGTCCAGGTGTTTGTGGAAATACTGCAAAGGCGAACTCGGCTCGACCTTGGCTCGAACTCGGCTCGAACTAGCCCGAGCTGCTGACCGAATCGACCCGAGCTGGCTAGTCAGGCTCGAGGACTGAGCCTAGCCAAGTTCGAGTTGAGGTCAGCTAGTAGCCGAGCTGAGGCCAGCTCGACTCAGTTCGACTTGATGTACACCCCTACTTGTGGGCCCCACGACATCATCAAAGAAGAGGAATGGGAAAGGAAAAACAATGGAAGGAAGTTCCAGCCGTCGGGGTGGCCCCCCACCACTATTGGGTCTACTATACACTCCACACATGCTCAAGGTGTGTCCCACCCAAGCCCACCAAAAATGGGATAACATAAAGAAAGGGAGGGTTTTTATCCTCCCATGCACTCACAACGCCGAATGAACAGTTGGATCAGTTTATATCAACAATTGGACAGTCCGCCAAACTCCTCTCCACTTTTAATTTCATTTAATATTTCTTTTCTCTTTTCTCTTCCTCTTAACCTCTAGATCTCTCCCTAATCTCTCTCAAGCTTTCTCTTCCTCCAAAGCATTTCTCTAATTCTCTCTTTAAACTTTCTTTCTTTTCGCTCTTTCTCTCTTAATCTCTCCCTAATTCTCTCTTTCTTTCTCTTAATCTCTCTTTACTCTCTTGCTAGTAAATGTGGTAGAAATGAGAGAGAGTAAGGGATTTGTGGTAGAACTTTTAGGATAGGGAGGGGGGATTAAAAGAAGATGGAGTGGTAGAATGGGGAGAGAGAAGGAAAGAGGAATGGCTTAGCATGGGCAATGCATGGGTTGCATGAGCAAGGGCATGGGTTGCTTTGACTAATGGGGAGAGAGGTGATGGGTTGATTAATTGATTGATTGGACAACCTTAGGATTTGTACAAGTGAGGCCCGTATGCATTGCCCGGCCCACATCGGATTGTACCAAAACTGCAACTTCTAATTTAGAGGTAGCAATGGGGTGTACCACACGACGTTAGAATCGTAGCGCTCATGCGGTCGATAAGGTACAAGTCTCGAGGTGTTGCTGTACAAAAATAGGGTCATGATCAAAACTTATCTATCTGGTTTACCAGGAACATAGGAACATACTGTTGCCAAAGTTGAAGCATATGTAAGGTCTCACAAGGTTATGGGTCCTACACATACCCTATATAGTACTTTTTTTTGTTATTAACATCCCTCGCCAAATATGAATTAACATATCCTTGCAAAATTATTTTTGACTCTCCATAGCACAATGATGCATTAATATTACCTCTCAAGTATTTAAGAATCCATTCAACATCTTTCCAATGATCCTTCCTTGGGTTCATAAATCTGCTGGCAACTCCCACTACATGAGCAATATCTAGTCTTATGCGGATCATGACGTACATTAACTTGGCAATGGTTGAGGCACATGGAACCTTAGCCATATACTCACGTTCTTTCTCCGTTGCTACACCTTGTTCCTTTCAGAGTCTAAGTGGCTTACCAAGGGAGTGTTAATTGGCTTAGCACCTTCCACGTTGAATCACTTGAGTACTTTTGCAACATATTCAATTAGTGACAATTTCAACTTTCTGTTTCTTTTGTCTCTACTGATTCTCATAACCAGAATTTGTTTTACAGAACCCAAATCCCTCATTGTAAACTCCATAGACAACTATTCCTTGAGATTTGAAATCTCATGCATACTTGACCTTGCAACAACTATTCCTGGAAGCTGTTTTCTCCTGCACCATATTACACAACTAGTTGGGAAGGAACGAATGGATATTCAACACGTATTTGGCGATCCAAACAATCGAGTCAGTAAAAGAATCTTGCAGCTCTCTATCATAGAAATTAGCCATCTCCAACCCTGTTTCTTGGTTTTTATGTTGCTCAGAAGATGTTTGATAAAATACCTGTAAAACTATTACTGCTGTTTTACAAACAATGAGATTTTGAAGGTGTAGTCCAGGTGTTTGTGGAAATACTGCAAAGGCGAACTTGGCTCGACCTTGGCTCGAACTCGGCTCGAACTAGCCCGAGCTGCTGACCGAATCGACTCGAGCTGGCTAGTCAGGCTCGAGGACCGAGCCAAGCCAAGTTCGAGCTAAGGTCAGCTAGTGGCCGAGCTGAGGCCAGCTCGACTCGGTTCGACTCGATGTACACCCCTACTTGTGGGCCCCACGACATCATCAAAGAAGAGGAATGGGAAAGGAAAAACAATGGAAGGAAGTTCCAGCCGTCGGGGTGGCCCCCCACCACTATTGGGTCTACTATATACTCCACACATGCTCAAGGTGTGTCCCACCCAAGCCCACCAAAAATGGGATAACATAAAGAAAGGGAAGGTTTTTATCCTCCCATGCACTCACAACGCCGAATGAACAGTTGGATCAGTTTAGATCAACAATTGGACAGTCCGCCAAACTCCTCTCCACTTTTAATTTCATTTAATATTTCTTTTCTCTTTTCTCTTCCTCTTAACCTCTAGATCTCTCCCTAATCTCTCTCAAGCTCTCTCTTCCTCCAAAGCATTTCTCTAATTCTCTCTTTAAACTTTCTTTCTTTTCGCTCTTTCTCTCTTAATCTCTCCCTAATTCTCTCTTTCTTTCTCTTAATCTCTCTTTACTCTCTTGCTAGTAAATGTGGTAGAAATGAGAGAGAGTAAGGGATTTGTGGTAGAACTTTTAGGATAGGGAGGGGGG
The DNA here is from genome assembly GCA_030180095.1 of Magnolia changhungtana. Taxonomy (NCBI): domain Eukaryota; kingdom Viridiplantae; phylum Streptophyta; class Magnoliopsida; order Magnoliales; family Magnoliaceae; genus Magnolia; species Magnolia changhungtana. The sequence goes on from JASAUF010000387.1 coordinate 182,151, forward strand.
ATTAAAAGAAGATGGAGTGGTAGAATGGGGAGAGAGAAGGAAAGAGGAATGGCTTAGCATGGGCAATGCATGGGTTGCATGAGCAAGGGCATGGGTTGCTTTGACTAATGGGGAGAGAGGTGATGGGTTGATTAATTGATTGATTGGACAACCTTAGGATTTGTACAAGTGAGGCCCGTATGCATTGCCCGGCCCACATCGGATTGTACCAAAACTGCAACTTCTAATTTAGAGGTAGCAATGGGGTGTACCACACGACGTTAGAATCGTAGCGCCCATGCGGTCGATAAGGTACAAGTCTCGAGGTGTTGCCGTACAAAAATAGGGTCATGATCAAAACTTATCTATTTGGTTTACCAGGAACATAGGAACATACTGGTGCCAAAGTTGAAGCATATGTAAGGTCTCACAAGGTTATGGGTCCTACACATACCCTATATAGTACTTTTTTTTGTTATTAACATCCCTCGCCAAATATGAATTAACATATCCCTGCAAAATTATTTTTGACTCTCCATAGCACAATGATGCATTAATAGTACCTCTCAAGTATTTAAGAATCCATTCAACATCTTTCCAATGATCCTTCCTTGGGTTCATAAATCTGCTGGCAACTCCCACTACATGAGCAATATCTAGTCTTATGCGGATCATGACGTACATTAACTTGGCAATGGTTGAGGCACATGGAACCTTAGCCATATACTCACGTTCTTTCTCCGTTGCTACACCTTGTTCCTTTCAGAGTTTAAGTGGCTTACCAAGGGAGTGTTAATTGGCTTAGCACCTTCCACGTTGAATCACTTGAGTACTTTTGCAACATATTCAATTAGTGACAATTTCAACTTTCTGTTTCTTTTGTCTCTACTGATTCTCATAACCAGAATTTGTTTTGCAGAACCCAAATCCCTCATTGTAAACTCCATAGACAACTATTTCTTGAGATTTGAAATCTCATGCATACTTGATCTTGCAACAAGTATATCATTTATATATGATATGTGAATTTTCAAGTTTTTCAAAATAACAATTGTGATTAGCGTGCCATCTCTTTAAGTCATTAACATACATAAAGCTATCAAATTTTTTGTACCATTGTCTTGGGGCATGTTTCAAACCATATAAACTTTTCTTGAGTTTATATACCATGTTCTCCTTGCCACGTGCAACATATCCTTTTGGCTGACAAATATGAATGTCTTCTTCAAGATCAGCATGAAGAAAAAATGTTTTTACATGTAATTGCTCTAAGTGAAAATCCTCTACAAGCACAATGCTTAAAATTAATTTGATAGTAGAAACCTTAATAATAGGAGAAAAATTTTAAGCATAGTTGATATCTGTCTTTTATTGAAAATCTTTCATAACCAACCTAACTTGAATCTCTTAGTACCGTTATGCTCTTCATTCAATCCGTAAACCACTTATTATGCAAAGCTCCCTTTCCCTTAGGTTATTGGACTAAGTCCCACGTCTAATTTGATATCCGAGAATCCATCTCATCATCCATAGCCTTCTCCCATTTGTTCCTGTTCCATCCTGTAAAGCCTCTTCATAATATTCTAGTTCACAATTATCAGTCAACAACAAACAATGCAAAGAAGGAGAATAATGGACTATGGGTTTGCTAACCCTAGATGATCTCCACACAAGAATAGGGGTATGAGGTTTTGCTAGTAGGTTTTCATCTTAGGGCCTTACAACATCCTTTTCATCTCATAATGTTTTACAAACTCATCATTATTAGTTTTCTCTTCTTGATGTTCTAAGCTTGCTTATACATGACAATTTTATTAAATACCACAGTCTTGCTACTAATATTTTTTTAAAAAATTCAGCATATCAAAATTGATAACCAAAATCATTAAGGCCATATCCAATGAACGTGCACTTTCTAGACTTAGGATCAAGCTTAGTTAGAATTGGTATGGACATAATGGATACAACCAAATACTTTTAAATGGGACAAGTTTACCTCTTTTTTATTCCATGCTTCGTCTAGTAATCCACCATCTAAAGCAACTGAGGGTCCTCTATTAATCAAGTAAGCTTTTGTATTTACAACATCCACTCAAAACTATTTAAGCAATCTAGTAGGGATTCTCAAGCTCTTTGCACGGTCTAGAATGGTTTTGTTTATGCACTCAACTACACCATTTTCTTGTGGCGTTCTTGGAGTCTTTTTCTGTCTCTTGATTCTATTAACTGTACAATACTCCTCAAACTTGTAATCACAAGGGCCAATATTCCTCAGATCTAAGGATTTGATATGCCCCTTTATATCTATATGCAATCTAAGGGCCAATAATTTGTGATGATGTGGCACAATCACATTGGAAGTGGATTAGCTAGTGTACCACACCACCGATCTGGCTGGTGTGAGTACGTGTCGTGCAAAGATGAACATTGACACTTCTCGAGCTCTGAGTTGTACGAACGGTTCAAAGGAACAGTTCAAAGGAGATCAAAGTTATATGGCCCCCACAATGAAGTATTTGTTATATCAACACCATTCATACATTTTTCGAGATCATTTTAGAGCATGATCCCAAAAATGAGTCATATCCAAAGCTCAAGTGGACCACACCACAAATAGCAGCGAGACAATCATTCTCACCATTAAAACATTTTCATAAAGGTCACAAAGAGCTGGATGAAGAGGAAAAAAATATATCATATTGATCCAAAACTTCTGTGACCAGCAAAAGGGTTTCAATGATAGACATTCAATCTTACACTGCTTTTTATAGTGTGGTCCACATGATCCTTGGATCTATATTATTTTTGGGCTCATGACTTACGACGAGCTCTCCGAATGGACGGACGGTTTGGGTATAATACATACCTCATGATGGGACCCACGGAGCTTAGTAACCGCAACACATCAGTAAGATCGGTGGTGTGTGGTATACCAACCAATCCGCTTCCAATCACACTGCAACAAACAGATTTTTCCTGTGCGGTGAGCAGAAGATTGGGATTGGGATTGAGATTTATGAGGGAAGGGGGATTCTTTGCTTGCCACAAACAGGTTTTTCTTGTTTCTCTGTGTTGTGGTTGGTCCACATTATCACTAACATTGTCAATACTATTGCATTAAATGCGGTAAGTGATGATGGGCACAATTACATTGCAAGAAAAGGATCCGAATTCATCACTCAAAAACTTTGCAACTTAGTGATGTTTGCTATGAAGTGACTCTTCGGCATCACATGGGATTCTACCATCCTTCTCAAGCGCCCATTGAATCAGGCTTTTGGATTTACGGCTTCTGGATCGTCAGCCTTAGGGCAGCCGGATCTCAAAAATCCCACGGCCACTGAATGCCTCACGGATTTGGCCCCAAAAGGTTCATGAATGGCTGTCCATATCTGAACCAAAAGATCCCCTATCGAATTCGCCAATCTACATTGCCATGCATAGTTGGCCCCGATGCTAACTGTAAATAACCGATTTAAACGTATACTTGACCTTCCACACCTCACATCTTTTTTGAAAATCTTCTCAACGAAACTGAGTTTTTGATCATGTGAGCTTAAAGACCAAGACATATTTATGGAAGAAGGCCTGAAGTAACTCAACCCATCAAATTTAATCCTTCCTTACTCCACACTAGATAGAGTCCGTGTCCAACTCAAGTATTGTGAATACATAACATGGTACCACCCTATTATGTATCTGAATTAATCACAACAATAATGAGGCCCACTAGTATGCTAAATCTAAATATCCAATGGTCAGATCATCCAAACTATTGGCCATGTGTAGCCCACATAATAGAAATCTTACACCAGTATCTCTCATAGATACACCGGCTTGCCAAATACCATAATTAAGTAATAATTACTAATTTTCTGATAAATATGCCATTATTTTCCTTTCCAAACATGCACTCAGTGTCCATATGCTCATCACCGAGCAAGAGGATTGGACTGTCCAATTAGTATGGTCTGTCTATCAACCTCTTTTGCACTTAAATCCGTTGAAAGTATCAGTCCAGAGTCGCGGATTTCACATCCACTAGAGACATTGGATCAGTTGCAAGATAGAAACTGTATGTTACAGATAGTTGCTCTGGTAGGTTACGAATGACAATAGAGACTGAACATCTTTTGCAGGATATCCATCGAATAATCAGACGATCAAGCTCTTTTCGACCATGCCTGCAATGACCACGGACCAATTATTTTGGCTCTGCCTGAAAGATCCCAAAGAGCAGCAGTTCCTCTTCCGATACTTAGACTGTATGAACTCATATCTCAAATCCGTCAACTGGATTCTTTGCAACTCATTCTACGATCTCGAAGCATCGGCCTGTGACTTGGTTCCAAACATCCTGCCCATCGGCCCTCTTATGGCAGGAAAACGGCTCGGGAGGCTTGAAGGGAACTTCTGGCCGGAAGATTCGACTTGTCTGAGCTGGCTCGACAAACATCCTCCCAATTCAGTCATTTATGTGGCCTTTGACAGCCTCACTGTCTTCGACCATTGCCAATTCCAAGAGCTTGCAATTGGGCTTGAACGTTCTGGCCATCCATTTCTGTGGGTGGTGCGTGAGGACTTCACTGATGGATTAACAGAAGCCTACCCAGATGGTTTCAAAGCGAGAGTGGCGGACCGGGTACAGATCGTAGGATGGTCACCTCAACAAAAAGTTCTTGCCCACTCTTCAATCGCCTGCTTCTTAACCCATTGCGGGTGGAACTCGACCATGGAGGGGCTGAGCAATGGAGTTCCTTTCCTGTGCTGGCCTTACTTCACTGACCAGTTCCTTAACAAGACTTACATTTCAGAAGTTTGGAAGGTGGGTTTGGGATTGAAGCCAGATTGCAATGGGATTATCTCAAGGGAAGAGATAAAGGGAAAGCTGGATGAATTGCTTGGTGATGAGGACATAAGAGCCAGGTCTTTAGAACTCAAGGCGATAGCTAGAAAGAACGTTGGCGAAGGAGGATCTTCTTTGAAGAATTTCAACAATTTCATCGAAGCGATGACGTTAGAGTAGTGTTATGTTGATTGGGATGGTATACATGTGAAAGATTTGGGCCATTCATCATGTGGCCGGTCATCAAGAATATGCCCTGGCGATAAAAGTGGGAAGGTTCACCCATCAACTTGGCTGCATGTTCATGAGAAGATCAGAGAAAGATGTCCAATAATCTGTATTAAATATATATTTGTGGCTCACCTGATGTATGGACCTTCTTATTTTCAGGCCATGGAATATTGACAGTGGCCTCACCTGATGAATGGCCAGGATCCTGCACACGTGTGGCTTCCATTATTCCATCCCCATTATTCCAACGTTGACATGCTAGTATGAATCTATCCAAACTTTTCTTTTCTTTCTCGTTTTTTGGCCTTTATGTATCGTATCTATGAAGGATAGTAGATGAGCTGATCATAGAAAAGATATGCCGTCCCTGGTTGGCGATGTTTAAGCGAGCCCACCCGGAAAATATCAAAGAAGCTGATTTCAAATAGGTGGGCCAGCTGCACAACCATACAAGGGGGGTTTCAAATTTTCATCAAATGGGTTTTTCACGCTGAACAGCAAATCTACACGTGACGTTGCAATGGCATTGTCCAAATCATATAACTTGCAACTCTCCTTGCCATCACATGAAGTGCCAAATACCGGATATAGGGACCAAATAGCAGGCATATGTCACTACAAGAAAATAGGCCTTTAGCCACAATTTTTTAGCCATAGATGAAAAGATGGAGGCTAAATGTGTTTTTTAGCCTCGATTGCTAAGGAACTAAGGCTAAAAGTTAGTTTTTCACCTTAGTTGCTAATGAACTAGTTAAAAGTTTACTATTTTGTCTTGGTTGTTGAGAAACCGAGACTAAAAATTTACCATTTCGCCTCAGTTGGTGAAAAACTGAGACTAAAAGTTTACTATTTCGCCTCGATTGATAAGAAATTGAGGTTAAATGTATGTTATTTTGCCTCATTTAATAAGAAATCAAGGTTAAAGTTCACTTTTTAGCTTCAGTTGTTAGGAAATTGAGACTACTAATTTTTTTTTTTTGCCTTATTTGTAAAGGAACCGAGGCTAAAAGGTGTTTTTTTATTTTAAATTTATACTTCAGTTGATAAGAAATTAACACTAAAAGTCTACCATTTCACCTCAGTTTGTGGAAAACCGAGGCTAAAAGTCTTTCATTTTGCCTTAGTTGATAAAAAACTGAAATTAAAAATTCACAAATTTGCCTCTTAGTTAGTAAGAAATTAAGGTTAAAAGTTTACTTTTTATCCTCAGTTACTAGGAAAGTGAAGCTAAAAGTCAACTTTTTAACCTCTGTTACATAGGAACCAAGGCTAAAAGTTTACTATTTTGCCTCAGTTGGTAAGAAATGAAGATTAAAAGTTAAATTTTTAGCCTCAGTTGCTAAGAAAGTGAAGCTATAAATTAACATTTTAGCCTCAGTTGTATAGGAACCGAGGCTAAAAGTCAACTATTCTGCCTCAATTAGTAAGAAATAGATGTTAATAGTTTACTTTTTAGCCTCAGTTACGAGGAAAGTCAATCTATAAGTCAACTTTTTAGCTTCAGTTGCATAGGAACCAAGTCTAAAAGTCAACTATTTTGCCTCAGTTAATAAAAAATGGAGGTTAAAAGTTTACTTTATAGCCTCAGTTGCTAGGAAAGTGAAGCTAAAAGTTAACTTTTTAGCCTCTATTTTATAAGAACCGAGGCTAGCCTCAATTACATAGGAATCGAGGCTAAAAGTCAACTTTTTAGCCTCAGTTGCATGGGAACTGAAGCTAAAAGTCTATTATTTTGCCTCAATTGATAAGAAATGGAGGTTAAAGTTCAATTTTTAATCTCAATTGCTAAGAAAATGAAACTATAAGTCAACTTTTAGCTTCGTTTGTATAGGAACCAAGGCTAAAAGTCAATTATTTTGCCTTAGTAAGAATGAAGGTTAAAAGTTAACATTTTAGCCACAGTTGCTAGGAAATTAAGTGAAGCTATAAGTCAACTTTTTAGCCCCATTGGCATGGGAACCGAGGCTAAAAGTCAACTATTTTGCCTTAATTAGTAAGGAAAAGAGGTTAAAAGTTTACTTTTTAAACTTAGTTACTGAAGCTATAAGTCAACCTTTTAGCCACAATTGTGTAGAAAATGATTTTGATCTTGGGATCGGCTATAGATATCTTGTAATCGCAAGATCATGGTGATGAAACGATTTTAATAATTTATTATCAGAGATTCATTTGTTGAATCTTGGTTGTTAATTACTCTTTCATAGTGGCCGTCTGATAGATGTTAATATTCATATCCATCTCCACGGATCATAAAGCTACCCAAGGAGCGATTAGGGCCAACCTGCCACCGGAATATCATATCCCATGCACTAGAAAGGTTGGGCCCACCTTAAAGATCCATTTGGTGCAAAATGCACTTTAGAGAATCCATCGGTCAGCCGTTCATTTACTATACACTGTGGCCCACCTGATGAATGGATATTAGTTTTTCTTCCCAATGATCTCCAACATGGGGCCAACCTTTTCATCCGCTCGAACGTCTTATGAACTTGAGGGGAGCGGATTAGGTGGGTGTTACCCTTTTCGTGGGGCCCACCTTTTTGGTGTTGTATATCCAGGCCATCAATCCGTTTCTCTAGCCCATTTTAGGATGTGGTGTCAAAAACTAAGCAGAGGTGGAACACACTACAGAAAACAGTGATAATATAGTGCCTTGCCATTAAAAATTCCAAATGATCCATCATAAGGTTTATTTTCCATCGAACTTGTCCATAATGTCAAGTAGACCTAGATGAACGGAAAATACAATATCGTCTTGATCAAGAACTTTCGTGGCCCACAAAACGTTTGTAATGGTCATTAATCACTGTTTCTAGTGGTATGGTCCACCTGAGATTTGGATCTTTGTAAAGTTTGGGATAACGTCCTTAAAAGAGATGAAAAAACAGATGGACGACGTGGATAATCCAAAAAACATCAAGGTAGGCCTCAAACGGTTAGGGTAACACCCACTAAGGTATTACCCGGGTAACAGTTACTCCGCTCAAGTTCGTATGCTCTCAATGGACAACAAACCTCATGATCCACCGGGATGGATCGAACATTCAAAAAATATTGAATCAGTGACCTATCAGAAATGGGATCCATGTTTTGGACAGTCTATTTTTATTAACTGTATGCCCCGTGTCTTGTTTGTGAGTGCATTAGTATGAAGCACGCTACACTGCCAGAGTATCATAGCTTTCCTGATCTGGCTATAAGTAGGAGTCGCAGATGAGAAAATGACCACTGTAGACGCCACCTTTTACCCAGTGGCTTTTATAGAGCATCCCAAACTTAACTTCCCAACTTGGACCCTGCACGTATGGTTGCTTTCACTCACGTTGCTTTTACTCCCTTTCTTTACTCCATTTCCACTAAGAAAGACAAAAAAATCATTTTCTCCAGCACGAAAATCCCTCCATTGGATCGCACCATTTTTCTATTTGATTGTATATTTTCCATACATCAGCATTTTCTCATCTTCTGAAAATTGTTGGTCCACTGAAGAAACCATGCACCACAGGTATATTTTAATATATTGCCTGTTGGATAAAGCTTGCATCGGGGCTTTTGGTTCATATATGTATACATCATCCGATGAACATAATGGATTACAAATAAAACATTATTGTGTGGTGTAGCAAGCGAAATCAGATTGCGTACTAAGTTACTCAGTACGCTCCTATCGTACTAAGTAAATTCAGTTAGGCCCACCTTGAATGTATGTAGTCTATCCACGCCGTCCATCCATTTTTTCCATCTAATTTAAGGGGTTGAGCCCGAAATTGAAGCATATCAAAATATTAAGTGGATCATACCATGGGAAACAATGGGGATAATGATTTCCACCGTTGGAACCATACTATGCCCAATAGTGATGTTTGTTTGTTATCAAACCTGTTCATAAGATCATACGGACATGGATGAATAGAAAACACAAATATAAGCTTGATCCAAAACTTCTGTGGCCCCTAAGAAATTTCCAACAGTAGAAGTTCAATTCAAAATTTTCATGTGGTGTGGTCCATTTGAACATTGGACATGCTTCATTTTTGGGCTCAAGACATAAAATTATTTGTTAAAATGGATGGATGGAGCGGATAAAATACTTAAATGATGGTAGACCTCACGGGGTTTACTCAATACGCTAAGCGTAGTGAGTTACTCACTTCGCTTCTGTAGCAAGCTTTCTACAGTTGAATCACTGTTTCCTTTCATATGATCCACTTGATATTTGGATATGCTATGATTTTGGGTTCAAACCCTTAATATAGATGAAAAAATGGATGAGTATTGTGGATAATCCACATACATTCAAGGTGGGCCCAAATCAGTTAACTTAGTATGATAAAAGCATACTGATCAAACTAATTTCAAATTTCAAGAGTTCTTGGTCTATTTGACCTACTTCTCAGCAATATGCTCGAGTTGTCGCCGACATTCTTGGTTCATGAATGGTTGAATTTCCTGAGTAATTCATGAATTTGATAGACAAATGATAAAGATATGACCGGGAACATCTACACATTCATGTGATGTTACAGAAAATCTATGAATTGCCTTGTCATTTTCATTAATTGCTCGGTCAGCTTCACCGAAGACTCGTTGAATTTCGTGTGAAGCTTGTTCAATTATATGTTAAGCTAGTTCAATTTCATTTCAAGTTTAGTGAAATTTATGTTATCATCGCTGAACTTCATGTTAACATCACTGAATTTCATGTTTCTCTCGCTCAATTTCTAGGTTGCCTTAATCAAATTTTAGTTTGCCTCACTCAATGTTAAGTTTTCCCTATTCAATTTCCAATTTGCCTAACTTAATTTCTAGGTTTCCCCACTAAATTTCCAGTTTGCCTCGCTCAATTTCTAGTTTGCCCCGCTCGAATTCTAACCTGCCTTGCTCAAATTTCAGTCTTCCTCGCTCAATTTCCAGTTTTCCCCTCTGAATTTCATGTTTGCCCCACTCAAATTTCAGTTTTCCCCGCTCAAATTCATGTTTAGCCCGTTGAATTTCATGTTTGCCCCGCTCAAATTACAGTTTGCCTCACTGAATTTCCAGTTTGCCCCGCTTAATTTCATGTTTGTCCCGCTCAATTTCAAGTTTGACCATCTCAATTTCCTGTTTGCCTCACTCAATTTGATGTTTGCCCCGCTCAATTTCCTATTTACCCCGCTCAATTTCCTGTTTGCCCTGCTCAATTTCAAGTTTGCCCCACTCAATTTCCTATTTGCCCCACTCAATTTCTAGGTTGCCTTGCTCATTTTTCCAGTTTGCCTTGCTCAATTTCTAGGTTGCCCCACTCAATTTCTAGGTTGCCTCGCTCATTTTGATAGTTTGTCTCGCTCATTTTAATAGTTTGTCTCGCTCAATTTCTGGTTTTTCCTTTCTCAACTTTTATCTCGATTTCATATGAAGCTTGTTCAAATACATGAAGTGCTACATTGTCTTCAATTATGTTTGATTTTGTACACTATGATTTAGTAGGTATCTTATGAACTTTATGTTTGATATGTTTTCCAATTCTTGTTTGCAGGTGACGAATCTTTTGTTGTAATCCCAAATCCAACCTCTTGGTGTACACTGAAATAGTAGTTTGAGAAGGTGAAGGGTGGAGTGGAGAAGCATGAAAGGTGGCTAAATTTGTTTAGCCAATCATCATTTTCGTTTTTATTGCATATTAGATCCTTTAGATTTATAGGGGCTTTATTTCACCTTCTTTTTGGGTGATCTAATATTTGAGATTAAGGGAAGATGATTGCAGTTCAAGGAGATGAACTTCGCCCTTATTAAGGGGCTTAAGACCGGAGAACTTATGATACTGAAAAATCGTCCCGCTATGAGTATATTAAAAGACAGATACTTCAAAGAATATCCAGTTTTAAACAAGCACTTAATGGATGTGTTTGATAGATTAGTTGACACCAATAAGCATGAGAATGTCATGAAGGTTGCCCTACTTATGATTGTGGAGTGCTTTGTTAAGGGAACCGAATCGAAAAGCTTGAATCCGTATATTCTAGCAGTTCTGCATTGGAGAATGCAGCATCATAGAATGGCTCGGGAACTTGACGAGTGATGAAGTTTGATGTTTCGGCAAGGTTTGGAAGCAGAATGTCTCTTACACGTATTGCTCGGGTAGTGATGATGGCAGATCTACTATTATTGCTAAAGGCGGTGTCATGTATTCATAATTAAATGAGGATAAGGTCACATGCCTCGCTGACTTAGCCAGTCACAAAGTTTGATGTTTGAGGCAGCTCGGGCAGTTGATTGTTGCTTACTCCCACTTGTAATGGCAATGCCATATATTCAAATTCCACGCCATTCCTCAGCCACACTGTCCACGTGTGTTATCCTATTGATGTGTTGCGTTGTCTTGATGCCTAAAGGGATGAATTTATCTGAATGCTCAAATTGTGTTGCTAAGAACTCTCTCACGTCATCGTCGTCTTCGATTACGGTTGGAAGGACTGATTCGTTTGATCAAGGATATAATACTTTCATCCTAATATCACAATTTGTTGGGTTACTCTAAATAATCCTATAAATTATAGATAGAAGCTCCTCGTACGTAGTCTCGACACGTAGCGTAAAAGTTTTCGAATTTCTACCAGTGTACGAGTATCGCTTGTTTTCGTATTCTGACTCCCCGCCATAATAGCAGATGATTCTTATAGCCATTATACGAAAACCAATACAATGACATTATATCAGCGAATCGTTGAGCAATGTAAACTTACCACAATACAAAACTCGATTAAATAATAGAGGACTGAGTACTCACGTTCCATAATAGATGAGAATGATACAAAACGTAAAGAAGTAAAGAGTAAGCATTGCGTTAATTTTTTAAATAAACAACTAGAGAGAGTAAGCTTATATGGATTAGGGATTCAAAGATACGAATGACTTCATGTGATGCTTGCTAAATACAGCAACGCTATGTATTATGGAATTGAGTGAGGTAAGCATGAAAATTGAGCGAGGCAAGCATGAAAATTTAGCAAGGCAAGCTAGAAATTGAGGGAGGGAACCTATAAATTGAGTGGAGCAAACATGAAATTGAGTGAGGCAAACATGAAATTGAGCAGGTAAACATGAAATTCAGCGGGGCAAACATGAAATTCAGCGGTGCAAACATGAAATTGAGCGGAGCAAACTTGAATTTCGGTGGGGCAAACATGAAATTGAGTGGGGTAAACAGGAAATTGAGCTAGGAAAACATGAAATTGAGCGAGGCAAACACGAAATTCAGATGAAATAAGACATAAACATGTAAACTAAACAATCAAGCAATTGATAAATTTGAGCGAGCTTCAGATAAAATGGAATAAACATCAATTAAAATTGAGCGAGACAAACATGAAATTGATTGAGGCAAACATCCAATTCAACGAGGCAAACATGCATTTCAACGAGGCAAACTACAAATTGGGCGAGGTAAACTAGAATTTGAGTGAGGGAAACATGAAATCAAGTGAGGGAAGTTCGAATTAGAGCAAGGTAAAACAAATAATTAAGCGAGGGAAGGAAGCACGTAAATTCAGCGACGCAACCTATAAGTTGAACGATGCAAACATTCAATTGAGTGAGGGAAGAACGAAAATTCAACGAGGCAAACTAGAAATTGGGTGAGACAAACTATAAATTGAGCGAGGGAAACATGAAAACGAGCGAGAGAAGTTCGAATTTGAGCTAGGCAAAATAAATAATTGAGCGATGGAAGCATGAAAATTCAGCGAGGTAAGTTAGAAATTCAGCGAGGCAAACTAGAAATTCAGCGAGGGAAGAGCAAAAATTGAGCGAGACAAACTAGAAATTAAGCGAGGCAAACTGAAAATTGAGCGAGCCAAACTGAAAATTAAGTGTGGCAAGCTAAAAATTTAGTAACGCAAACATGAAATTCAATGAGACTCATGAGATGGTCCCACAATGATCCAATCCATTCATAATTTGGGTCCCACAATGGTGAATGGGTTGCAAACATTAAATTGAGCGAGTTTAGCATTAAATTTATCGAGGAAAACATTAAATTGAGCGAGCCTAGCATTACATTTATCGAGACAAACATTAAACTGAGCGAGCCTAGCATGAAATTGACTGAGCTTTAAATGAAATTGAGCGAGTTTCACATGAATTTGAACGATCAACACATAAAATTGACTAAGCTTAACAAATAAAATGGTAAGAGCCTGACATGCAATTCACCGAACCTATGAGAGGATTTGATTTTTCTAATTTCTTATTATTTATAGATTTCTTCCGCATCCATCATATGTTTCTTTCTCTATTTCAACAGTTATGGTAGCTAGATCGTTGCCACGTTTAGTCTCCCATGTTCTTTTTTATCCTCAATAAATATTCATTTGACTATTCCTTTCGCTCGACCACTCTCGTAATTAGATGTTGTGTATCATCCATCTCAACATTGGCTCTACTTCTGTAAAAAACACTTCAAATATTTTCACATATCTTTTATATGTTGTTTCTTCCATGCAATGACACGTGTCATTCCCTAATTAGCTATTTTAGGATCCATCAGAAATACAGTACAGCAGTTTCATCTAAAATCGAGATGACACCAAAGTATAGGTGCCTTGGGAATCACTAGTTCCTAAAAAGAATTAAAAGATCCCGTAAACGAAAGGAAAATTATACCATTGTCTTTTCTCCGATTACAAATTTCAAATTTGGTGCAACTCCGTGGCCTCCTCAATGCATCCATTGAATAACAACAAACGAGAATGAATCCATTGATTAACAACAAACAAGAATGACATAACAAGGCAGAGAGGACGAGGGAGCTGCCATTGGATCGTATACACCACAAGACCTATCACGACAAATCCATGACATTGGCTTCTCAGCCAATCAAACCAAAACCTCAATATAAGTAGCTTTGGGAGAACACGAGTAAAATGCAATCGCGAGCATTACACACACAAACGTGTAAAGGAGTACTGGCCATGGGAACGTCACCTCACGCACTGGTCATACCGTACCCGGCACAAGGCCATGTCATACCCCTCATGGAGCTCTCTCACTGCTTGCTCGACCATGGGTTCATGATCACATTCGTGAACACCGAGTTCAATCATGCCCGAATGGTGGCTGCACTGTAAAAGATGGGCAGTGACAATGAGCGGATTCGCCTCGTTGCAATACCAGACGGGCTAGCACCAGGCGAAGACCGGAACGAGATAGGCAAGTTGTGTGACAGTGCTTTAAACTTCATGCCGTCTGCCTTAGAAGAGCTGATAGAGAGGATTGACAAGTCCAACGATGGCAACATCACATGCGTCATTGCCGATGCGAGCATGGCATGGGCTTTGGAAGTAGGTAGAAAGATGGGGATTCGAGGAGCCGCTCTTTGGCCCGCATCAGTGGGCCTCTTGGCTCAGATCTTTCACATTCCAAAGCTGATCGAGGAGAGTATCATTGATGCCAATGGTAAGACCATAGTTTCAATTTTCCGAGCTCAGCGAGTCAACTCGATTACGATGGATTTCTGGTCAACCTGATGTAAAATTCACTGCCAGGATGCTTTAAAAGAATCAACCACGCGGAATCAAATGTTCCAGGGAGACAAATGCTCCTGTGCTCTCAGGGCACTGTACGTTATAGTGCTCCTAGTTGCATCAGTTCAAGTAGGCAGTGCAATCGATTGATCTGTACTTTCTAATAAGTCTAGAACACATTTCTAAGGTTATTACACGAGGACTGCACTAATCCGATGATCCAATCCATCCATGGGTATGCCTTATTTTCTATAGCCATCCATTTTCGAAGTGATGGATGGGATGGCTATAGGGCTGTACACGAACCGAGTTAGCTCGGTTAGCTCGCTCGACTTGACTCGAAAAAGCTCAATTCAACACAGTTCGAAACCGAGTTCAAGCCGAGTCAAGCTGATTTTTTGAGCTTGAAAAAATTTCGAACCAAGTTGGAGCTTGCCCGAGCTCCACTCGGCTCGGATCGAACCCAACTCGAATCGAACTCAGATTGATCCAGTTCAGTGACTCGGTTACTTTGATATTGATGTTGCTCACCAAGTGTTTGATGAAATGACTCAACGAAGTGTGGCTGGTGACAAGGAAGGTATGTATATGAAACAAATACCCTTTTTTTTTTCCTTGATTTTTATGTTGGTTACAAGGCGTTTGATGAAATACATTTAAAACCATTGTTTTTGTTTTACATATAATAAGATTTTGAAAGTGTAGTCCATGTGTTTGTGAAAATGCTGTATAGGAGAACTCGGCTCGATCTTGGCTCGAACTTGGCTTGAACTGGCCGAGCCGCTAACCAAACTGAGCTGAGTTGGCCAATTAGGCTCAAGGACCGAGTCGAGCCGAGTTCGAGCTGGGGTATCTTGCTGGCCGAGTTTAGCTGAGTTGGGCAAAGCTTGACTCGGATCGACTCGTGTACATAGTTACCTAACAATAATGTGATTCTTTGGAGAGTCATAAGCAATCCATGGTGGTCTCTAACAAATAGATGGCTCACACTTGATTAGATCTTTTTTTTTTTTTTTTTTTTTTTTTTTTTTGTTGTAAATGACTAGACCGTCCAATTTAATGACCATTGATCAAATGGTTCATATTTGTCAGATTAGTGTGATGGTTGCATAGTTGACATGAAATATGCGTTGGATCTAGTGAACTGTCCAGATCTATGGATTGGATGTCCAAGTGTCCCAATGCAACTAATTGCAACTAGGGTCCCTATAACTTAGTGTTCTGAAAGCACCGGAGCATTCCTCATCTATAGATGCTGTAGATTTTATATTAATTACTTATATCTTTTTAATTCAGTATTGAGTTTTAAAGAACACAGATTGTGGTATGTAAAAGTTGATTTCAGGAGGCATTAGACTCACTCAATTGTTGAGAGGCCACTATCAAAATTCCTATTTCAAATATTGAGATCGGCTAACAAAATTCATAAAGCGAAGCATAGATAATCCAACAATAGTTCGAACTCGAAAATTGACTGAGTTGACTCAGATCAATGAGACTTTAACCTGCGTAGTTAAGAAAGTCATGGATGTCTAACTCGTTGTGGAAACACAACGAGACTCATCGAGTTTGTGATTAGCTCAAACCAAAAAATGGCTTTCAAAGAACAATCCTGCCATCTACCAAATGAATTTGTTCCTGAATCTCAGACTTTTCCACATCCTAGTTGCAAAAGGACTTGCCCTCTTGATCATAGGTCGTACCAGTTCCATCGAGGAATGCAAAACATTTGTAGAAACATGGAAAAATGGTTTAGATATTGTCCAATCATTCAAACGTATTGCGCTGGCCCTGATGTCCCTGATTTCTGGTCCACTAGAGGCATTGGGCCAGTTTCAAGAACGAAATTGTATGTTGCATTTCATAGTAAAAGATCATCTAATAATCCCATTAGAATTTCTAATTAACGAATGATATTAGTGACTGAACATCTTTTGCAGGTTATCCATCCAAGCATAAGATGATCAAGCTCTCTCCGACAATGCCCATGATGAACACCGAACACTTATTTTGGCTCTGCATCAATGACAACAACGTGCAGCAGTCCCTCTTCCGATATGCAAACCATATTAACCGAGCTCTCAAATCTGCTGACTGGCTTCTTTGCAACTCATTTCATGAGATTGAACAGTCTGCATTTGAATTGGTTCCAAACATCCTGCCAATTGGCCCGCTTCTGGCAGGAAGACGACTTGGACGGCTTGAAGGGAACTTTTGGCGGGAGGACTCCTCTTGCCTGAGCTGGCTCGATAAACAACCTGATTGTTCAGTCATCTATGTGGCCTTCGGCAGCTTTACTGTCTTCGACCAATGTCAGTTCCAAGAGCTAGCACTTGGGCTCGAACTTTCTGGCCATCCATTCCTGTGGGTAGTGCGACCGGACCTTACCGATGGATCATCGGATGCCTACCCAGATGGTTTCAAAGAAAGAGTGGCAGACCGCAGCCTGATTGTAGGCTGGTCACCTCAACAAAAGGTGTTGGCCCACCCTTCAATTGGCTGCTTCTTGAGCCACTGTGGTTGGAACTCGACCATGGAGGGGTTGAGCAATGGAGTTCCTTTCCTCTGCTGGCCTTACTTCACTGACCAATTCCTTAACAAGACATACATTTCAGATTTTTGGAAGGTTGGCTTGGGATTCATACCAGATGGAAACGGGATCATACCAAGAGAAGAGATAAAGAGAAAACTGAATGAATTGCTTGGTGATGAGGGGATAAGAGCAAGATCATTGGAGCTCAAGGAAATGGCAAGAAAGCAGGTCGGCGAAGGAGGATCATCTTTGAAGAATTTCAACAGTTTCATTGAAGCAATGAAGTTAGTGAAGTGATGGGTTTGCATGAAGACTTGTTGAAGAGGCCACTCACAGCACATGTGCCATATATAACTCATAAGTCTGGCTATAAGTTTATTTTCACGCCCCTACATATTCACAAAGGCCCATCTGATGAATGTCCTGGATTTTCCACATATATGCAACATCCAATTCTATAATTGTCCTAATGCATGAATCTGCTTCATATTTTCATGCCCCTGCATATTTACAATGACTCACCTGTTGATTGTCTTGGATTTTGCACATATATGCAACATTCATTTTATCATTGTCTTGCTACTATGAATATCCATACCATCTTTTCCTCTTGTTTTCGGCTATACTTTACAAGAGGATAGTAGATGTTCTAATCATGGAAAAGATTCCTGTGCCCTAGTTAGTGATATGGTGGTACCTGAGGAACATATGATCTAGCCATTCTTAGCCATTCTGACCCTGTTTCGTTCAAACCGGGTTCATACCCGGTCCGGCCGAAAATTATGTTTTTGGGTTGTTGCTCTGTGATGCTTTGGATGGTTTCGGTCTGACGGAAAGCTGACTCGGTCCGACTGAAAACTTGGGATTTAGATAGACGTTCACTGTGATGATTTGGTCATTTTAGGTTCGACATATCAAGGGCTCAACAAGGTCCGAGCAATCGAATGCGCATGAATTTTAGGAAGTGCAGTATCTGTTTCCTAACCTTGTAGGAGGGTATTTATATGCATTTATAAACGTAATTAGGGGAAATCCCTGTGTTGAAGAGAAAATTAAGGTTTTGAGAATGGATTTTCTCTATAAAAGAGAGTTTTCAAATTTTTAAGTTGTTCCATCCCTTGTAACTTTCTAATACAGCGGATTATTTGTCGCTTGCTGCCGTGATATTTTTCCAAAAGGGCTTTTCCACATAAAATATTTGTGTTCTCAGTGATTGCTAAAAACATTTATATCTCTTTTGTGTGTTTGATTTGTTCTAAGGTTGCTTCTGCGCCTAATGTATAGTAGATGCGCACAACAAGTGGTATCAGAGCTTAGGCTTTACGTTGGGTTGTTTAGATTGAATCTAATACATGGGATCGAATGGATTGAAATGTGAAGTTCAAGATGGAGAAATTTATAGGTAAAAATAACTTCAAATTAAGGAGGTCGAAGATGAAAGCCTTTCTAATTTAACAAGGGATCTCATAGGCTTTCCTTGACAATGCAAGACATCCTAAAGCTATGAAGGAAGATGATTGGGATAACCTCGATCAATGGGCAATTAACGTAATTTAGTTGTGCTTGGCCAATGAAGTCCTCTATAATGTTATTAATGAGATGACTATCATGGGCCTATGGGTGAAGTTGGAGAGAATCTACATGACAAAAGTCCCTCTCCAATCATTTATATCTAAATAGACAGTTGTACACTCTGAAAATAGCAGAAGGGTCGGATTTCTGAACACATCAGCGTCTTGAATAAAGTAGTTTGAAAACAACGTGTGGAGGCAAAGATCAATGAAAAAGACAAAGCCCTAATATTTTTTTACGTCCATTCCAGATTCCTATGAGAAACTGATGGATACTCTGTGTCATGGTAGGGATACCTTAGACCCTAATACTGTTATTTTTACCCTTCAGTTGAAGTAACATAAAAGGAATAACTGTGGGGAAGGTACTTTTGCGGGGGCACTGGTAGCAAGGAAAAGATAATCTGAATGAGAGAAAGATAAGTCATGATAGATGTCCAAGTCGAAGGGCAAAGGAAAGTTGAAATGATGGAATTGTAGCAAGACAATACATATGAAGGACTGTACAAATTTGAAAACTCAAAAAGATAAAAATGTAGATAATTCTTCGAAGGAGGCCAATTCAGTGAGGAGATGATTGGTTGCGATATATTATTTGTAAATGCACCTAACATTGCACACTTGTTTGTCAATTACATAATTAGTTGTCTTATAGTCGAATGAGTTCTTGGCAAATGAAGACCGACGACGCAATTGGATCAGAAGTATCGAAGCCATATTGAAGACAAAGGACCACTTCTATGATCTTAACCTTGTAAATAGATTATCTCAACCCAAATAAGAAAACCTACTTAGGTTATCTATTCAAAGCCAATTCCAAGTTCATAGTTTTTATCCTTTAGCCCTAGCTTTAGTAAGTCCCAAGTTAGTGAAAGATTTATTGGACTAAAAGATAAAATTTATCCACTATTGGTAGGATGAAGGTGCCACTGAAGATACCTTCAGTGTTATCGAAGGGGATCAAAACAGTCCAACAGGCTTACAATGTTAATTCGGTGTCATCGACTGGATATTTTGGTGACACCAACTGTCACCGACGAACAATGTTCAGTGCCACCGAAAGGGACTGTTTTCAAATAAAGTAGCGCCCTGAAAATCGGCACCCGAGTACAGAGAGCCTAGTCCCGAGTTTCCGGGTGTTAATCAAATAAAATGTACGTGTGACCTCGTTTACATTCACAATAATTTTTTTTTTACATGAGTAATCACAGTAGTACAATTCAAATTAGCGGACCTAAAGCAAGGTAGAGATAACAAAGATAAATAAATATGGGGCTAACAGTGACAATACAATTAAAATATGATGTCCACCCAAATGAGGATTATACACGACACACTATACATACAAAAAATGATTAAAGTGCAAGTTTTCGGTTTGATCCAATCCTCTAAAACACAACATCGGTAGTGCGAGTCACTTTAAGCCTATCCGTCTGTAATCTCGGTAGTACCTGTATTGATAATATCACCTGGTTGGTGTTTTAAAATACCGTCCTAGAGTGGGAGTGAGTAATCAACTCAATGGTTCCATTACACAAGCTATCAAATCCACATGCACAATTAATGAAAAATAAAGTAAGAATATAGTTCGTAAATACTCTTATTAATGCACATGCATGGTATTATGATATGATGCATGCCCTCACCATCCAATACTCTCTTAAGCGACAACGTCTAACAATTGCAATGCCAAACACTCCCTCAATGCGACATCGACTGCCGAATCGCTAACCTAACTAATGCAATGCATGAATATTTATATTAGCAGAGTATTTAATTAAGTCAATTCATCTAACAAGATTAGAGAAGCCGAAACACCTCCACTTAATCAATGACCTTATTTAGATCACTTGACCCAGGATGGCCAAAGCAACTCGGAGCCTGCGATCCTTGATCCAAATTTAGGTATCATCCATTTGTCTCACAAATCAATAATTCCAAATATAAGACATGATACCTAAAGGTATGAGGATTAACTCGGTATAGGTCATCACCCAAATATCGAGTATGATCACTAGTTTCAAGGTGCGTGCTTGCCACATAACCAAATCACCATAAGGAAGGACTCGTCACCCAATTTCATTAATGCCTAGGTCGTTCGAACGGTACTCTGGAATGAAACCATCAGCCAGGTAATTTAACAGGGGCCGTTCGAACAAGGACCTGTCGCCTCCTATGCTCGTTGGTCACTATGGGGAGGCTTGTCACCCCAGCGTAGACCGACAGTACGGACATAGTGTCCCATACAACCATGCCTGGCTCCTGAGTCTTAGTTGCTCACTGGTCACTACGGGGAGGCTCGTCACCCTAGCGTAGGCCGACAGCTCGGACACGGTGTCCCATACCACCATGCTTAGAGCTGGGCATATCTGACCCGATCCAGTGGATCCGACCCGATCCGACCCGTTTCGAACTGAATCGATGGCCTGGATCGGTGTCGATCGAGTAGGGCCATTCAGATTCGATATTTTTTTGGATCGAGATCGGGTCGTGGTCAATCCGGATCGATCCGGAGTGGTTTTGTAGATATAGGTACGTATCGATGGGACAGACATGTTCATGATCCAAGCCGCTCATCAAACGAGACCCAGTGGGTAGCTTGAGACCTGCCTAGGCACACAGCTGATTGCATCTCCTGAGGGGTATGCTACGGGCCCTAACCTTTACCAACATCAGAATCCCCTACAACGATTGCTATAGAAAGTACATGCGACATCTAAGCTCTATCAAACTCATATTGATGTATTTAGGAAATCCACTCCGTCCATCGTTTTCTACACATCATTTTTACCATAAGTAAAAAAATTAAATTCTATATAACAAATATTGTGGGCCACACTAAGGGAAAAATATAAACTCATGCCTAAAAGCTCTAAATTCACACGGTGGGCCTCACTTGATGAATTTGTTGGACGGAACATAACAAAAAATGTGGGGCCCAGGGAAGTTTCTATTGTGGACGTCCCTCTGCACTGTTTCCCCGTGGTGGGCCCACATAACTCGGGTGTTGCATGGTCTTCGTGGAGGAACAAGACCCTTCCCTTGTCGTGGTGTACCATACATAGCTATATAGCTGCTGTCATAGGCTGTAGCTGTAGCTACGTGTCATGTGAAGATGAGCACTGAAGCTCCTCGAGATCCGAGTTATACGAACAGTTCAAAGGAGATCAAAGTTATATGGGCCCCATAATGATGTATTTATTATATCTACACCGTTCATATAGTTTTAGAGATCATTATAGAGTATTATACAAAAAAAAATCATATCTAAAGATCATCTGGACCACACCACAAATAGCATATGAGAATGATTTTCACCATTAAACAATTCGTAGGGCCCACCATAATGTTGATTTTCCTTCCAATCTATTCATAAGGTCACAAAGACCTGAATTAAGAGACAAAACAAATTTCAAATTAATCCAAAACTTCTGTGAGACTGTGACCCCAAAAAGGCTTTCAATGGTAGACGTTCAATCCCCACTACTTTTTCCTGTGTGGTCCACTTGATAGTTAGATCTATCTTATTTTTTGTCTCAAGCCTTAAAACGACCTGGCCAAATGGATGGACAGTTTAAATATAACACATATCCCATGATCAGACCCACAGGCACTTTCGTGCATAACACATTACAGCTGTATGCTAGCACGTTCACAGGTGTAGTGCCTCGAGCTCTGAGTTGTACAAATGGCTCAAATGGCCACCACAATGATGTATTTATTATATCCATACCGTTTATCCATTTCTCGTAAACGTTTTAGATCATTTGGAAAAAAAATGAATCATATCTAAAGCTCAAATGGACCACACTGAAAATAACAACGAGGATAATGATTTTCACCGTTAAAAAAGTTGATCTGAATCGCACACAACCCGATCCGACTCGGTTTCCTTGACCGAGTCAGACTCAGTTCGGGTCAGGCCAATCGTGTGTCAGATCAGTTCGAGTCCTATGTCCCGGACTCGGTCCTGGATCAGATCAGGTTGGGTCAGCCCAGCTAAATTTCAGACCGAATCGGGTCGGACCCAATTCGATCCGACTCAGTCCAATGCCCACCTCTAACCATGCCCGAATCGGGTTAGACCCAATCCATATCACTAACGGTTAATAGTAGGCCTCACAAAGGTATGGGTTGCTTCAGATTAAGGCAAGCGTGACCATATATGGTGAACATTAATGGTTAGCCAACTAGCAGGCTAATTCGGATGACATAAGCGAGCTACAGTGCAACCAGCACTGGGTGCAAGCATCTAGTGTAGTCCAACTACTGTCGATTGTTTGTCTTCGGCCCAAATCGATTGGATTGGCCCAAAGCAGCCAATCTAGTAGGGAAGCCCTTGTGAATCTTTCCGGTTTGTTGGCCAACCCAATTACCAATAGTCTAATATTTTACAATATGCTACAATTAATTCTATTCCGGAATAGGCAACCAACTAAACAATATTTCAGGATATTGTAGCTAATATGGGCAAACAAATTGGCATGCAAGTGCATTATTTAATCATCGAACAATTTTTCACAATAAGCTAATTAGGCGCATTTATCAGAAAAAATTATGGAACATGTGGGCATGGAATTTCAGTGTATCTGGTCTATTCTAGCGTACAATCAATAATCGACAATCATAAACAAAAATTCCACTTCATGGAGGATAATAAGCCTAAGGATTAGTCACTAGTTAGCATGTGACTAACAATTTTCACTACACAATCATTATTTGTGACATAGGTTCGATAATTGGCAACATAAAGGTAATGGTCCGCACCTAGGAGTAGTCCGTCGATTTTTAGTGTCACCCCTAAGGTTAAGGTCTGTTGATTAACGTGTCGGTGCCTTCTCTCTTATTATCTGGCTGTTTCCTTTTGGAGGCCCACTTCTGAAGGAGAAAAATATTCATATGATAGTTCTATGTATAGGCATCAAAAATCAAAATTCAGTTCTCATTAATCATGCATGCATAAGTATTTGTGAAGGTCCAAACATGAGTGCTTGAGAGAGATGTGCAGAAAAACTGTACAAAAATTACCCTTGGCCATTTTTTTGACGTGTCCCACGATCAGGTGGGGCCACCTTTTGGCATGCCATTAGGTTCCTTTGGTAGCCCTATGTGTGGCCTTCAAAATAGAATTAGTTCGGTTCACTGAATTTGCGCGTATGAGTTTTGGCATAGTACCAAACATAGGCATTTCAATTTTTCTGCGCAGGATTTTCTACACAACTATGCCTGGTCCTATTTGAGACCCACTCCCCAATTATATGAGGTCCACTACTTTCGAAGGAAAAAGGGAATTTGGTAGAGTTATATATGTACTTCAAAAGCAACAAGGTAACCCTACTTAATCATGCATATATAATTTTTGGTGAAGACTCAAACTTAGGTACTTGGAAGAAGTGTGTAGGAAACAGAGTGCAGAATTAGTTTTGGCCCGATTTTGAGCATGTCCCATGATCACAAGGGACCACCTTTCAATGTGTCGTGAGGTGACCTTGGTAGTACTTTATATTTCAAAAATTATAAGTTGGGACCAACTGGTTATGCACACATAATATTTAGTATAGGGCTAACCATAGGTATTTTAATTTTTTTCATAGAATTTTTCACACAGCTGTGCCTTGCCCCATTTTCAGATCCACTCCCTGATCATGTGGGGTCTTATTTGGCCCAAGTAAAATATAATTTCTCTATTAATTGGTATATCTTAAAGGTTCTAAGTGGTGGCCTACTCATATCTTATGCGTGGGGTCCACTACAAAGGCCCAAAGTTGGTACAAAACACAAAAATAACCAAACAATTTTCAGCAATGGGGTCTGTCACAACTTAAGGCCCAATTTCTAAATACTTAAGGATCATTCCAGACAAAAAGGTGGGACATCCCACCTCACTGATATAAGAATTAAACATCCCCCATAGTGGTACCCTTAATTACAGAACATGAGGCCCACTACAAGGTGTCAAATAGGCTTACATACAATACAGTTAAGTACTTAGAAAAATTTTAGCGAATAGAGACTGCAAAGGAATTGAAATAGATCTAGTGGCAAGTGGGGCCCACACACTAGCAAACCATAAATACGAGAGAAAACAATGTACATAGGTGTTCAGATTGAATGAACTAATAAAATGTATAAATCACAAGTCGTCCCACACCCAAGTAGGTCAATAAGTGGATGAATGTTATGTACAACATAGATCCAACATACACATCAAGTAGCACATGAAATGTATTGATCAAATCTCTATAATCAGATCCTCTGTTGAAAAATCTCATCCAATGGATAGTTTAGAAATAATTCATTTATACTTTATATAGGTTTCCAACCATATAGAGCCTTAGATTCATCTGGGCCATACAAAATAATTCAAGGTTTATCCTTACGGAAGTATCTATCGATCCAGAATTTTCTACATAAGGAAGTATCTATCGATCCAGAATTTTCTACATTTTATCATGAAAGAATCTGACCATAGGGATGATACATATGATTATTAACTATCTCAAGTATGTTAAGAATAAATATAAAATATATCTGACCGTTGGAATCACGGATATAGCCCACATAAGAATGGTCAAAACAAGCCCCCAAATACATTTTCGTATAAGGCCAAGATCTCAGTCGTCCGAACTCCGATTGAGGCTTATTATATATTGTTGGAAAAATGTTTTGATTTTTTATGAATCCAACAAAACATATATTTTTATTGTATTCAATAAAGGAGGTAAAATTGGTTCTATTTTTGACAAATCGAAATCCTGCATGTGCTGCTAGACAGCGGCCAAGTAAAGTTGATGCTATTGATGATTGTACCATTGGATGGCTTTGAAATTTGGCCTAATATTAATTCATATTGTGGTTCATATTATTCCCAAGTTTTAACTCTGATCGTAGCATGGTTGATTTTATATGATTTTTAGAAGTTGCTAACCAGATACAAAAATGGGATTATAAGTGAAGGGTGTTGATACAATGTTCATCAAGGTAGACCATACTGATATGGGCCACCATACTGACCACCATAACCATTAATACATACACCCATGGGGCTCCACACTAGTGGGCCTCACATGCATCAAGAAAATATAAAAGGTAGAAAGAAGAGGATGAGGAGGATGGAAGGTGGGGTGTATACTCATCTCAAATAGATGTATGGCTTAATGATGATGTGTGGTTCACTCCCTCTAGGTTAATAATGGGCTACACCTTAGCCCCATCATCTCTCACACTCTTTTAAAATCTCAAAATTTTTCTAAGTATAGCAAAAAGATGAGTGTAAGAGAGCTCCTACTCTTATATAAGGAATTGGGGGTTGAGGTGGCAAGATGATGTGGCAAGTTTATGGGGTCTTATTGGTGCTAAAAGTGAGGTGGAAGGTGATGTATGATATAGGTAGTGGATGGATGAAGTGGATGGTGCTAATCGTGCATTGGCCTAGGTGGAAGAAATCTAGGCGTGCATTGGCTAATGGATGCGTGAGGGTTGTGGGTTGTAAGTGATGCATGGTGGATGATGAAGTGGAGTATTATAATTGGTTGTTTGAAGTAATGTGGCACAAAATAAGGCATGCATTGGATGCATGTGTAGGATGAGGTGAACATGGGCCATGATTAGTTTCTAAGGCATGGGTAGAGGGCTAATGATGAATTTTGGGCTAAACCTCATTTTTGTCTCATATGCATTATCTTATATGTGTTAACTTTTTTTTTTTTTTGGTCATGTAGTAATTGTCCTCTTTTATGATAATTACTATGTTCTAGAAATTTAGTTTTAGGCCCACATGGGCCCATGTCCAATGGACCTAGCATAATAAATGTTGCTCATGTTACAGGATATGTAATTTTGGTTGTGGCTTCGACGGGTCGTCTCTTACTAACCGAGTGTCGGATTGGCGCATGATTTTTGCTGTGGCGACCGCAACGACGACACGGTCCACATGACAGAGGTTTCGAAGGCATTTGGAACAAATCATTCGATCAGGCGATTTTGGTGGATCCAAGGTTACTCCTTTTGGTCCCAAACACGTGCGAGCACACACAGATATGCACTCAAGTCGAAAAAAATTAAAGGTACTGCTTAAGGACATCCAATTCCTAGCTGAAAAAAATCTGAGACGTAATAAAAAATAACTTGAAAAATTAATTAGTTACTAACTAAAGATATTTCGGTACCACCGAAGTAAGGCTAAATCCCTTAGGAAATCCAATCAGTATCCTACATAGAAGATTTAACCAACTCCCATTACTTTGGTCACCTTTATAGGTACATCTTATACAAGGTTTTTGATCATGAAGTTGAACCAAACAGGTAAATCCAAGCTACGTGATCGGGGGAGCACCGGGAAGCTGATTCAAGCACGAGAGCGCGAAGATTAAGCATCCTAAGATGAGCTACAAAAGAGAACTCTATTCAACAAGTAAGTGTCATAGTTAAGAGTTCAAAGTTTAGTATATTTCCTCGTGTAGGATTGAGGCTAAGAGTTTTCTATCAACAAACTCCTTTAGGTTCCTTATGTGGGACCTTGGTCGGTGGGCCTAAACGGTTAGTGCCTAGTGATGGACCTTGGCCGATGGGCCTAAACGTGAGTTCTTAGTGTAGAACATTTGCTCTTGTGGAGAGCATAAATTAGTGTCCTTAGTGTAGGACTGTAAAGGTTATTGGTGAACTTGTTTTAAAACTATTGATAGTGAAATCCGGTGCACTTTGGGCTTGAGTGTGGATGCTGAGAGTAAAGTAGGCACGTAGCCGAACCACTATAAATGCTTGTGTTTGGAATTTTCATTTGTGCATCTATTTAATCATGCTTATATAGGCTTGAATGTTGTAACTTTTCATACATGATTAAATGAATGTTATGAACTGATAGGAAGCACATTCTACACACAAGCTCACAACACTAGGCTAGTTGTTATATTCATATATATTTAATAGCCTTTGTGATTAGAACCTCTAACTGGATTGGAAGCCATTAGATTTATATTGCCTTGCTTTAAATTGAATGATTATTTAAGTTAGGCAATCAGGACTTTAACTGGGGAAAAATATTTGAAAAGTCCTATTCACCCCCCTTTAGGACTTTAACTCAAATTCCTTCTTCATATCAACAGTATAAACTGCAATTTCATTATCTGTGTCTAAGGTTGGACACTTGTATAATGAATGGATTTTATATATGGGGGTATTGTATTACATGTGTCCTCATTAATGTTGGTTCGCCATGTATAACGAGTACGATGGTGGCCTAGTTCTTATGGGAAATTATCATACCTATAAGACGAATGGAATTGAATAAGTTCGTATAAGAATATTCAATGGAGTGGAGCATACTTTGACCGATGTGAGGCATGTTTCGAATATGAAGAAGAATATGATATGTCTGAGAGCTCTTGATGTAATCGAATGCAAATTCATTAGGAATGAAGGTGTTTTAAAAGTTGCTAAAAAGGAACTCAATGTTAAGCGATAATGCCTAAATATTGCATATTTATCCTCTCAATTACAATAGCTTTCCTGGTATTTAAGTGCTAAATTGATTTAATTATATATGTTTTCTTTATGAGATGATAATTTTGGCATGAAGAAGAATACGTGCTTAAAAAGATAGATTAAAGCTCAAAAGAATGATTATTAAAGAATTGGAGATTCGGAGGATATTATTGCAGATTTTAAGTGTCAAATATCCAAAAAAACCAAGGACAAAGCACTACGCCAAAACAGCAAAAAAAGGACGGTTGAAAACTGTCTCAAAAGGCCAAAAATGACGGTCCTGGACCGTCGCAACGGCCGTCAAATTTTGACTAAGTCTTATTTTTTAAAGGACAGCCATAAACCGTCTCTAAAGAAGGATGGTCATGGACCATCTCTAAAAAAGGACGGTCATAGTCTGTCTATAATGGTAGCTAAGTAGTGAACCTTATGAATGTGAAAAGGACAGTCTCTAACCGTCTGTAAAAAGGACGGCCTATGACCGTCAATAATAAGGACAGTTATAGACCGTCTCTTATGACCCAGAAAATGACGGTCATGGACTGTCTCTTATGAACCTAGAAAGGACGGTCGTGAGCCGTCCTTTAAAAGGACAGTCTTCAGCCGTCTCGTATTTACATTTACACCTATTCATATCATATTCTTCCTGATATACACCTGTTACAACATTGTATTCTTCCTGATATGCACTTGTTATATAATATATTTCATCATATTCACATTCACATCCATCTAAACCCAAACTACGTAAATCTATCCAAACAAAAACTACATTCATTCAAACATAGACTACATCCATCCGAACAAAAACAATATACACCTGTTACAATATCATGTTCTTCCTAATATACACCTGTTACAACATCGTATTCTTCCTGATATACACCTGTTATATAATATATTTCATCATATTCACATTCACATCCATCTAAACCCAAACTACATAAATCCATCCAAACATAAACTACATTCATCTAAACATAAACAATATTCTTATCCACTTTACATTCATCCATGCATAAATACGCTCACACCAAACCTGCAATACTCCAAATCATGAGCCAAAATACCAAACAATTTCTCATCTAACAAAAACCAGGACTAAATCATAATATTCATACTCAATAGAGACTCCCAAGGTGAAGAATTACCTATAGAATATGATGCGATGAGGCTTCTGTCCCGTTGCTTGCCTAAATGCAATCAGTTGTTTTCTGTCAAATACCATAGATATTCTTTAAACATTGAATTCAAACACTTACACCAAAGATCATACTAAAACAGAGGAGAAAAAGACTTACCGGATCATCCCTTTGTTCATAGAACCTCTCTGCGGATCTTGCATAACTTGAAAAAGATCTCTTATCAACTCCTGCCGATGCGGCTGTGCCGAGAACAACTTCAAAACAGGTAAAAGAAAAAACACATTAGACATTCAAAGTTCAACCACTTCAAAGAATCACAAACCTTGACATTAATTTTTAAGGCAACATTTTTGAGATACTGTTTATTGACTCTGGATGCCTGTCTCGGTTGACAACACTGCAACACTATGCCCAACTCCGTTTTGCAAACACGTGTTATCTTTCCTGCAAAATCAGAAAATAAAATGCTTTAGTTGATTCATTCCATCTCTTTAGGATTTAGGGTCTTGTTTGCACTCACCATATGAACAACTTATGTCAGGTAAAATGATAATAAGCAATTGGAGATGTTTCTTCTTATCTCCACTTTGTAGGTTTTCAGTGGCTTGTTTGTGTACATCCATCAGAGCCATCTCAATCCTATTAGGGCAATCGATTTTAGGTTTAGGTTTTAGGCTTAGGTTTAGGTTATAGGTTTAGGTTATAAGTGCAGGTTATAGGTTTAGGTTAGGTTATAGATTTAGGTTTAGGGAATTAAGAATAAGTTAAGGTTTAGGTTTAGAAAATCGGGTTCGGGATCAGGTTTAGGTTTAGGTTTTGAGGTTTAGGTTTAAGTTTAGGTTAGGGAGTTGAGATTAGGATTAGGTGTAGGTTTAGGTTTAGGGATTTGAGAATACATTTAGATTATTCGTTTAGGTTTAGGTTATAGGTTATAGGTTTAGGTTTAGCTTAAGGTTTAGGTTTATGTTTAGGTTATAAGCTATAGGTTTAGGGAATTGAGGATAGGTTAACATTTAGGTTTAAGAAATCGGGTTCGGGTTCAGGATCGGGTTTAGGTTTGGGTTTTTAAGTTTAGGTTAAGGTTTAGGTTAGGGAGTTGAGATTAGGATTAGGTGTAGGTTTAGGTTTAGGGATTTGAGAATACATTTAGTTTTAGGTTTAGGTTTAGGTTTTAGGTTATAGGTTAAGGTTAGGTTATATGTTATAAGTTTAAGTTATAGGTTATAGGTTAAGGTTTTAGGCCATAGGTTTTGGTTTAGGTTAAGGTTATAGGTTTAGGTTTAGGTTAAGGATTTGGTTTAGGTTTAGGTTAAGATTTAGGGTTAGGTTATAAGCTATAGGTTTAGGGAATTGAGAATAGGTAAAGGTTTAGGTTTAGGAAATCGGGTTCGGATTCAGGATCGGGTTTAGGTTTGGGTTTTTAACTTTAGGTTTAGGTTTAGGTTAGGGAGTTGAGATTAGGATTAGGTGTAGGTTTAGGTTTAGGGATTTGAGAATACATTTAGGTTTTAGGTTTAAGTTTAGGTTAGGTTTAGGTTATAAGTAATAGGTTTAGGGAATTGGGAATAGGTTAAGGTTTAGGTTTAGGAAATCGGGTTCGGGTTGGGATCGGGTTTCGGTTTGCATTTTCAAGTTTAGGTTTATGTTTAGGTTAGGGAGTTGAGATTAGGATTAGATGTAGGTTTAAGTTTGGGGATTTGAGAATACATTTAGGTTTTAGGTTTAGGTTTAGGTTATAGGTTATAGGTTTAGGTTTAGGGAATTGAGAATAGGTTAAGGTTTAGGTTTAGGAAATCGGGTTCGGGTTCAGGATCGGGTTTATGTTTGGGTTTTTAAGTTTAGGTTTAGGTTTAGGTTAGGGAGTTGAGATTAGGATTAGTGTAGGTTTAGGTTTAGGGATTTGATAATACATTTAGGTTTTAGGTTTAGGTTTAGGTTTAAGTTATAGGTTATAGGTTTAGGTTTAGGTTTAGGTTTAGGAAATCGGGTACGGGTTCAGGATCGGGTTTAGGTTTGGGTTTTCAAGTTTAGGTTTTGGTTTAGGTTAGCGAGTTGAGATTAGGATTAGGTGTAGGTTTAGGTTTAGGGATTTCAGAATACATTTAGATTATTGGTTTAGGTTTAGGTTTAGGTTTAGGTTATAAGCTATAGGTTTAGGGATTTGAGAATAGGTTAAGGTTTAGGTTTAAGAAATCGGGTTCGGGTTCGGGATCGGGTTTAGGTTTAGGTTAGGGAGTTGAGATTAGGATTAGATGTAGGTTTAGGTTTAGGGATTTGAGAATACATTTAGTTTTAGGTTATAGGTTATAGGTTAAGGTTTAGGTTAAGCTTAGGTTATAGGTTATAAGTTTAGGTAATAGGTTATAGGTTAAGGTTTTAGGTTACGAGTTTTGGTTTAGGTTAATGTTATAGGTGTAGTTTAGGTTTAGGTTAAGGTTTAGGTTTAGGGAATTTAGAATAGGTAAAGGTTTAGGTTTAGGAAATCGGGTTTAGGTTCGGGATCGGGTTTAGGTTTGGGTTTTCAAGTTTAGGTTTAGGTTTAGGTTAGGGAGTTAAGATTAGGATTAGGTGTAGGTTTAGGTTTAGGGATTTGAGAATACATTTAGTTTTAGGTTTAGGTTTAGGTTTTAGGTTATAGGTTAAGGTTTAGTTTAAGGTTATGTTATAGGTTATAAGTTTAGGTTATAGGTTATAGTTAAGGTTTTAGGTCATAGGTTTTGGTTTAGGTTAAGGTTATAGGTTTAGGTTTAGGTTTAGGTTAAGGTTTTGGTTAAGGTTTAGGGTTAGGTTATAAGCTATAGGTTTAGGGAATTGAGAATAGTTAAAGGTTTAGGTTTAGGAAATCGGGTTCGGGTTCGGGATCGGGTTTCGGTTTGCATTTTCAAGTTTAGGTTTATGTTTAGGTTAGGGAGTTGAGATTAGGATTAGATGTAGGTTTAGGTTTGGGGATTTGAGAATACATTTAGGTTTTAGGTTTATGTTTAGGTTATAGGTTTAGGTTTAGGAAATCGGGTTCGGGTTTTTGTTTGGGTTTTTAAGTTTAGGTTTAGGTTTAGGTTAAGGAGTTGAGATTAGGATTAGGTGTAGGTGTAGGTTTAGGATTTGAGAATAGGTTAAGGTTTAGGTTTAGGAAACGGGTTCGGGTTCGGGATCGGGAGTTTATGTTTGGGTTTTTAAGTTTAAGTTTAGGTTTAGGTTAGGGAGTTGAGATTAGGGTTAGGTTATAAGCTATAGGTTTAGGGAATTGAGAATAGGTAAAGTTTTAGGTTTAGGAAATGGGTTCGGGTTCGGGATCGGGTTTTATTGCATTTTCAAGTTTAGGTTTATGTTTAGGTTTGGAGTTGAGATTAGGATTAGATGTAGGTTTATGTTTGGGGATTTGAGAATACATTAAGGTTTTAGGTTTAGGTTTAAGTTATAGGTTTAGGTTTAGGGAATTGAGAATAGGTTAAGGTTTAGTTTAGGAAATCGGGTTTGGGTTCGGGATCGGGTTTTGTTTGCATTTTTAAGTTTAGGTTTAGGTTTAGGTTAGGGAGTTGAGATTAGGATTAGGTGTAGGTGTAGGTGTAGGTTTAGGGATTTGAGAATAGGTTAAGGTTTAGGTTTAGGAAAGTGGGTTCGGGTTCGGGATCGGGTTTTTGTTTGGGTTTTTTTGTTTGGGTTTTTAAGTTTAGGTTTAGGTTTAGGTTAGGGAGTTGAGATTAGGATTCGGTGTAGGTGTAGGTTTAAGGATTGAGAATAGGTTAAGGTTTAGGTTTAGGAAATCGGGTTCGGGATCGGGTTTCGGTTTGCATTTTTAAGTTTAGGTTTATGTTTAGGTTAGGGAGTTGAGATTAGGATTAGATGTAGGTTTAGGTTTGGGGATTTGAGAGTACATTTAGGTTATAGGTTTAGGTTTAGGTTATAGGTTTAGGTTTAGGGAATTGAGAATAGGTTAAGGTTTAGGTTTAAGAACTCGGGTTTGGGTTCGGGATCGGTTTTTGTTTGGGTTTTTAAGTTTAGGTTTAGGTTTAGGTTAGGGAGTTGAGATTAGGATTAGGTGTAGGTGTAGGTTTAGGGATTTGAGAATAGGTTAAGGTTTAGGTTTAGGAAATCGGGTTTGGGTTCGGGATCGGGTTTTGGTTTGCATTTTTAAGTTTAGGTTCATGTTTAGGTTAGGGAGTTGAGATTAGGATTAGATGTAGGTTTGGGTTTGGGGATTTGAAAATACATTTAGTTTTAGGTTTAGGTTTAGGTTATAGGTTTAGGTTTAGGGAATTGAGAATGGTTATGGTTTAGGTTTAGGAAATCGAGTTTGGGTTCGAGATCGGGTTTTTCTTTGTTTTAAGTTTAGGTTTAGGTTTAGGTTAGGGAGTTGAGATTAGGATTAGGATAGGTTGTAGGTTTAGTGATTTGAGAATAGGTTATGGTTTAGGTTTAGGAAATCGAGTTCGGGTTCGGGATCGGGTTTATGTTTGGGGTTTTAAGTTTATGTTTAGTTTTATTTTAAGGAGTTGAGATTAGGATTAGGTGTAGGTGTAGGTTTAGGGATTTGAGAATAGGTTAAGGTTTAGTTTTAGGAAATTGGGTTCAGGTTCGGGATCGGGTTTATGTTTGGGTTTTTAAGTTTATGGTTAGGTTTACGTTAGGGAGTTGAGATTAGGATTAGGTGTAGGTTTAGGTTTAGGATTTGATAATACATTTAGGTTTTAGGTTTAAGTTTAGGTTTAAGTTATAGGTTATAGGTTTAGGTTTAGGTTTAGGTTTAAGAAATCGGGTTCTGGTTCAGGATCGGGTTTAGGTTTGGGTTTTCAAGTTTAAGTTTAGGTTTAGGTTAGCGAGTTGAGATTAGGATTAGGTGTAGGTTTAGGTTTAGGCATTTCAGAATACATTTAGATTATTGGTTTAGGTTTATGTTATAGGTTATAGGTTTAGGTTTAGGTTATAAGCTATAGGTCTAGGGATTTGAGAATAGGTTAAGGTTTAGGTTTAGGAAATCAGTTTCGGGTTCGGGATTGGGTTTAGGTTTAGGTTAGGGAGTTGAGATTAGGATTAGGTGTAGGTTTAGGTTTAGGGATTTGAGAATACATTTAGTTTTAGGTTTCAGGTTATAGGTTAAGGTTTAGGTTAAGGTTAGGTTATAGGTTATAAGCTTAGGTTATAGGTTATAGGTTATAAGCTTAGGTTATAGGTTATAGGTTAAGGTTTTAGGTCATAGGTTTTGGTTTAGGTTAAGGTTATAGGTTTAGGTTTAGGTTTAGGTTAAGGTTTTGGTTTAGGTTTAGGTTAAGGTGTAGGTTTAGGAATTGAGAATAGGTAAAGGTTTAGGTTTAGGAAATTGGGTTCGAGTTCGGGATTGGGTTTAGGTTTGGGTTTTCAAGTTTAGGTTTAGGTTTAGGTTAGGGAGTTGAGATTAGGATTAGATGTAGGTTTAGGTTTGGGGATTTGAGAATACATTTAGGTTTTAGGCTTAGGTTTAGGTTATAGGTTTAGGTTTAGGTTTAGGTTTAGGGAATTGAGAATAGGTTAAGGTTTAGGTTTAGGAAATCGGGTTCGGGTTCGGGGATCGGGTTTAGGTTTAGGTTAGGGAGTTGAGATTAGGATTAGGTCTAGGTTTATGTTTAGGGATTTGAGAATACATTTTGTTTTAGGTTTCAGGTTATAGGTTAAGGTTTAGGTTAAGTTTAAGTTATAGGTTATAAGTTTAGGTTATAGGTTATAGGTTAAGGTTTTAGGTCATAGGTTTTGGTTTAGGTTAAGGTTATAGGTGTAGGTTTAGGTTTAAGTTAAGGTTTAGGTTTAGGGAATTGAGAATAGGTGAAGGTTTAGGTCTAGGAAATGGGTTCGGGTTTGGGTTCGGGATTGGGTTTAGGTTTGGGTTTTCAAGTTTAGGTTTAGGTTTAGTTTAGGGAGTTGAGATTAGGATTAGGTGTAGGTTTAGGTTTAGGGATTTGAGAATACATTTAGGTTTTAGGTTTAGGTTATAAGCTGTAGGTTTAGGGAATTGAGAATAGGTTAAGGTTTAGGTTTATGAAATCGGGTTCGGGTTCGAGATCGGGTTTATTTTTATTTTTAGTTTAGGTTTAGGTTTAGGTTAAGGAGTTAAGATTAGGATTAGGTGTAGGTTTAGGTTTGAGGATTTGACAATACATTTAGGTTATAGGTTTAGGTTTAGGTTTAAGTTTTGGGTTATAGGTTTAGGTTTAAGTTTTGGGTTATAAGTTTAGGTTTAGGGAATTGAGAATAGGTTAAGGTTTAGGTTTAGAAATGGGTTTGGGTTTGGGATCGGCTTTAGGTTTGGGTTTTCAAGTTTAGGTTTAGGTTTAGGTTAGGCAGTTAAGATTAGGATTAGGTGTAGGTTTAGGTTTAGGGATTTGAGAATAAGTTAGTTTGTAGGTTAAAGTTTAGGGAATTGAGTTTAGGTTATTGGTTATAGGTTTAGGTTAAGGTTTAGGTTGTAGTTATAGGTTTTGGGATGTGAGAATAAGTTTAGGTTATAGGTTAAGGGTGTGGTCCCTGCAAATACCGATATAAACACGGCCTGTCTAAATGGTCAGGCCCTTCCAATGCTTTCCATAGGAAATTGATAACTTTATCATGGTCATTATAGCGGTTCTCACCTTCCAGGGACCCCCGCTCATTCGAATAGCTCTGACGCACATCCGAGTCTGTTTCATTAATTTTGAGCAAATACATAAACATGGCCTGTCCAAATGGCCAGACCCTTCCAATGCTGTCCATAGGAAATGGACAGCTTCATCATGGTCATTACAACGGTTTCCACTTTCCAGGGACTCCTGCTTATCTGGATAGCTCTGACGCACATCCAGGCCTGCTCCATTAATTTCGAGTAAATACATAAACACGGCCTGTCCAAATGGCCAGGCCCTTCCAATGTTGTCCATAGAAAATGGACGGCTTCATCATGGTCATTACAGCGGTTCCCACTTTCTAAGGACCCCCGCTCATTCGGATAGTTCCGACGTACATCCGGGTCTACTCAATTAATTTCGAGCAAATACATTTAAAAACAACATAAATATATCTAAAAGCATCTGGATACCTGGGGAAGGCCTCCCATATTTGTATTGTTGGTTACTCATCCTTTTGTCTACAAGCCACAATTGACCAACGATTTCTCTCGCTACCTGTACTCTGAAACCAACACAAATATAACTGGACCTGTACTCTGAAACCAATACAAATATAACTGGGAAACAATATAAGGAATAAGAAAAAATGAATTTACCTGTACACATCATTAAATGTTTCCCTATAAGGAGGTGATATTATATCTTTGATAGCCACAACCTGTGTGACAAAGAAAAATGCAACTGATACTGTCTGTTACAATTCAAAGGAGAAAAAAGATTTGTGGCTGCACCGATATTCTAGTACATTATAAACGGCTGCCTACGTACCCAAAAGTCAGATTGACCATGAATTTTTTGAGTCATCAAACTATGATGGACCAGAACTCCCAATATTCAGATGCTAATGAGACACCCTTTTTCCAGGCAGGTCAATCAATTAGCCTTCTAAGGAACATAGAGAAAAGATACACACAACAATCTTTTATTCTTCTTCTTCTTTTTTTTTTTCCTTCTTTTTATCAAGAATCCTGACAATATGATAAGATATAACAAGAGATTTTTATTAAGAGATAATCGAGGAGGAAATAATTCCAAAATAAAGCCTCATGGATACCACCTTCTTTAACAATAACATCTGCAGCAGATCCATTTCAGTTTATGGTTTTTAATGGTGTAAACAATATACAAATTTTATGGCAAGGGCCAAAAGATGAACCATATACAAATTTCAGGTGGACCACAACATACTAAACAGTGGTGGAAGACCATTATAAACATTTTTTTTTTATGGGTCACAAAAGTTTTTGATCTAATTTTATTAAAATAGGTTGGATACTAGCAGATGGCAAGTCAAAAATGATAGTGTTGGAAATATATAAATACCCATGAAAATGCATTAATCTTGATCTCTAATAGATAATGAGTTAATCTCATTTTGGTTAACAGAAACTATGCATTAATCTTGATCTCTAATAGATAATGAGTTCATGTTAAAAGTGATTATGTGATACAGATAACAATCTCTAATACATAATTATTGTTAGCTAAAATGAGATGAACATATTTTTGGATCTACCAAACAGGTACTAAATGTTTCAAATAAAATTGCATATTCAACTAAACAGAAAATATGAAGTAGAATTGCTTAGTCTATTTGTTCCTAATATAAAGAAGCATGAGAATTAACATCTTTTAAGACTGAGATTATTGGCATTGTTAAGCTAGCATTTATTACATGATTAGAAAGCCATAACATAAATCTAAACAAAAATTGTAACATTGTAGCTTGAGAATAGCTTTTTTCCATCTAAGTTAAAAGTTAATAAAGAAAAAAAAAACCAAAAAAAAAAAAAAAAAAAATAGCACTAAACAGAATTCATATAAAATCTATGTAATCATCCACATCTATATAGTCATCCGTAAATACATGGAAGGAGATCATATTACTCTGCTACATTTAAAAAAGAAAAAGAAGAAAATTTGATGGGTTAGAGTTTATAATGGGAAAGTAGAAAGCAAGGAATTACAATAACTACATGAGTAATTATGGAAACTATACGCAGGTTTGGCGCCATAAAGTCTTCTGTTATTGACTGCCCACAAGTACCACAAGCTTTCTGCACACAGATTGACGAAGATGAAGAAACCATCAAGTAACGAGATTCTCCCATAGTCACAAAGATAGGGGCATAAAGCGTTACTGGTGCACATGCACCAGAAAACGTTGGATTCATTAAAAAAAGGAATGAGGGAATGCTCCAAAACATCATAACTAGATATCAACAATTTTGGATATTTTTGGCAGCATCACTCATAAGGTAATGTCTAGATCCATGGCCAAAGTAGACAAATGCAATTCACGCATGCATGATTTCCTAAACTCCCACAAATTGTAGGCCCCAATGCATTCGTTGAGGTATACTGGCATTGCTGGGTATCAGTTTTTCAAAGAACTGATACACATACCTGTATAGGCTGCTACTTTAAGTAAAACCAGTAAATGAATTTAAACTTCTAAGATTGTATGTGTTACAAATTGTTAAAAGATAAGATCAGAAAATTTAACCAGATCCTAGGGGACAAAATATCAACTCTTACAAATTTGTATGTGTTACAAATGTGTGATGTAAAATTGTTAAAAGATCAGAAAGCTGAACCAGATCCTAGGTAACAAGATATCAGCTCTTACAAAGTTGTGTGTGTGAAATTTAACCACTACTTTCCTATGAGGGAATCAGGTTTTACCTGGCGAAGCTTTTCAAAGGACTGAACATTGTTCTCCCGCCTTTGCATCTAAAAACCATGAACAGTTAGAGGTTGATAAAGATAATAAATTAATTTGTTCTGTTCGTGGTGGCATAAAGAAATATAGAAATTTTGTTATTAGCTGGGATCATCTAATATGCTTGAAACTTCAATGGGATATACAAATTTCCAACACATGAAACAAAATTCTAATACCTACCCTTCTTGTGTGGAGCCGATGGGCTTTCTCCCTAGGCCTGAATACAATGTAGGGATTGGTATCATTAACTAGTGGAGGTGGCATAAATATGATGGAGGTTCTTAGTGGCTTTATTTGGAAGATATGCAAGGATAAAATATAAATGCCATCATACATGGTGAATTGAGTTATGAAATACAATTGATTAACTAAACAAATGATCCAATGAAAACTCAATCTAAGTTCATTGAGCAACAAGAGAACCAAAGAAATCATTCAAAAAAGGAGTGATATGCCTCACTGTGCATGGCTCATGCACCAAAAAATGCCCAAGACTAGAAAATCCTAACCCTTCAATTCATGTCCAGCAAATAGACAGTTTAGAAAGAAAATGCTGCAAAGTCCATATTCAACAAAAGGCCTACTTTTCGATGTATGTGTTATATCCAAGAATTGGGTCGAGTGGACCACACCATAGAAAGCAGTGGGGATTGAACACCTACCATTGAAAACTTCTTGGGGGCCACAAGTTTTGGATTAAGCTAATATTTGTGTTTTGCCTTCATCCAGGTCTGTGTGACCTTATGAACTAGTTGGATGGCAGATAAACATCATGGTGGGCCCTAGGAATGTTTCAACAGTGGCTGTCATTGTCCCAATTGCTTTCTTTGGTGTGGCCCACTTGAGGTTTGGATATGCCTCATTTTTGGCTAGGCTTCTCACAAAATGGATGGACGGTGTGGATATAACACATACACCATGGTGGGGCCCACGGAATTTTAATGATGCTAATTAAACCAAAGATCTACATGACGAGGTCCACATGATGGCCTCATTTTAGCTCACCTAATGAGTGGAGGAAACACATACCAGAGAGAATAACATCTACATGACGAAGTCCACATTGTAGCTCAAATGGAACACCTAATGAGTTGATGAAACAAGTAGATGGAAACCATCCATTTGTTTCACACATTGTAGCTCACCTGAGTGGATGGCCTCATTTTTGGGCCAGGGTCCAGAAAAATCTACATGACGAAGTCCACATGATGCATAAGCCTAGATGTTTACCACATGGTGCCAACTTCACATGTCCGTTGGCAGGTAGAGGGGCTGCATTATAGCATGGGTTTCTGATTTACCAGAGAGAATAACATCTTACATTGGAAGTGATATCGAATGTCATGTGTTAAGGGCCTAATAAACACATTAGCTAATAAGATTAGGCATTTCATATTTTGAATCCCAAAATCTGGAAATTAAG
Organism: Magnolia changhungtana; assembly: GCA_030180095.1. Lineage (NCBI taxonomy): Eukaryota > Viridiplantae > Streptophyta > Magnoliopsida > Magnoliales > Magnoliaceae > Magnolia > Magnolia changhungtana. The sequence goes on from JASAUF010000387.1 coordinate 222,219, forward strand.
TTTTTCAGATGTGAATCCCCAAATCAGAAAATCAGGGATTTTCAATTCAGAATCCTCAAATCCATTAATTAGGGATTTTTGAATCCCATACAGGCTGATTAGGGATTTCGAATCCCAAATCCAGCAATTAGGGTTTTCTGATTTGAATCCCCAAATAAAAAAAATTAGGGATTTTGAATCCCAAGTCCCATATTGGGGATTCCAGTCATATTACCCCATAATCTAGTTGAAATTATGGATTTTTATTTTTATTTTTGGATTCGAATCAGTCAATTAGGGATTTTGAATTTGAACCCCAAATCCAGTTGCTAGATTGTGGATTTCAATCTGGAATCAGATTGGGGATTCCATTATCATACCTGGAGTGAACTTCACTCGATCTCTTGACGAATGTGGAACTCCTCGCCATCATCCATGGCTGTCACCTGTGGAAATCCTCCACTCAAGCTCATCCAAGGCGAGAGAGAGAGAGAGAGAGAGAGAGAGAGAGAGAGAGGCCATCGCTAGGGCTAGGACCGTGAAGAAGGTAATCGGGGAGAGGCCTGTGTAAGTTGTGATGGAATCTTTCAGGGTGGCCCACAACTGATCGATGATTGAGACGAGATCGACGGTTGAGACGAGAGTAGCCATGGATTTGAGATTTCGAGAGAGAGAGAGAGAGAGAGAGAGAGAGAGAGAGAGAGATTTCGGGCGCGAGAGAGAGGGTTTGGGTTTTGGGAGGGGAGGGCGCGCGAGAGAGATTTAGGGATTTCGGGTGTGGGAGATGGGCGCTCGCGGGATCAGGTTTTTGGGGTGGAAAGGGGCTGATGTTCGGTGGTCTGTGGGCCCCACCATGATGTATGTGTTTCATCCAATCCGTTCATCCATTTTGAAAGATCATTTTAGACCGTTGTCCAAAAAATAAGAGGGATATAAATATTAGGTGAACCACACCACAGGAAAATAATAGTGATTGGATGTCCATCATTTAAATCCTCCTAAGGCCCACTATACTGTTTATCTGACATCTAATCTATTGATTAGGTCATACAAGCCTAGATGAAGGGAAAAAATAAAGATCGGCTTGATCCAATACTTTTATGGCTCCCAAAAAGTTTTTAATGGTCGACATTCATTCAACACTTTTTCACCTAATGTGGTCCACTTGAGATTGAGATATAACTCAATTTTTTTTTTGTAATATCATAAAATGATCTATAAAAATAGATGGACAGCATGGATGAAACACATACATCATGGTGGGACCCATAGACCACCGAACACAAAAGTTGAGAGGGGTTACCCTCCATTAAAACATTCATAATTATTTTTTGGGCCCACAGAGATGTGATTCACAAATCTAGCCCATCCATTATGTGTGTGCCACTTAGATGAGAGGTCATACCAAGTTTCAAACACATCCGAATTTCAGGTGGGGCCCCACCAAGTGCTTTTATATGTTTTAAGCATGTCTTCACATGATTTTAGATGGTATGGCCCACCAGAGTTTTGTATATAGCTGATTTTTGGGATATCCCATAATTTAAAGGGGACCCATCAAATGCATGGTGTTAATTTTTGACACACATCATGGTGGGGCCCACACAGTTCGACCTCATGGGGAGTTCCCATGAGCTCGACAAATAGAACCTTTTCCACATATATATAATTTAAAAAATATATAAAAACTTGTCATGTATTTGTTATATCCACACCGTCCATCCATTTTGAGATATCATTTTAAGTCACGATCCAAAGAATGAGACAGATAAAAATCTGTAGTGGAGCGCACCACATAAAACAACGGGAGGGTGATTCTCACCATTGAAACTATCTTAAGGCCCATCGTAATGTTTATTTGAAATCCAACTGGTTCAAAAGTAAAAATAAAAAATAAAAATGGTCATGGGACCATACGTCATAGTGGGGCCCACACAACACCAACCACCAGCCATTGGATGGTGTAGGGGGAGTAGCAATTTTTTTCCCTTATTTGTGGTGTGGTCCATTTAATCTTTGAATATAATTCATTTTTTAGATAATTCTGTAAAATGATCTTGAAAAATGGATGAACGGTGTGTGTTGATCCCAAATTTTCAGTAAATCCAAAACTCAAGTGGACCATGCCACACAAAATAGTGTGGAATAATGATTTCCACCGTTGATACCTTCCTTGGGCCCACAGTAATGTTTGTCATCCAACATGTTCATAATATAAAAAAGATATGAATGAAGGAAAAACACAAACATCAGCTTGATCCAAAACTTCTATCAAATGCACAGTGTTAATGTTCGACACACATCATGATGGGCCCTACAAAACTTACTAACATTAATTCTTAGAGTCTCAGGGTGTCAATAAGTTGGGTCACAATTTTGACTAGAATATTTGACCTATTTTACTTGTTTGGTCCATTCACTTTATTTTACTGATCATTACCCTCAATTTGACTAGTTACTTGCCCCGATCATGCTACATATGAGAAAGATATTGGGTAAACAAGATTGATCAACAATTTGAGTGAATTTTTATTTAAACATCTAAAGTTATTTACTCTTCAATCTGGACTGATCAGATTATCCAAAAATGGTTAAAGGTTATTCATAATATCAAAAATATATGACTGAATAGAAAACACAAACATCAGCTTGATCCAAAACTTCTATGGCCTCCAAGAAATTTTAAATGGTAGAGGTTCAAACACACTATTTCCTGTGGTGTGGTCCACTTGAGCTTTGGATATACTTCCTTTTTTTTTTCTTTAGACCTCAAATTATTTGTTAACATGGATGAATGGAGTGGATAAAATAAATAAATAACAGTGGATCCCACAGAGTTTACTCTAGTAAGGGTAACGAGTAACTCACTCAAATGTTGTAGAGAAGGGTTTCCTTAAAACATTTATAATCATATATTGGGCCTGCCTAAATGTGATTCACATATCCAACCCACTCATTATGTGTGTCCCACTTGGATGAGGGATCAAACCAAGTTTCAACCGCATCCATGTCTGTATTAACTTATAAACAGATTGGATCTCAAATAAACATCGCGGCGGACCCTAAGAAGGTTTCAATAGTGGGTGTCACTGTCCCACTCTTTTCTATAGTGGGTCCACTTAAACTTTGGATCTGCCCCGTCAATCAGATGCACCATTCCATGGTAGGCCACGAGCTTAAAAATAAAGTCAATCTATGACTTGGGTGGGCCACACCACATACTATAGTGGTGTGGCCCACCCATTAAAACATTCATAATAATTTATTGGGCCCACCTAGATGTGGTTCATAGATCTTGCCCATTCATTATGTGTGTCCCACTTGGATGAGGAGTCAGACCAAGTTTCATTCACATCCAAAACTCATGTGGGCCCCACCAAATGCTTTTATATGTTTTAAGGATGTCTTCACATAGTTTTAGATGCTATGGCCCACCTGAGTTTCGTATACAACTGATTTTTGGACTTAAAGGAAACACATCAAATGCATGGTGTTGATGTTCTACACACATTATGGTGGGGCGCACACAAATTAACCTCATGGGAAGTTCTCATGAGGTGACCTTATAGTTCCATTTCACTATTTTAGGTAACTCCTTTATGGGTGTTACTCTAACCGTATAGGGCCCACCTTGATATATTTTATGTATATCGACATCGTCCATATATTTTTCCATCATATTTTAGGATGTGATTTCAAATCATAAGAACTCAATAATCTTAGGTGGGCCATATCAATCAAAACAATGATGAATAACTATTAAAAACCTTTTGAAGGCCACAAAAGTTTTGGATCAATTTGATTTTTGTAGTTTACCTTCATCTAGATCTTCTTTACATTTTCAACAAGTTGGATTGCAAATAAACATTACTAAAACCTTACGATGGGCTCTTTATAATTTTTAATGATGAGGTACTATATTATCATTCTTTCCAGTGGTGTGGTCCACTTAAGATTTAAATCTACACAATTTTTTATACCTGGCCCAAAAATGGGTTGGAGAAACATAGGGGCGGCAAGAATATACAACACATCATCAAAATCTCACTTTTGTTATCTAACTTTTCAATTTTTCTTGTGAAAATACAAAATCTAGCTTTCTTTTTTTTAAAAAAATAATATATATTTTTATAATTTATCAATTTTTCACAATTTTGTTTAATTTTTTAAATCTTCTTTTTCAAAATATCATTATTTAAATCTCACTTTTGTTATATAACTTTTCAAATTTTCTTGTCAAAATACAAAATCTAGTTTTCTTTATATATATATACAATTTATCAATTTTTTCACAATTTTGTTTAATTTTTAAAATTTTCTTTTTCAAAATATCATTTTTTAATCGAAATCTTGTTATATAACTATTTAATTTTTCTTGTCAAAATACAAAATCTAGTTTTCTTTTTTTAATATATATATATATATATACAATTTGTTAATTTTTTTCACAATTTTGTTTAATTTTATAAATTTTCTTTTTCAAAATATCATTTTTTTTATCGAAATCTTTTTTTTTTTCAAAATCTAATTTTTTATAAAATTACATTTTTCTTTTCAAAATCTAAAATTTTTTTCTTAAACATTGTTAATTATTTTTCTAAGCTTTTTAGCTCTTTTTTTTTTTTGAAATTTATAAATTTTTTTGTTCTTAATTTTTGACCTGAGCATTAGAGAAGGTTTAGGACCGTCCTTAATGTAAACGGTCTTCGACAGTCTCAAATGACCAATATAAGACGGCTAAGAACCGTCTCTAATAGAGATGGTCTTTGATAGTCTCAAATGGAGATAGCTAAGGACCGTCCCTAATACAGACTTTTTAACAGTCTTAGATTACAAGAAAAGATGGCCAATGACCGTCTCTAATTGAGACGGTCCTTGACAATCTCAGATTACCAATTAGAGACGGCCAATGACCGTCTCTAATATGGACGGTCTTTGACCGTCTCCAATGGCTGCATATAAGACGATAAGAGACCATCTCTTATTCCAGACGGTCAATGGCTGTCTTTTATCCATATTTAATGACGGTCTTTAACTGTCTTAAATGATTTGTGGACGTTCAAAATTTTAAGACTATTAAGGACGGTCAAGGGCCGTCTAAAAGTTTAGAGATGGTTTACAGTCGTCTCTAAAGCATCTTTAAACCAAGCAATTTTAGAGACAGTCTAGAACCGTCTCTAAATCCGTCATTTTTTTTTCTATTTTTCACGTAGTGAAGGATGAAGAAAACACTGAAAAATCACAAAGTGCAATTGAAAAAAAAAATCGACTGTTCAGTCCCACTTAAAGTTGGTTCGATCTAACCGAATGTGCACAGAATAATGGAACAATAAATTATGACTTTCAGATTTAATTCAATTTGACACTTAGGTCCAACCAAAGTCATGTTCGGTGCCACTGAAGGGTGGTTTAGACTTCAGATATATTTTGATGAAATTCGACTAAAACTAAAAGTAGATTCGGTGTGACAGAAAATATGTTTAGCTACAACTGAAAGTGACTATGGTCACGACTAAAGCGTAAGAAAAGAGCAAAAATTGAAGTCAGTTCCAAGTTGGTGCAAGTTTTTCTTATTTAAATGGATGTTCCAAGTTAGTATGTGTACGAATTAGGGTAGAGGAGAGGGAGCAAGAATTTTCAGAGCTTATATGAACTCCTCATTCTGGAATCATTCAGTTATACTTTGGTTTATATATTTTTTTTGTTTGAGTTTATTTCAATCATGTATATGGTTAGCTAAATCTATTAGCTTGGGCTAAGAGCTTCTAGTAATTTTTAATGTCTTAGTTTACTTTGATTTAAGTATTTGGTTTAATTGTTGAACAATTCATTGATATTGGTTTAAATAAAGATTTATTTCTAGTTTACTTTGATCAATTGTCGACTTCGGGCACACTGGATGCTTAGGAAAAATATGAGTGATTTCTTATCTATTTTAAAAGGATTCATTTATAAAATTCATTGATTTATCGTAGACTAAGGGAACGATAGATGCTTTGAATTCCCTACAATCAATATTTTGGTCCTTTTTGTAGTTTTTGAAACAAATCAATTGAACTTTAAATCTATTATAGTTTGTGAATGATTATTTTACCACTATTATCTAGCTGGATAGGTTATGTCACGCCCCAAACTCAGAAACCGGTCTCAGAAAATTCCCGATCGTCGAATCCGGCGATGACAACCTCTATAGTACCTCATTCTCGACTCCTGGCACCCATTTGTTAGGTTCCGATCCTGGGATCCTATAAGGAGGATTTTCAACATTAGTTTGATTCGTAATAAGCATAACCAAAGGCGATCAGAGTAATGTAGAATATACTAATGAATACATGAATATTATTAGTCAAACCATGGCTATCCAATGCAAGGCATGAATGATGTGAGCCATACCAAGGCCATGCAATGCGAGATGCAACACAAGCATACCAATCCTCATCTGAGTCTACAGATCAATACAACTCAACTCTGGAATATCGCTGGGGTCTAGTACACTCCAAACTAGATTGCCTCCCCATCGCACGCAATAAGGTGAGTGGAAGATATCTCACTATCCACCTGTTAATATCATGCTCGGCTTTTTGATAGCGAACCCATTCCTCAAGCTAGTCAAACTCAGCCTAGCTTTGCCCCCTCCTCTCGGGCAGGTAAGGCCGCACCCCCTTCCAACTAACCACGACACAGTGGAAAGGGCGCCCTTCTGGTAATCGGCACTTAACGCTTATGCATCCACTCGGTCTAGACGTTGGAGCAACCTCCTGGTACCATAAGGGTTTAGAGAATTTCACCTAGGGACATCTATAGCACCGCATGTAGAACAAGATTTTCGGTATTCAATCCTTCCAACCACGATACGCTTGTGGAGGCTACGACCCTGATGTCGCTAGGGCGTACAGTAATCATGTCACACAATGCGAAATTCATGAATCACACTATCTAGTCATGCAGCAATCCTGCGCGTATCACGCTCTCATGTGGGCAACTCCCCCCATCAAGGAGTTCCATAATGATCTGCCCAATGACATGTGCTATGATCAATCACTCCTCATATAAAGCATACATATGATGCATATGGGCATGGATCGTGGAGTTATACTAAGCATATGATATGATGATGATGATGATGATGTACTCCCCCTTATTCAAGGTTAGGCCTAGTGGCCTACCAACAATCCTAGGGTTCCTTCACCATACTATTGCATGGCTCGCTAGATGCCCTAAGGAGCCTAGTGAGTCCTAAATGGACTCCAAAATAAAAGAAGTAATCCTCCTAACAACCAATGAGGGCCCAACATCTTGGGATAGCCCAATGAGAATAGATGGATCATGCAAATGGGGCCCAATGACTAGGGTCAACCCACTTGGAGAATGATGCGAATGGGTCTAATAAGGCCTAAGGGAAGGTCACAATGAGGACTTTCAACCATCATTGCCCATCAATGTGGTCATTTAACTATCATTGCTCCCAAGGAGTGGCCCACACAAGGGATTCATACACAATGTAACGGGCCATATATACATCACAATGGGCCATGCCCATGGGCCTCGAATACATCACAATGAGTCTCGACCTTAGGCTTTGAATACATCACAATGGGCCTTGTCCATGGGCCTCGAATACATCACGATAGGCCTCGCCCATGGGCCTCGAATACATTACAATGGGCCTCGCCCATGGGCCTCGAATACATTACAATGGGCCTCGCCCATAGGCCTCAAATACATTACAATGGGCCTCGCCCATGGGCCTCAAGTGGGCTTGGACCACACTAAAAATCATTTTAATAGTTATAGGTGTAAAAGTGTATCACTGTACACTATCATTCCAAGGGGCACATGGCCCATTAATGATGATCGGCTCTATCCAAACATTTTCCATGTAAATCAGCACCATCCAAACATTGTCTATGTAAATCAGCACCATCCAAACATTTTCTATGTAAATCAACACCATCCAAACATTTTCTATCTAAATCAGCACCATCCAAACATTGTCCAGCACCGTCCAGCATTGCCTAGACAGTGTGGAGAAAACAAATACATCACGTGGGCCCTATGGTGGATGGATGGTTTAGACCTAACACACCACACGTGGGACCCATAGAACTTGCTGACGTCAGACCAACAATGGGTCCCACCATTTGTACGGCTTGGATGTACATATACATCACGTGGGACCCACAGAACTTGCTAACGTCCCATACCAGGTGGGTCCCACCATAATATAATATAATATTATATATATACATCATGATGGGGCGCCCCACATAGACCGTCCAGATGGACAGCTGGGAAACACGCACACCACGGTGGCCACCATCAAAGCGAATGGACGTCAGGATGAAACACACGCCATGGTGGGGTTGTGTGGCACTGTCTAGATGGATGGTGCAGATGAAACACATACATCCTGGTGAGGTCCACGTGGTGGCTCACCAATGATTTTGATTTGCTTCAGTCCCTGGCTCGTGGCCAGGGACGGACGGAGTGGATGGGATGCCAGCGGTGGGTCCACGTGGTGTGGCCCACACCTGATATACATATATGTATGTATATATTACTATAATATATATTTATATTTTATTTTATTATATATATTTTTTGTAAAAACAACATCCAACATCCAGACTTGGACGAACGCTGGATGCACACATACATCACGGTGGGGTCCACTGTTCTTAAACGGTTGGATGGTAGGATATAAGGTGGGCCCCACACGTACGAAATGCATACATCTGAGGTGGGTACACTTGTGTGGACCCACAAGCTTTGAAGGAAGCTGATGTTTGTGTTTTACCCTTCCACGCATTAGGTGGGCCCTGTCCAAATGGACGGACACTACGCCAAAACAGCGAAAAAAGGACGGTCCAAAATCGTCTCAAATGACCAAAAAGGACGGTTATGGACCGTCACATAGGCAGTCAAATTTTGACGTGTCCTATTACTTAAAGGACGGTTGAAAACCGTCATTCTTATTGACAAAAAAAAGACGGTTATGGACAGTCCTAAAAAAGGACAGTCATAGACCGTCCTTAAAATGGATTGTCATAGACCGTCTCTTATGAGCCCAAAGGGGACGGCCATAGACCGTCCTTTAAAAGGACTGTCATGGACCGTCCTTAAAAAGAACTATCATGAACCGTCTCTTATAGGCCTTCAAAGGACGGCGATAGATCGTCCTTTAAATGGACGGTCATGGACCGTCTCTTTTGAGCCTTCAAAGGACGGTTATAGACCGTCCTTTAAAAGGACTGTCATGGACCGTCTCTTTTGAGCCTTAAAAGGACGGTTATAGACTGTCCTTTTAAAGGACTGCTATAAGCCGTCTCTTTTGACCCTTAAAAAGGACCAAATTTGACCTAGTCTTCTTCCTGATATACACCTGTTATACAATATATTTCATCACATTCACATTCATTACCCAAACTACGTAAATCCATCCAAACACAATCTTCCTGATATACACCTGTTATACAATATATTTCATCACATTCACATTCACATCCATCAATCCATCCAAACACAATCTTCCTGATATACACCTGTTATATAATATATTTCATCACATTCACATTCACATTCACATTCATTACCCAAACACGTAAATCCATCCAAACACACAATCTTCCTGATATACACCTATTATACAATATATTTCATCACATTCACATCCATCTAAACCTAAACTACGTAAATCCATTTAAACACACAATCTTCCTGATATACACCTGTTAAACCCGATCCCGAACCCGAACCCGATTTCTAAACCTAAACCTTAACCTATTCTCAAATCTCTAAACCTAAACCTAATCCTAATATAAACTCCCCAACCTAAACCTAAACCTAAACCTTAACTTGAAAACCAAAACCTAAACCCAATCCGAACCCAAACCCGAATTCTTAAACCTAAACCTTAACCTATGCTCAAATCCCTAAACCTACACCTACACCTAATCCTAATCTCAACTCCCTAACCTAAACCTAAACCTAAACTTGAAAACCCAAACTTAAACCCGATCCCGAACCCGAACCCGATTTCCTAAAGCTAAACCTTAACCTATTCTCAACTCCCTAAACCTATAGCTTATAACCTATAGGTTTAGGGAATTGAGAATAGGTTAAGGTTTAGGTTTAGGAAATCGGGTTCGGGTTTGGGTTTAGGTTTAGGTTTTCAAGCTTAGGTTTAAGTTTAGGTTAGGGAGTTGAGATTAGGATTAGGTGTAGGTTTAGGTTTAAGGATTTGAGAATACATTTAGGTTTTAGGTCATAGGTTTTGGTTTAGGTTAAAGTTATAAGTTTAGGTTTAGGTTAAGGTTTAGGTTTAGGTTATAAGCTATAGGTTTATGGAATTGAGAATAGGTTAAGGTATAGGTTTAGGAAATCAGGTTCGGGATCGTGTTTAGGTTTGAGTTTTCAAGTTTAGGTTTAGGTTTAGGTTAGGGAGTTGAGATTATGATTAGGAGTAGGTTTAGGTTTAGGGATTTGAGAGTACATATAGGTATTATGTTTTAGGTTTAGGTTGAGGTTTAAGTTTAGGTTAGGTTTAGGTTTAGGTTTAGGGAATTGAGAATAGGTTAAGGTTTAAGTTTAGGAAATCGGGTTCGGAGTTCGGGATTGGGTTTAAGTTTGAGTTTTCAAGTTTAGGTTTAGGTTTAGGTTAGGGAGTTGAGATTAGGATTAGGTGTAGGTTTAGCTTTAGGGAATTGAGTTTAGGTTATAGGTTTTGGGATTTGGGAATAGTTTTAGGTTATAAGTATAGGTTTAGGTTAGGTTTTAGGTTATAGGTTAAGGTTTAGGGATTTGATTTTAGGTTATAGGATTAGGTTAAGGTTTAGGTTTAGGTTATAGGTTTTGGGATTTGAGAATGGGTTTGGGTTTAGGTTATAGGTTTTGGTTTTGGTTTTGGTTATATGATTTGATTTAGGTTACAAGTTATAGGTTTAGGTTAATTATAGGTTGTTGGATTTGAGAATGGGTTCGGGTTTAGGTTATAGGTTTTGGATTTGAGAATGGGTTATGGTTTAGGTTTAGGAAATCGGGTTCATGTTCAAGATTGGGTTTAAGTTTTGGTTATAGGTTTTGGATTTGAGAATGGGTTATGGTTTAGGTTTAGGAAATCGGGTTCATGTTCGGGATTGGGTTTATGTTTTGGTTTTCAAGTTGAGTTTAGGTTTAGGTTAGGGAGTCGAGATTAGGATTAGGTGTAGGTTTAGCTTTAGGGAATTGAGTTTAGGTTATAGGTTTAGGGAAAGGTTAGGTTTAAGTTATAGGTTTTGGGATTTGGGAATAGTTTTAGGTTATAAGTATAGGTTTAGGTTAGGTTATAGGTTATAGGTTATAGGTTAAGGTTTAGGGATTTGATTTTAGGGTATAGGATTAGGTTAAGGTTTAGGTTTAGGTTATAGGTTTTGGGATTTGAGAATGGGTTTTGCTTTAGGTTATAGGATTTAGTTTTGGTTTAGGTTATATGTTTTGATTTAGGTTATAGGTTATAGGTTTAGGTTAATTATAGGTTCTTGGATTTGAGAATGGGTTCGGGTTTAGGTTATAGGTTTTGAATTTGAGAATGGGTTATGGTTTAGGTTTAGGAAATTGGGTTCATGTTCGAGGGATGGGTGTAAGTTTTGGTTATATGTTTTTGGATTTGAGAATGGGTTATGGTTTAGGTTTAGGACATCGGGTTCATGTTCGAGATTGGGTTTAAGTTTTGGTTTTCAAGTTTAGGTTTAGGTTTAGGTTAGGGAGTTGAGATTAGAATTAGGTGTTGGTTTAGCTTTAGGAATTGAGTTTAGGTTATAGGTTTAGGAAAGGTTAGGTTTAGGTTATAGGTTTTGGGATTTGGGAATAGTTTTAGGTTATAAGTATAGGTTTTGGGATTGGAGAATAGGTTCGAGTTTAGGTTTAGGTTTAGGTTTAGGTTTAGGTTTAGGTTATAGGTTTTGGATTTGAGAATGGGTTCGTGTTCGAGTTATAGGTTTTGGTTTTGGTTTAGGTTTTGGGTTTTGGGATTTGAGAATGGGTTTGGGTTTAGGTTATAGGTTTTGGTTTTGGTTTAGGTTATAGGTTATAGGTTTTGGTTTATGTTTAGGTTAAGGTTTAGGTTTAGGTTATAGGTTTTGGAATTTGAGAATGGGTTCGGGTTTAGGTTATAGGTTTTGGTTTTGGTTTTGGTTTTGGTTATAAGTATTGATTTAGGTTATAAGTTATAGGTTTAGGTTATATGTTTAGGTTTAGGTTATAGGTTTTGGATTTGAGAATGGGTTTGGGTTTAGGTTACTGAGTGTTTTAGTTTTAGTTTAGGTTTTAGGATTTGAGAATGGGCTCAAGTGTAGGTTATAGGTTTTGGTTTTGGTTTTGGTTTTGGTTATAGGTTTTGGGATTTGAGAATGGGTTCGATTTTAGCTTATAGGTTTTGGTTTTGGTTTTGGTTCTGTGTTTTAGTTTTGGTTTAGGATAAGGTTTAGGTTTAGGTTATAGGTTTTGGATTTGAGAATGGGTTCGGGTTTAGGTTATAGGTTTTGGTTTTGGTTTAGGTTTTGGGATTTGAGAATGGGTTCGGTGTAGGTTATAGGTTTGAGATTTGAGAATGGGTTCGGGTTTAGCTTATAAGTTTTAGTTTTGGTTTTGGTTATAGGTTTTGGTTTTGGTTTAGGATAAGGTTTAGGTTTAGGTTATAGGTTTTGGATTTGAGAATGGGTTCGGGTTTAGGTTATAGGTTTTGGTTTTGGTTTAGGTTATATGTTTTGGTTTAGGTTTAGGATAAGGTTTAGGTTTAGGTTATAGGTTATTAGATTTGAGAATGGGTTCGGGTTTAGGTTATAGGTTTTGGTTTTGGTTTAGGTTATAGGTTTTGGGATTTGAGAATGGGTTCGGGTTTAGGTTATAGCTTTTGGTTTAGGTTTAGGTTTAGGTTATAGATTTTTGGATTTGAGAATGGGTTCGGGTTTATGTTATAGGTTTTGGTTTTGGTTTAGCTTATAGGTTTTGGGATTTGAGAATGGGTTCGGGTTTAGGTTATAGGTTTTGGTTTAGGTTTAGGTTATAGGTTTTGGTTTTGGTTTTGGTTTTGGTTTTGGGATTTGAGAATGGGTTCGGGTTTAGGTTATAGGTTTTGGGATTTGAGAATGGGTTCGGGTTTAGGTTATAGGTTTTGGTTTTGGTTTAGGTTATAGGTCTTGGTTTTGGTTTTGGTTAAGGTTTAGGTTTAGGTTATAAGTTATAGGTTTTGGGATTTGAGAATGGGTTCGGGTTTAAGTTATAGGTTTTGGGATTTGAGAATGGGTTTGGGTTTAGGTTATAGGTTTTGGTTTTGGTTTAGGTTATAGGTTTTAGGATGTGAGAATGGGTTCGAGTTTAGGTTGTAAGTTTTGGTTTTAGTTTAGGTTATAGGTTTTGGTTTATGTTTAGGTTAAGGTTTAGGTTTAGATTATAGGTTTTGGGATTTGAGAATGGGTTCGAGTTTAGGTTATAGGTTTTGTTTTGGTTTAGGTTTAGGTTTAATATAGGTTTAGGTTATTGGTTTTGGGATTTGAGAATGGGTTCGAGTTTAGGTTATAGGTTTTGGTTAAGGTTTAGGTTTTGGATTTGAGAATGAGTTCGGGTTTAGGTTATAGGTTTTAGTTTAGGTTTAGGTTATAGGTTTTGAGATTTGAGAATGGGTTCGGGTTTAGGTTATAGGTTTTCGTGTTGGTTTAGGTTATAAGTTTTGGGATTTGAGAATGGGTTCGGGTTTAGGTTTAGGTTATAGGTTTTGAGATTTGAGAATAGGTTTAGATTATAATAATAGGTTTAGGTTATAAGTATAGGTTTAGGTTATAAGTATCGGTTTTATTTTTAGGTTAAGGTTATAGGTTTAGGTTCGAGTTTAGGTTAGGTTCTGAGTCAAGGTTTAGGGAATTGATTTATGTTATAGGTTATAGGTTAAGGTTTAGGTTTAGGTTCGGGTTATAGGTTTTGGGATTTGAGAATAGGTTTAGGTTTAGGTTCGGGTTATCGGTTTTGGGATTTGAGAATAGGTTTAGGTTTAGGTTATAGGTTTTGGGATTTGAGAATAGGTTTAGGTTATAAGAATAGGTTTAGGTTATAAGTATAGGTTTAGATTTAGATTTAGGTATTATGTTTGGGTTAAGGTTATAGGTTTAGGTTTAAGTTTAGGTTAGGTTATAGTTTTGGGATTTGAGAATACGTTAAGCTTTAGGTTTAGGAAATCGGGTTCGGGTTCGGGTTCACGTTTGAGATCAGATTTACATTTGGGTTTTAGGTTTAGGTTTATGTTATAAGCATATGTTTAGGTTTAGGTTTAGGTATTCTCTAGTATTATCTACTATTGAACCTAGTATTATTTACTACATACTAGTAACATACAACCAATATTGGGGCACCATACCATAAGCTACAAGAATTTCATGTCCCCCTAAACGAGGTATCCTCCATTGATAACATATATATATATATATATATATTATAAGTTTTTTATTTTCATTTACATTCGCAAATACATTCATCATCCATCCGGATAGCTCCGACGCACATCCTGGTCTGCTCATTTAAATAAAATAAATTATCAAGATCATTTAAATAAAATCAGGTCCAATCAACAATTTGACCTGGAGGATTCTATTAGTATTGTTGACGGCACCTCGAACCTTGTTTAAATCCAGGTTGCAATCTGTGGCCACTGATGCTATTTGTCTTTCTGTGAAGTTGGTGATGATTTTTTCATCAAACCCGGTGAAAGCAGCCCTAATGATAAAGAAAATTTCTTTCCATGAATTCATTATCTCTCTCTTTTAATTTTTTAACTTTCCATTACAATAATAACTACCTGAAATCATGGCGTTTTCTCAAGATAGAAGTCCAATCCATCCCAACTTGTGCACCTGTTAGGACAAATGTAAAATGGTAACACAAAAACAAAAACATGAAAAGATGGCATCTTTACAACAAATTCCAGGGAAAAAAGAACTCTAATGGCAGACATGCTGATGTACAATATTTTCATGACTAGACATCTGACGCACAAAACCATCATCAATGATCCAACGTAGATTGTCCTGATTATAACACTGAAACACAACGAAAGATAATTGAATACATACTGATATGTTTTTGGGCAAGGAATTGAACCCATTTTTTGAAGCTTTAAGTAGGTATTGCAATTAGCTTCAAGACTTCTGTGAACATGACAGAGAAAACAAAGAATAGTAAATCATGAAGGTCATTACCAACATGATGTTAAAGCAATTGTATTTCATAAACACCTACCCTTTGATTGGTTCCAATCAACAAGCCTTTGCATATCCACTTTCTCATTATCCTATAAATGTTATCATCAACAAACTATTACTGATTTTCTACTAAAAAAGAAAGAAAGAAAAAAAAGATTGAGAAAGAAATCATGACCTGCTCCTCTCACTACACTAGTGTTGTCTCCCTTTTACTCCACTGTGTATCCACTAACTTGAGACAATTACACTTTCCTATCACTATTTTCACTTCACAACACCATACTTTTTAACTAATTAAAAAAAAAGACCCAACTCAGCTGGGTCTCAGTTCAATTGATGGTGGGAACCATAAGATGGAATCGTGATCCATGTTCCCACATATATGGGATCATGCGTGTGAGATTAGAAAATGCCAGCAGTCCAATCTTTTGCCTTTTCTTGCTCAGTGTGGACCACTGTCATGTT
Source organism: Magnolia changhungtana (assembly GCA_030180095.1). Classification (NCBI taxonomy): domain Eukaryota; kingdom Viridiplantae; phylum Streptophyta; class Magnoliopsida; order Magnoliales; family Magnoliaceae; genus Magnolia; species Magnolia changhungtana. The sequence continues at coordinate 237,890 of JASAUF010000387.1, forward strand.
CATTTCTTTTATGTCTATCGAATAGCTAGAAATTTCATCTTAGGTAGTTCTCTAAGAACTTTAGGGATCAAAGGAAGTATGGCAGCCCCTTCAAAATTGGTAAATAGGAAATTCATACCTTGGCAAAATAAACAGAGGAATGATACGATGCACAACCCACATCCTTGCACAATATACAAGGATTGTCAGTTTTGACAAGCATATAATTCCTCCAAACTCACGATATTTAGTTGTGACCTGGGCTAAGTTCCTCTCCCTCTCTCTCAAGTTGTTTATTTTATTTTTATTTTTTAAAATGTAACTACTTAGCAAAATAAACAGATACATAATATAATGCAGAATCTGCATCTTTGCACAACATATAGCCCCAAGAAAGAAAACAGAGTAAACATCATCTCTCTCTCTCTCTCTCTCTCTCTCTCTCTCTCTCTCTCCTTCCTTACAAATTTACAGCTTCAATTATCATTCAACTTCTTTCCATACTCAAATATACTGAAAAAACTCCAATGAAATCCTTAAATTTCAACATGATAGGATCTAAATCCTCAACCAACAACAACCCTTTCAAATATATATATATATAAACAAAATAATAATAAAATAAAAATCCTAGCAGGTTTGTCATTTGCTAGTTACATTGGGTGTTCATTAAAGCACGCTGAATTCTAGCAAGAAATCCTGTGAGCGGCTAAAGTTGGCAGCATTTACTGATGCCGAGTGGGTAAAACTGAGCAGTATATGCCATTGGTAGAAGTCCTAAATGCATTCATATTAAGCACCATACTCCATCCTTAAAATAAAAACCAAAAAAAAAACACCATAGTCTGTCAGAGTTTTAAATTACTCTCCTTTTATGCTTCTCCACCTGTCACCCACATCTTGCAAACTTCTTCCACTATTCGCATGCATTTCCTGGGTCATATGTATATCTCTGATACATATAATGAAAAAAACTAGAGAAAAGGTCATCATACCATTAGTTTTATGGATCACTAAAATTATGCATTATTTAAGGACATGGGAAGGCTTTTAAACTAAATGTAAGGGCATTTATGTAATTTGGAGGTGCATCTGTGTTGTCCCCCAAAAGTACTTTGTTTATAGATAGGACAAAACATAACTGCTTCCTCTCCATTTTATGCACTGATCAAATGTTCCAGCGGAGAAAAATCAAATATGTATGTATATCTATACATATTGCTGTTAGAAGTCAAAATAATTTTGCTAAATTTTCATTTTTATAAATAATTTACTTTTTAAAAACTTTTAATTGACTAAAATGCCCCTTAAATCTATAACATTTTATGCTATGAGCCCAAAAAACGAAGATCCAAATCTCAGGTGGACCATATCATCGGAAACAGTGGTGATTCAACACCCTACCATTAAAAAATTCCTACGGCCCACTGTAATGTTTCTGTAATTTTTATTTGCCATCCAACATGTTGATAAGGTCAAACAAACCTCCATGGATGGTAAAATATAAAAAAAAAAAATAAAAAAATTTAGCTTGATCCAAAACTTTTGAGGTTGATTAATGGTCAATCATCACCTTTTCCCATGCTATTGTCCACCTGAGAATTGGATCTGCTTATCTTAAAATGATCTGGAAAAATAGATAAAATAAATACATCAAGGTGGGCCCACGGCAAGGGCCGCACCTAATCCGCTTTAAAAATCTGGAAAAAACTGATGTACAGAATCACAACATAAAACAATGTGAATGCTAGAAAATGGTTAGGCAAGATCTTTCAATCTATAAGTGTTTTCAAATATCAGAGATGGATAGGAGATTCTGGATTAAACATATAACATTTTGAAATAAAAAATCACATGACTCACCTTAGAAGGGCGATCGACTGGCGACCGACGGGCGATGATGTTGGCGCTCAAAAGAGGGAAGGGAGACGAAGAAGACGGCAATGAAAGAGGGAAAATGAAATTTCCTCTGCTGAAATGGGATAATAGTTCAAATCCGAAAAGTGTGAGTTTTACATATTTTATAAAATAAACTGTATTTACAACCGTACAATATAGGGTCCATTTAGTGGATGGTTAAGATAATATAAAAAAATATAATTATAATTATAAACCATCTACAACAAGACCCATTATTTGGATGGTCTGGATTGCCATATATCAAACTCAAATTTTCTATGAATGAGTCACCACTATTTAACAAAAAATGCAAAACTAACAGTTTTCACTGTTAAACAAAAACGGGATCTTAGCTTTGGATTTAGTAGGGCTCTATGGGCCCCACCATAATTTTTTTGTTTAATCTGGACCGTACATCCATTTTAAAAAAATCTTTTCAGTTTGATACCAAAAAAACAGCTTGAAATATATCTCTGGTGAACAACACCATAGGAAAACAATAGTGATTGAACGTCCACCATTAAAAAGAGAAATAGAGAGATAGGGAAGTGGATTGCGTAAGCGTACTGAGTAAAGTCTGTGGGGTCCACCATGATTTATGTATTTTATCCAGTCTGTCCATCCATTTTACAAGATAATTTTACATCCTTTGATCAAAACCGAAGCATATATAAGGCTAAAATGGACCACACCATAGGAAACAGTGTGAATTGAATTTCTACCATTGAAATATTCTTGGGGGCCACAAAAGTTTTGGATGAATATTATATTTGTTTTTTTCCCTTCATCCATGTTTTTTTTTTTATCCTATGAACAGTTTAGATGACAAATAAACATAACCGTGGGGCCTAAAAAGACTTTAACGGTGGAAATCATTATTTCCACTGCTTCCTATGAAATGGTCCACTTGAGACATGTATAAGCTTCAATTTTGGGCTCAACGCCTAAAATGAGATGGAAAAAGGGATGAAAGGTGTGGATAAATCACATAAATTCATAGTGGCCCAACTAAGTTTACTCAGCACGACAAGAGTTACGCAATCCGATTTGGAGAGAGAGGGACAGGGAGGGAGAGCGGATTGCTTACTGGGTTACTCAGTACACTTTTATCATGCTGAGTAAACTCAGTTGGGCCCACTGTTAATGTATGTGGTTTATCCACACCGTCCATCCATTTTTACTAATAATTTTAGGGGTTGATACCAAAATTGAAGTGAATCCAAAGCTCAAGTGGACCATTACACAGGAAACAGTGTGGAATAATGATTTCCACCATTGAAATCTTACTAGGGTTCAAATTAATTTTTATTTGTCATCCAACCTGTTCATAAGATCACAAAGACATGGATGAAGAGATACCATAAACATCAGCTTAATCCAAAACTTCTTTGGCCTCCAAAAAATTTTCAATGGTAGAGGTTCAATCAAACTGTTTCTTGTAGTGTAGTCCACCTGAGATTTTAATTTGCTTCATTTTTTGGGATCTAGTCCTAAAATTATCTGTTAATATGTATTAACGGAGTGAATAAAATAAATAAATAACAGTGGACCCCACACAATTTACTCAGTATGCTAAAGGCAAGTTTGGGCGATGGGATTAGAAGGGATTAGGTGGCGTGGGATTAAAAAAACATAATTATTACCTATGGTAGGGATAGTCCCTATTGCTATGAGATAAGATTAATTCCATGCTTTGTTGGTAATAAGGTAGTACATTGAATGAATATACTCACCGTCATTTGAAATTACTAAAAATAACACACGTGTTATATCTAAACCGTTCATTTATTTTGTAACCTCATTTTATGGTATGGGCCTAGAAATGAGGTAGATCCAAAACTTATGTGGACCTAAAGAAGTTTTCAACAGTAATTATTCAATCCCCATTGCTTTCTATAGTGGGGCCCACTTGAGCTTTAGATTTACTTGATTTTTTGGCCCATGCTCTAAAATAATCTCAAAAAATGGGTGGACAGTGTGGATATAGCCCACACATCATGGTAGGACCTACACAACTTGCTAACATTGAATGAAATTGGCATGGACCCAATGCAATTCCATCTAATCTAATTTCCACCTAATTCCATTCTTCCCGAACATGGAGTGGAATTGGCATGGGACCAAATGAATCCCATCCCACCTAATCCCTTCTAATCTCAATGCCCAAACATGCTCTGAAGGTACTGAGTTACTCAGTATGCAATATGCTTCCAAGGATGAAACACATACATTATGGTGAGACCTATAGAGCACTGACCAACATCCACTAAGTTTTATGAGGCCCACTATGATGTATTTGTTATATCCACACCGTCCATCCATTTTGAGATATCATTTTACGTCATGAGCCAAAGAATAAGGCAGATAAAAATCTATAGTGGACCTCATCACAGAAATCTCAGGTGCATCACACCACATGAAATCAATAGTAATTGGATATCCATCATTAAAATCCTCCTAAGGCTTACTGTACTGTTTATTTTAGGTTACAAGTATAAAATGAATGTCTACCATTGAAAAATTTTGGGAGGCAGATTCAAAGTTCGAGTGGACCCCATCACAAAAAACAATGGAGATTGAATGCCTACCATTAAAACCTTACTTTGGGCCGTAGAAGTTTTCAACCAAGCTAATATATATGTTTTCCCTTATTCCATGTCAGTATTAACTTATAAATAGGTTGGATCTCAAATAAACATCGCGGCAGGCCTTAAAAAGGTTTCAATAGTGGGTGTCACTATCCCACTCTTTTCTATGGTGGGTCCACTTGAACTTTGGATTTGCCCCGTCAGTTAGATGCACCATTCCATGGTAGGCCACGAGCTTAAAAATAAAGTCAATCCATGACTTGTGTGGGCCACACCACATACTATAGTTGAGAGGGTTACCCTCCCACTAAAACATTCATAATCATTTATTGACCCCACCTAGATGTGATTCATAGATCCAGTCCATTCATTATGTGTGTCCCACTTAAGCCTTCGACCTGCCCCATTTTTTAGTTAAGATCTTAAAATGATCCGAGAAAAGTGTTGAATGATATGGAGAAAGTCAATCCATGACTTGGGTGGCCCAAGAGCTTAAAAATAAAGTCAATCCATGACTTGGGTGGGCCACACCACACAATATAGTGGAGAGGGGTTTCCTTAAAAAATTCATAATCATATATTGGGCCTGCCTAAAAGTGATTCACATATCCAACCCACTCATTATGTGTGTCCCACTTGGATGAGGGGTCAGACCAATTTTCAGCCGCATCCAAAACTCATGTGGGCCCCACCAAGTGCTTTTATATTTTTAAGGATGTCTTCACATAGTATTAGATGGTATGGCCCACTTGAGTTTCGTATATAGATAATTTTTGAGATATCTCATAACTTAAAGGGGACACATCAAATCCACGATGTTGATGTTCGACACACATCATGATGGGGCACACAAAACTTACTAACATCAATTCTTAGGTTCTCACGAGGTCACTAAGTTGGGTCGCAATTTTGACTAGAATATTTGGTCCATTTTACATGTCTGGTCTGTTCACTCTATTTTACTGATCAATACCCTCAATTTGAGTAGTTACTCTCCTCAATCAGTTTACATATGAGAAAGATATTAGGCATACAAGATTGATCACACAATTTCAGTGAAATTTGATTTAAACATCCAAAGTTATTTATTCTTCAATCTGAACTGATTAGATTATCCAAAAATGATTAAAGGTTCAACTAATGGATGTGCCTAATAATTTAGTAATTTTATTTTTCACAGATAAATTTCAATTTCCATTTAAAAATAACAATTTTTTTTTTTCAAAATGTATAAATTTTTTCTCTTTTAACAAAATATCATTTTTATTATAAAATATTTCACTTTTGTTATCTAACTTTTCAATTTTTCTTGTCAAAATACAAAATCAATTTTTCTTTTTTAAAAAATATATATTTTTTAATTTGTCAATTTTTTCACAATTTTGTTTAATTTCTCAAATTTTCTTTTTCAAAATATCATTTTTTAAATTTCACTTTTGTTATATAACTTTTTAATTTTTCTTGTCAAAATAAAAAATCTAGTTTTTTTTTTTTTTTTAAATATTTTTTTCTACAATTTGTCGATTTTTTCATGATTTTGTTTAATTTTTAAAATTTTCTTTTTCAGAATGTCATTTTTTTATTGAAATTTTGTTATATAATTTTTAATTTTTTTGTCAAAATACAAAATCTAGTTTTCTTTTTTAAAAAATATACAATTTGTCATTTTTTTCACAATTTTGTTTAATTTTTTATATTTTCTTTTTCAAAATATCATTTTTTTATTGAAATTTTTTTTTCAAAGTTATCAACATTATTCAAAGTTCTTAAATTTTTTTTTCTCAAAATGTAGAATTTTATAAAATTAGTTTTTTTTTTTTTTTAAACATTGTTAATTATTTTTTCTAAGCTTCTTAACTATTTCCTAATGTAGGAAGTACCTGAGCATTAGAGACGGTTAAGGACTGTCTCTAATACAGACGGTCTTCCACGGTCCTAGAAGACGGCTAAGGACTCTCTAATAGAGACGGTCTTTGACAGTCTCTAATAGAGACGGTTTTTAACAGGGCAATAAGACGGCTAAGGACCGTCTCTAATTGAGACGGTCTTTGACAGTCTCAGATTACAAGTAAAAGAAAGCCACTGACCGTCTCTAATACGGACGACCAGTGACCGTCTCAGAGGACTGCATATAAGACGGTCGAAGACCGTCTCTAATACAGACGGTCTTTAACCGTCTCAGATGACGTATATAAGACGGTCAAAGACCGTCTAATATTGTTTGCGGACGTAGAACATTTAAAGACAATATTAGGGACGGTCAGTAGCCGTCCCTTATTTTAGAGACGGTTTGCGGCCGTCTCTAATGCGTCTTTAAACCAAGCAATTTTAGAGACGGTCCAGAACTGTCTCTAAATCTGTCATTTATTTCTATTTTTCACGTAGTGGGACAGTGATGGATGATACACTCATTGAGGTGGGCCATCATTCATAGGGAAAGAGAGGGAGAAGGAAAGAGAGAAAGAGAGAGAGAGAGAGAGAGAGAGAGAGAGAGATCGCGATGACGGAGGGGCCCCGCCACTATGGGCCCCTCTTTGATACAAAGCATACATCAAGGTGGGTCCCACTACATGTGGGCCCTTAAATCACAAAACTAAAATAAAATAAAATGACAAAGATGTAGATCCAAGATCACTCACGGTCGATCTCCTCTTCCTTCTTCCGCCGACACGATCTAAAGCTCTAAGGAGTGGATTTTAACGGTTGAGATGGACTTTGGGTGGTAGGAAGGTGGGCCACACCAAGATCTCTCATGGAGATTGGAGGAGCTTGGACGTTGGAATTTTTTGGGTTGTTTGGGAGATGGGTTTGAGAAATGAGAGAGAGTGGGTTGTAAGGAGAGAGAGGGATGTGTGATGGATTAATGGATGGGAGAGAGGGATGGCTTGTGTAAGAGGATTTTGACTTTTGGAGTTGTTATGTAAGAGAGGTATGGGTTGTAATGGGTTGAGAGATAGGTTGAGTGATGAGTTGAGTGATGTGTGTACTTGACCATTAATGGGATTGATGGGATATATTGGATAGAGATTCTCTTGGAATTGCAAATGCATGGCGTTTCCTCGAACTGAACGCGGGCCCACATCTTCTGGCCTGGGTATCACCTTGGTGCATGAGACACGACTCTGGAACCACGGTGACGACGCGATCGCTAAGGTACAAGTCTCGGATTGAGTCGATCAGGTTAACAGGGTGTGACTCAGGGTCGTGCATAAAAGCCGATTACAGGTCGTCGGTCACCGAAATTCGACAGGGATGATCGCGGGAATCTATAGAATGGTACGAACTATGATACGGGTCTTACAGCTCTCCTCTCTTAATAAAAATTTCTTCCTCAAAATTTACACAATCATCGCAGCTAGACATAACTCGTGAGAAAGAAGAAACATAACATCATCATTTAAAATCGGAGACATCATACAAAATACAACACATAATCAATCATCAAAGAGATGGGGTTAGCGCTCTCGAATCTCGGCCTCGCACTCTCAAGAAGCCTCCTCAACAGAATAGTGACCCCACTGAACCTTCACTAATGGAATGACCTTAGTCCGGATGACCTACTCCTTCCGATCGAGGATACGAACTGTCTGCTCAATGTAAGAAGCGTCCTCACGAACCTCTAACGACTGCCAATTAATAACAGGAACGATGTCCGACTCACACTTCTTCAACATAGAGACATGGAAACGTTGTGGACGCTAGACAACTGAGATGTCAAGGCAAGACGATAAGCCATGGTGCCAACGCCCCCAATGATCTAAAAAAGGTCCTATAAATCTTAGGGCAAGCTTGCCCTTTGCTCCAAATCGAACTATGCCCTTCATGGGCAAGACCTTGAGATACACTATCCCCAATAGCAAACTCCAAGGGACGACGTCGGCGATCAACAAAACTCTTCTACCGGCTCTGAGCTGTACGCATCTTCTGTTTGATGATATCGATAGCTTCTGATGTCTGCTGCACAAGCTCGGGACCTAGGAGATGACACTCTCTAACCTCGGTCCAACAACTCGGTGATCTTTACTGTCTGCCATATAGTGCCTCAAAACGAGTCATGCCGATGGTCGCCTGATAACTGTTGTTGTATATGAACTCAGCCAATCGCAGATGCTCATCCCAGCTACTCCCAAAATTAATTGCGCAGACCCGAAGTATATCCTCAAGGATCTGGTTCACCCTCTCGGTCTAGCCATCGGTCTGTGGATGATACGCCGTGCTGAGCTGCAAAACAGTATCCATCGCTCTCTAAAACATCCTCTAAAACTGAGACATGAACCTCGGGTCTTGGTTAGAAACGATTGAGACTGGAATGCCATGTAGTCTCACACTCTCCTCGATGAATAACCTCGCAAGCCGGTCCATAAACTAAATCGCACGCATCGCAAGAAAATGTGTCGACATCGTCAGACAATCCACAACAACCCAGATCGTGTCATGATTGCGCTAAGTCCTCGATAAACCCAAAAAAAATCTATCGAGACGTGCTCCCACTTCCACGTCGGGATGCTCAAAGGTTACAATGGACTAGGGGGTCTCTGATGATCGGCCTTGACACGCTGGCATGTGTTACACTCGGTCACAAAACTGGCAATCTGGCCCTTCATCTCTTCCCAAAAATAATGTCACATCATGTCATGGCACATCTTCGTCGAGCCAGGGTGGATAGAAAACCGTGATCGATGTGCCTCAGTTATAAGATCTCTGCGCAACTCAAGAACATCCGAGACATATAATCAACCTCTGAAGCGAAGTCCACCATCAGAACCAATCTGCCAATCTGACTGTGTCACGCCCCAAATCCGAAAATCAGATTCACTGGAATTTCGATCGCCGAATATAGTGCCGACAGCCTCCATAGTACCCCATTCTCGGCTTCTGGCGTCCATACGCCAGATTTCGATCCTGTGATCCTACAAGGAAGAATATTTTTTTAAGTATATTTAACTTATAATAAGCATAACCACAAGTATACCCAAATCATAAAAGCAACATTATCATCACATATCCACTAATATAATCATTTGAGTACAATGCCGAAAGGAAATACATAAATAAAAAATCAAGCTCTAGAAGACTGCCACACGCTCCAAGCTCAACACTGCTGCAACCTAATATCACCTGGACACATCTATCATGCATAAGCTTATAAAACGCTTAAAAGATAGTGTAAGTGTGTGCATAAGGTAAGTGCCAAGTATTTAACGCAATGTCATAATCATACAATGTCGAAATAGGCACAAGGTCATGAATTATATGTTATCAGAGTAAGCGAAAATACTGACAAGCCCATGAGTCAAGCAATATTAGAATACGTAATACATATAAACTATACAAATAAAGAATAATATTAGAATACGCGATACAGGTCAAATATACAATTGAGGAATATATCAGAATACGCGATACAGATCAACTATATAAATGAGGAGTCATAAAGAGTCAAATACCAGATGTTGTATCTAAACCATATAAATGCAGAAACACAGGTAACCCAAAATGTCATATGCCGCAAATGTAATGCAATATGCGGTGCGAATGGAATGACTATATTGGAATGTGATGTCAGGATGATAGTATGTGGTATCGTAGGCTATGGGGTCCATCACAAAAGACTTCTATCCAAACCAGTCCCATACCTAAATTTGGATAGTCAGACTTAATGTGGTAAACTCTTGATCTTAGGCTAGTCGCGTGCCCCAACCGAAATCCTAGCTATTACAAAAGTTCACATAACAAATAGTTGTGCACCACCAGCCCGAGTGGATAGTGAATGAATGACTAAGTATGCAAATCCTGCTCAATAAGTCTACATATCAGTACGGTTCATCTCTGCGATCATCACCTGGGTTTAGTACACTCCAAATGACACTATTCCTTACCTAGCCGCACAGTCCAAGCGAGCGTAAAAAACCTCACTATCCACCTGGCCAATAGTCTGCCAATACCTATTCGGCACATTGATAGCGGACTCATTCCTCGAGCTAGTCAGACTCAACCTAGCAATACCCCCTACACTAGGGCGGGTAAGGCTACACCCCTCCCAACTGACCACGACACAGTGGGAGACGTAGCCTCCTGGTATTCAGCACTCGGGCGCTCATGTATCCACTCGGTCTCGACGTTGGGGCGTCCTCTGGTACCAAGAGGGTTTTAGAGATTTTCACCTAGGGCCATCTATGACAACCCGATGCTCGAACCAAACATTTTCGGTGTCCCATCTGGCCATCCACGATATGCCTGTAGAGGCTACGACCCTAATGTCACTAGGGCGTACAGTAATCACAACCCACAATGCAAGATGCATGAGTCATACAAGCCAGTCATGTATCAATCATGCGCATACCATGCGCTCATGTAAGATAACCTCCACCTATCAGGGAGTCTCATAACAACCTGTCCAATGACATATGTAATGGTTAACCACATCTCATAACAAACATGCAAATGATGCGTATGAGCATGTATCATGATGCTATGCAGTCACATACTCATAATCAATATCAATAACCGGGACAATGTGGACATTTAACCAACATTGCCCCCAAGGAATGACCCATATAGAGCCTAACATATAGTGGACTCGTGGCCTCACACCAGGGCCAAATATGCAACATCATGGGCCTCACTCAAGAGCTTAATACACATCATGCTGGGCCTCACTCATGGGCCACATATACATCAAGTGGGTCGCATCTCACGGGTCTAATATACATGGCAATTGGCCACTCCCACGGGCCTAATTTACATCAAGTTGGGCCTCACCATATGGGTCGGAAATATATCACAATGGGCCATGTCCCATGAGCCTCGAATACATCACAATGAGCCTCGACAATCGGAATCGGCCTCAACAATTGGAATCGACACTCGGAATCGGCCTTGATATTTGGCTTCAATAATCGAAATCGGCAAATCAGTCACGACAATCGGAATCGGTAAATCGGTCACGTCAATCGAAAATCGTCAATTGGTCATGATAATCGGCCTCGATCGCTAATCGGCAATTGGTCGCGGTAATCAGAGTTGATCAATAATCGGAATCAGCAAAATCGGTCACGTCAATCGGAGTCGGCAATCGGTCATGATAAATGACATCGATCGCTAATCGGCAATCGGCCATGGCAATCAGGATCGACAATTGGTCATGATAAACGGCCTCGATCGCTAATCGGCAATCGGTCATGACAATCAGAATCGATCGATAATCGAAATCGGCAGATCAGTCACGTCAATAGGAGTTCGTAATCGGTCACGACAATCGGAATCAATCGATAATCAGAGTCGGAAAATCGGTCACCAATTGAAGTCGAAAATCGATCACAACAATCAAAATCGGCAATCGATCACCAATCGGAGTGGGTAATCAGTCACGACAATCAGAATCGATCGATAATCAGAATCGGCAAATCGGTCACCAATCGGAGTCAAAAATCGGTCACGACAATCAAAATCGACAATCAGTCACCAATCGAGTAGGTAATCGGTCACGATTATCGAAATCGATCGATAATCAGAATCGGCAAATCGGTCACATCAATCGGAGTTGGTAATCGATCACGACAATCAGAATCAATCGATAATCAGAGTTGGCAAATCGGTCACCGATCGGAGTTGAAAATCGGTCATGACAATCAAAATCGGCAATCAGTCACCAATCAGAGTTGGTAATCGGTCACGACAATCGGAATCGATAGATAATCAAAATCGGTAAATCAGTCACGTCAATTGAAGTTGGTAATCGGTCACGATAATCATGATCGATCGATCATTAGAATGGGCCTAACAAGGCCTAAGTTAAGGTTACAATGTGGACATTCAACCATCATTGTCCGTCAATGTGGCCATTTAACTGACATTGCTCCCAACGAGTGACCCATGTAGAGCCAAACATATAGTGGGCCCATGGCCTCACACAAGGGCCTCAATAAATGGGCCGCATATGCAATAAGTGGGCCGCATTACCTGGGCCTCATATACATCACATTCGGCCCCACTCAAAGGCCCCATATACATCTCATTGGGCCTCACTCGTGACCCTTATATACATCGCATTGGGCATCAACCCATGGGCCATCAAATACATTAAGCGGATCGCAGCCACGGGCCGCGCCAATGGGCCTCATATACATCAAGTGGATCATGTCCATGGGCCTCATCAATGAGCCTTATACATATCATGTGGGCCATATCACATGGGCCGCATCACATGGACCTCTAATACATCACAATGGGTGAGCCCTGCGCATGGACCTCAGATTCAAGCAGGCGGGCCCCATCATATGGGCCTTAAATATAAGGCAGGTGGGCCCTATCACATGGGCCTAATATACAACAAATGGGCTGCATCAATGGGCCGCATATATGGCCACACAAACTTCATATTGGGCCTCACTAATGAGCCATATATATATATATATATATATATATATATATATATATATATATCACAATGGGACTCATACCTGGGAGTGAACAACGTGGAGTAAAACACATTCATCAAGGTGGTCTCACGTCCCCGTGGCTGGATTACATGGAATTACAACGTATACATCATTGTGGGTCACACGTCCAATGAACCGGACGGCGTGGCTAAAACACATAATTCAAGATGTGCCGGAACAGTTTAGGCCAGCCCAACTAATACAACAGCTACATAAATGAAGTAAGGTACACCAACTGACCCTCTTCCCACCGTCCAGAGATTGGACAATGAGGATATACAATACATTATTTAGGTGGGCCACACGGATAGGTGGTGTGGATCAGACCCACATGCTGCACACAGCAGCTATGTAGCTGGTGTATGGTAAACCAGCCAGTCCGTCTTACATCAGGCAGGTCCCACGTGGGGCCCACATAATATGACATTATATAATATATTATATTATATTATAATATTATATATCTATATATGTTTCATAAAGTGCATCCAGGTCCAACTGTCCAGAGATGGATGGACGGCCTGGTTAAAATGCATATATGCAAGGTGGGTCTCACATAGGCCCCACCACATCATATGTATTATATTAATATATTATATAATATATGTTTATATACACTAGGTGGGTCACGCCGTTACCACACAGTGGACGGTGTGGGTGGAGGGTGCGACTATAACACATACATTAAGGTGGTGTTCCACCGTGAATGGGACCCACCGTAAGATGTACGGCATGGATCACAAACACATCATGGTGGGTCCACCGTTGGGATAAACAAATGCATCATGATGGTGTCTGACCGTCCAAATGTTACTGGACAACGGGGATAAAATACTTACATCACACGTGGCCCCACACGTACGGCACATGGGACCATGGAGCACAGGGTTGGGACCGTCCTGGGTGCAGCAGGACGTTGCACGTCCTCTGACCATTAGCAGCAACTGCTGCACTTCTTTTATTTTATTTTATTTTTTCTTTGAAAATGAGTTTTTTTCATGGTTTTTCCCAAGTAGGGCCCACATCAGATGGATTCACTCCACCCGTTAGAGTCTACAGCTCATGATCGACCAAATGAGTCCAATATGCAATGTGTTTTAGTATGCAGAAGCATCATGATGAATTTTAACGGTAACACCACTATTTCCTATGGTATGGCGCGCCCGACTATCGGATTGGCCTCAAATTTTGACTCAACGTCTAAAATGAGCCCGGGAATGGAATGGATGGTGTGGATTAGACTTATACATCAATGTAGGGCCTACATAGATAGCCCACCATAAAGCTTGTTGAATCGAGCTAATATTTTTTGTTTCTTACAAAGCACGTCCAGACACTGGAGACACTGGAGTGCATCCTTCTGTTTGTTCACACTCCAGTGACCACGTCCAGCGTCTCTGGATGCTTGACAGATGGCGTGGATTATTTCATCAAGGTGGGTCCCACATGGACGTGGCCCACTTGATTGAATAAATCTGTTATGTGTGTTTTCCCATCATCCAGAGGGTAGGGCCCAAATGGCTTGGATGGTTTGGATGAGACATAAATCAAGGTGGGGTACGTCTGGGTGGGCCACACAGCCACATCATCACCCAAAAAAGATAGAAAAGAGAGGAAGAGAGAGAGAGAGAGAGAGAGAGAGAGAGAGAGAGAGAGAGAGAGAGATGGATGGTGGAGAGGGGAGGGAACCCGCCACCATGTGCACCTCTTTGATTCAAAGCATACATCGAGTTGGGTCCCACAACATGTGGGCCCTCAAATGATCAAACCCACACCACAAAACAAAAAAAAACACCCACATCGAATTCCTTCATTTCTCCTTCTGCCTATAGGTTCTAGAGCTCCAAGGGGTGTGATTCAACGATCGAGATCGGCTTTAAAGGGCTAGATTGGGTGGTAAGGAGTGGGCCCCACAATGCTTCTCTCATGGAGGTTGGGACGTTGGAGTTGCTCCTATAGAGTTTGGGAGAGAAATGAGAGAGAGATGAGAGAGAGAGAGAGAGAGAGAGAGAGAGAGAGGTGATGTGAGTGATGGAGTGATGGGGAGAGAGATGGGTGGAGTAATGGAAAGTTGACTTTTGGGGATGGGTAGTTGTACTTGGGGATGGGTGTGAGTGATGAGGGTGATGTGATATGGTACTTGATTGATTGATGGGATTGATTTGACATGTTGTAGAGATTCCCTCGGTATTTGCAACGTGCGGCATTTTCTGAAAACGAACGTGGGCCCACATCTCTTAGGCTGGGTATCACCTCGACGCGTGAGACGTGGCGTCAGAACCGCGGTGACGGCGCGGTCACACTGGACAAGTCTCTGGTCGAGTAAACTCTAGAATATGGGATACAACTCGGAGTCACACGTAACTGCTGATAAAAGATCACGGGTCTCCGGAATTCGACCGGGAGGACCGAAGAAGCTTACGGAATGGTACGGGCCAGGATACGAGTCTTACAGACTGACTCTCAGATGCTGCCTCGGCCCTATAACTCTGTAACCACTCATCAGCCTACTGAGCCTCGTTCACCCTTGCAACAAGAGAGGGTTGAATTGATATGCTCGATAACTGCACATAGAAGACTGCAGACCAAAACTCAAAATCATATTCGGCTATACCCTCGAGCATTCTCCACTCTTGGACCATCATATGCTCCACCAGGCCTCATGGCTGACGGTGAAGGGCATCCGCCACCATGCTCGTATTGCCCGAGTGGTACTGAAGATCGAAATCGTAGTCCTTCAGGAGCTCCATCTAGCACCTCTGCCTCATGTTCAGCTCGAACTGAGAGAATAGGTACTTCAGGCTCTTGTGGTTGGAGAAGAGCTCGAACCTGACCCCATAAAGATAATGCCTCCACACTTTCAGTATGAAGACAACTGCTGCCAACTCCAAATCATGCATGGGGTAGTTCAGCTCATGGACCTTGAGCTGGCGAGAAGCATAAGCCACTTGTCTCTCGTGCTGCATCAGGACAACACGCAAACCAATATGCGAGGCATCGGTAAAAACTACGAATCCATCACTCCTAGAGGGAAGAGTGAGGATAGGTGCGGATGTCAGAAGACCCTTCAGCTTTGTGAATGCCTACTCACATGCGTCACCCCAAACAAACTCTGTGCCCTTTCGAGTCAACCTGGTCAATGGAGCTGCAATACGGGAGAAGCTCTCAATGAAACACCGGTAGTAGCCCGCCAAACCAAGAAAACTGCGAATTTTGGACACGCTCATGGGCTAGTCCCACTGATGTACTGCCTCAACCATCAAGGGGTTTACTGTTACACCCTCCTTCATCACCACATAACCGAGGAACTTCACCTTCTCCTACAAAACTCACACTTCTCCAGCTTCACATACAGCTGGACGGCACGGAGGGTCTATAATGTAATCTCCAAATGTTGCACATGCTGCTCAGGGGGTACTCGAATATATCAGAATGTTTTTGATGAAGATCACAACAAACTGATCAAAATATGAACGAAAGACCTCGTTCATCAACTCCATGAAGACTGCGTGTGCATTGGTCAGTCCGAAGGACATGACCTGAAACTTAAAATAACCATAACGTGTCCTGAATGCCGTCTTCGGGATGTTCTCCTCTCCGACCCGAATCTAATGATAGCCGGAACGTAGGTCAATCTTTGAAAAAAACTGTACACCCTGTAGCTGATCAATTAAATCATCAATCCTTGGGAGCGGATACTTGTTCTTGATCATAACTTTGTTGCGCTCATGGTAATCCACGCAGAGCCACAACGAGCAATCCTTCTTCTTCACGAAGAGTATCGGCGCTCCCCATGGCGAACTGCTTAGATGGATAAAGCCTAGCTCGGGAAACTCGTCCAACTGATTCTGCAGTTCCCACAACTCCAACGGTGCCATACGATACGGGGCCTTCGAAATATGAGTAGTACCGGGCACGAGATCAATCTGAAACTCGGTGTGTCGCCAAGGTGGTAATCCTGAAATCTCCTATAACACATCGGGAAAATCACAAACCACAGGCAATTGGTCGATGTTCACCACTATAGGCTCCTCTATAGACATGACATCAAATAAGACAATGGCTCTCCTTTGGGCTCGGTAATGAACTGAAACTGCGACAAGCCGGGTATACAGAGCGTGACTGTCCTCGTGGAGCATTCCAATATGGCATCGAACTTGGACATCGGCAATGCAAACAGATCGGCAGGCAAAAACATATCCCCAACTAGAACGGGGCAAGACGAGCAAAATTGGCCTAACACTACAGTCTTCCCCAAGGGAGTCGATACTAACAAGCCCTCACAAGAAGAATCTAATGACAAACTAATTGATCGGTAGAAACTCTCGGCCATAAAGGAATGTGATGCACCATAATCAAACAACAAATGTGCAATGCATGCAGAGACTAAAAGTATACCCTCGACGACCCCTCTGGATGACTACAGGTCCTGCTGAGCCGTATAAAACTTAGCCTGAGCCAGCTGGGGAGGTGCTTGTCCCCTCTGAGCGTGTTGCTGCTACTGCTGGTGTTATAGTTAAGGAGGTCGAAACCCCTGCCTCTACTGTTGTGGCCTCGGAGGCTAGTGCTGATGCTGCTATTGAACGGGCCTCGGTGGTGGGAGCTGCTGTCGCTACTGTTGTGGAGGTCTCTGCTGCTGCTACGGTGGAGGCTACTGTGAACCTCTCTGCTGCTGCTGCTGATAGAGGTGGGGACACTCCCAGATATGGTACCTTGTCGCACCACACTTAAAACAGGTGCCGGTGAACTACTTCAAAGGTGGTGCTAGAGGTGCAGCTGGTGCTTGAAAGGCTGGGCGGCCTGTGCGCCTCTACTTTGGACAACGCTACCGGGACTCATCGGAGAGAGCCTGCCTCTTTCAGTCTCTCCTATGACCATGATCACTCTGAGATTCGGCTCACTCAGCCTAAAAAATCTGGGCCTTCCATACCACCTCCTTGAAAGTTGGGAGATCATGCCCAATAACACGGCCTCGAAGACCGTAACACAAGCCGTCCTTGAAGCGGCAGGCTCTCCGCTCCTCATCATCTACCAAGTACGGCGTAAATCTGGACAGCGCTACAAAACGATCCCCATACTGAGTCACTGTCATATCTCCTTGCATCAGGGCCTCGAACTCCAACACTGGCTGTCATTGGATGTGATCAGGAAAATACTGTCGGTCAAACAGATCTACAAAATCCTCCCAGGTCTACTCAAAATCAGCTTATACTGCTAGGGCGACTGATGTCCACCAGTGCTCAACCTCTCCCTGGAGAAGAAATATAGCTAACCGGACCCGCCGCTGGGTCGTACATCCCATCATATAAAAAATCTTCTTCACATCAGAGCGTTATCTCTCGGCTACTGTTGGGTCTTACTTGCCCTGAAAATGTGGGAGATCAAGCTGCCAAAACTGTCGAAGAAGGGCGCTCATGAGCTTCTACTCTGCTTGGGTTGGTGAAACAATGGGGTGCCTGCCCTACCCTTGAAGGGCGGCCGTCACAGCCTACAACATCTGCTGTAACTAGGAGGCACTCACGAATACGATCGGATCCGCACCGGTCTCTGATGGAGGAACGACATCCTCAGGCTGGGGAGTAGGAATCTCTGGTGGTGGAGTGGGGATTATAGGTGGTAGGGCAGGAATCGCAGGTGATGGAGCGGGAGTTGCTCGGGTCGCCCTCTTGGGTGGCATGTCTTAAAGGAAAGAGCAAAAGCCTCAATCAACCTTGAAAACTCTCGAAGGCACACACGTTAAAGGTCTGTAATAGAAGATCGATAAGCTATCCGAACTTGGGACTTAATCATTCTAAAATCATAGCAGATATGTAATGTTGTTCTCAATTATTCCCAAGTTATGCTCTGATACCAACTTCTGTCACGCCCTAAACTCAGAAATCGGGCTCACAAAATTCTCGATCGCCGAATCCGGCACTGACAGCCTCTATAGTACACTATTCTTGGCTCTTAGCGCCCATTTGCTAGGTTTCGATCCTAGGATCCTAGAAGGAGGATTTTCAACATCAGTTTGATTCATAATAAGCATAACCAAAGGCATAACCCACAAACAACAAGTAAAAACTCTAACACATTTTCACTATAATAAAAAATTATAAGTATAGTGTGCATAAAGGGAAATACAATGATAATAGACAAAAACTCCAAGATGATCTATTATGCGCTCCTGCCTCAGCGCCGTTGCGGTCCAACATCACCTTCACATAACGGTCATGCATAAGCTTACGGAAAGCTTAGAGGGTGGTGAAAGTGTGCGCGAAATGTAGTAATACAATTATGTAATATCAGAGTAATAAGGAATATGCTGGTGAATACATGAATATTATTGGTCGAACCAAGGCTATGTGATGCAAGGCATGAATGATGTGAGCCATACCAAGGCTATGCGATGTGAGATGTAACTCAAGCATACCAATCCTTATCTGAGTTCACATATCAATACAGCTCAACTCTGGAATATCACCAGGGTCTAGTACACTCCAAACCAGATTGCCGCCCATCACGTGCAATAAGGTAGTGGAAGAGACCTCACTATCCACCAGCCAATATAGGGCTCGGCTCGTCGATAGCGGCCCATTCCTCGAGCTAGTCAAACTCAACCTAGCTTTGCCCCCTCCTCTCGGCACTCGACGCTTATGTATCCACTCTGTCTAGACGTTGGAGCAACCTCCTGGTACCATAAGGGCTTAGGAAATTTCACCTAGGGACATCTATAGCACCCCATGTAGAACAAGATTTTCGGTGTCCAATACTACCAGCCACGATATGCCTTTGGAGGCTACGACCCTGATGTCATTAGGGCGTACAGTAATCATATCATACAATGCGAAATGCATGAATCACACTATCCAATCATGCAGCAATCATACACGTATCGCGCGCTCATGTGGGCAACTCCCCCCATCAGGGAGTCCCATAGTGATTTTCCCAATGGTATGTGCTATGATCAATCACTCCTTAGATTAAGCATACATATGATGAGTATGGGCATAGATCATGGAGTTATACTAAGCATATTATATGATGATGATGATGTACTCCCCCTTATATCAAGGTTGGGCCTAAGCGGCCTACACCATACTATTTCATGGCCCGCTAGATGCCCTAGGGAGTCTAAATGAGTCCTAGATCCAAAATAAAAAAGAAGTAGTCCTAATAACCCATGGGGGCCCAACATCTTAGGATAGCCCAATGAGAATAGATGGATCATGTAAATGAGGCCTAATGACTAGGTCAACCCATTTAGAGAATGAGGCGAATGGGCCTAAAAAGTCCTAAGGGAAGGTCACAATGTGGACTTTCAACCATCATTTCCCATCAATGTGGTCATTTAACCAGCATTGCTCCCAAGGAGTGGCCCACACAAGGGATTTATATACAACGTAACGGGCCATACATACATCGCAATGGGCCTTGCCCATGGGCCTCGAATACATCACAATGGGCCTCGAAAACATCACAATGGGTCTTGCCCATGGGCCTCAAATACATTACAATGGGCCTCACCCATGGACCTCAAGTGGGGTTGGACCACACCAAAAATCATTCCAATAGTCGTAGGTGTAACATGTGTATCACTATACACTATGATTCCATGGGGCACATGGACCATTAATGATGATCAGCACTATCCAAACATTTCCCATGTAAATCAGCACCATCAAAACATTCTCTATGTAAGTCAGCACCATCCGAACATTGTATATGTAAATCAGCACCATCCGAACATTGTATATGTAAATCAGCACCATCTAAACATTGTCCAGCACTGTCTGGACGATGTGGAGAAAACAAATACACACATGGGCCCTATGATGGATGGACGGTTTGAACCCAACACATACCACACGTGGGACCCATGGAACTTGCTGACGTTAGACTAGCAGTGGGTCCCAATGGCTTGGATGTACATATACATCACATGGGACCCAGAGAACTTGCTGACGTCCCATACTAGGTGGGTCCCATATTGGGCCCATCATTATATATATATATATATATATATATATATATATATATACACACACACACACACACACACACACATCATGATGGTGTGCCCAACCCAGACCGTCCAAATGGACGGCTGGGAAACATGCACACCACGGATGGACAGTGCAGATGAAACACATACATCCTGGTGAGGTCCATGAGGTCGCCCACTAGCGATTTTGATCTGCTTCAGTCCCTAGCCCATGACCAAGGATGGACGGAGTGGATTGAATGCAGCGGTGGGTCCACATGGTGTGGCCCACACCTAATATATATATATATATATATATATGTATATATTATTATAATATATATTTATATTTTATTATATATATATTGTAAAAACAACATCCAGCGTCTAGACCTGGATGGACGCTGGATGCACACATACATCATGGTGGGGTCCACCGTTCTCAAACGGTTGGACGATAGGATATAAGGTGGGCCCCATGCGTATGGAATGCATACATCTGAGGTGGGTCCACTCGTGTGAACCCACAAGCTTTAGAGGAAGCTGATGTTTGTGTTTTACCCATCCATGCATTAGGTGGGTCCTGTCCAAATGGACAGACGGCGATGGATGATACACCCATCGAGGTGGGCCATCATTCATAGGGAAAGAGAGAGAGAAGGAAAGAGAGAAAGAGAGAGAGATCGCGATGACGGAGGGGCCCCTCCACTATGGGCCCCTCTTTGATAAAAAGCATACATCAAGGTGGGTCCCACTACATGTGGGCCCTTAAATCACAAAACTAAAATAAAATAAAATGATAAAGATGTAGTTCTGATATCACCCATCGTCGATCTCCTCTTCCTTCTTCCACCGACATGATCTAGAGCTCCAAGGGGTGGATTTTAATGGTTGAGATGGACTTTGGGTGCTGGGATTGGGTGGTAGGAAGGTGGGCCACACCAACTCTCTCATGGAGATTGGAAGAGCTTGAACGTTGGAATTTTTTGGGTTGCTTGGGAGATGGGTTTGAGAAATGCGAGAGAGTGGGTTGTAAGGAGAGAGAGGGATGGGTGATGGAGTGATGGATGGGAGAGAGGGATGGGTTGTGTAAGGGATCATTAACTTTTGGGGTTGTTGTATAAGAGAGGTATGGGTTGTGATGAGTTAAGTGATAGGTTGAGTGATTGATTGAGTGATGTGTTTACTTGCCATGTACTTGACCATTGATGGGATTGATGGGATATATTGGGTAAAGATTCTCTCAGAATTGTAAATGCGCGGCGTTTCCTTGACCTGAATGCAGGCCCACATCTGCTGGCCTGGGTATTGCCTTGGTGGGTGAGACGCAACGTTGGAACCGCGGCGACGACGTGGCCGCTAAGGTATAAGTCTCGGGTTGAGTCGACTTAGGTTGACAGGGTGTGACTCAGGGTCGCGCTCAAATGCCGATTACAGGTTGTGGGTTGCCGAAATTCTACAGGGAGGATCGCGAGAATCTACGGAATGGTACAGACTTTGATACGGGTCTTAAAGGTTAGGACTTCGATTCTAATTGAGTTATTTAAAGTATGTTAGAGAACATAAATATAAATCCTAGTGGATTCGATATCAGTCTCACCGAGTAAAACTACATCACAGCCCTACACTTGGAGTTGTCATCCTTTTGTATAGATCATTATAAAGACATAGAGGAGCGGAAACCTTTATAGGTTTATCTGGAGGATGATATCAAGTGGACCTACAACATCTTTAGCGGAATCCACATCTGCACATGTGTGGCATGCATACCTAGGCCACACGAGCGAGCATGATAAGAAATTACTACTTAAGCAGTTTAATTTCTATTTTTAATTTATTTATTTTTAGATGTATACGAGTATTTCATATACTGTAAATAATCAATATTGTCATTTACAGCTGGGATGCATACTAGTAAATGACAACTTAACTATATGCATTCTGATGTGTGGGGGATATTGTCCATTATTTCTACAGGAGGATCGTCATTCTTTATAATATTAATTGATGACTACTTTTGAAAGATGTGTTTATTTTCTAAAATATAAATTTAATGTATTCATCACTTTCAACTTGTGGAAGTTTATGGTTGAAAAATAGTTAAGGTGGAAACTGAAAGTTTTAAGTACTGATAATGGCAGAGAGTTTACTTTAAAAGAATTTAATTAATTTTATAAGAACAAGGGGATCGTGAGGCATGATACAGTTAGGCGTACACCAGAGCAGAATAGTGTTGCGGAGTATATGAATTTGACTCTCTTGGAAAGAGCCCGAAGTATGTGTTGAGACTCAAATATTACATATTTATCCTCTCATTTGCATTGTTTCCCCATGCATTTGAGTGATAAATTGATCTAATAACATAAGTTTTCTGTATGTGAGGAGATTTTAAACCAAGGAAGAATATATGCTTAAACAAAAAATTTAAAGCCCAAAATCATAGTGTGAAGAAGTGAAAAGTTGATGACTCTAGGATGAACATTTCAAGTCATGAAGATTCAAGAAAATAAAGCGCCAAAGGTAGAGAAAAGTCTGAAAAATTAAGCAGTCAAATAATAAATATAACAGATAATTCGGTCTGACCAAAGTCAGGTTTGGTCCAATCAAAAGTATCAAAAGTTTTCTAGCAACAAACAATGAATTTTAAGACTAATTCGACTTGACTGAATGACTATTCGGTCCAACCAAAGTGGTGTTCGCTGCGACTGAAATGTAATTCATCCCGGCAAAAGAAGACAGAGTTCATATACTTTTTAGAGAAATTTAGCTCCAACCGAATGAATGTCCGGATGGCTTCGGTGTGACCGAAGGTGTTCATCGATATGGCTAAAGTATAACAAAAGTGAGCGATTTTGAAGTCGGTACAAAGTCAATGCGGGGTTTTTCTATTTAAGGAGGTATTTTAGGCCATTTTAAGCACAAATTGGGGCTTGAAAGAGAGACCAAGTAATGATAAAGCTTCCACGTAGTTGTTTTTCTTCTTCAATCTTTCCGTTCAAATTTATTTTTTGTGTTTTTCTTTTATTTTTATTTAAGATGTTAGTCATGCTTAGCTAATATCATAGCTAAGGCTAAAGGATGAGCATATTGATAGATATTTAATACCTAATTTATTTTCAATAAAAGTTTTTGGGTTTTTATATTGAAATGTGATTGTATGTGATTGAATTCTTCGATTGGAGAATGAATCAATCAATAAAATTAGTTAATCTATTGCAACCTTCGGGTACACTATATGATTTTGACTCCCTACCCTAGATCTTCATGAGAGATCAAACCTAACTTAATTCTAATCCATGTTGGGTGAATTTACTATTATATCTTCTGATAAGAACAATTTGGAATCTAGTTCTACTAAGTTATCAACTCGAGAAGGTGAATTGAAATCAAAATTCATTGATGGGGGATTCCTAGATCCTTAGTTATATTCATTATTTGTTTAAGCCCATTTTAATTATTTTTCCAATTGGATTGAAAACCCAGACAACCCGTTAGTTTCAACGTGTTCTCACTAATTCTTAATAGATCGACCTCGATCTTATCGAGTTTATTACTACAGTGCATCCCTACACTTAGGAATGCCTAACAGTATGTTAAGAAATGCTAGGTTAAGCAAGGAGTTACGGGCCAAGGTCATTAACACGACTTATTATTAAGTGAATCATTTCCTATTTACACCGATTGATTATAAAATTTCAAAAGAGGTATGGAGTGGTTAGGAAGTTGACTATTTGGAGTTGAGGATATTTGGTTGTGATGCTTACTGTCATGTATAGTCAGTTAAGGGAGATAAGCTAAATCAAAGGATGAAAAAGTGTACTTTTTTTAAAAACTATGGTGATGTAATGAAAGGGTGCGGATTGTACTACCGGGTTTCATGAAAAATCATATTTACCCGTGATGTCAAATTCAAAGAAGGTTCCTTGTATTGGAAGGATGAACACGAGGAAACTGAAAATTGATTGTCGATTGAAACCAACAAAGGTGAAAAACCTTAAAAAGCTAAGCCGTAAGAAGATGTATAGGATAAGATGGTTGCACCACTAGTTACACTACAAGAAAGAGGGTTTTTAGCGACGAAACTTTTAGCGACAAAAATTTATTTCGTCGCTAAAAGTCACTTTTAGCGACGAAAGTTTTCATGTTTAGGTTTAGGTTGGGGAGTTGAGATTACGATTTGGTGTAGGTTTAGGTTTAGGGATTTGAGAATAGGTTAAGGTTTATGTTTAGGAAATCGGGTTCGAGTTCGGGTTCAGGATCGGGTTTAGAAGTTTAGGTTTAGGTTTAGTTTGGGGACTTGAGATTGGGATTGGGATTAGGTTTAGGTTTAGGGATTTGAGAATACATTTAGGTTTTAGGTTTAGGTTTATGTTTTAGCTTATAGGTTTAGGTTTTGGTTTTAGGTTTAGGTTAAGGTTATTGGTTTAGGTTATAGGTTAAGGTTATAGGTTTAGGTTTGGTTTAGGTTTAGGTTATAGGTTATAGCTTTGGGAATTGAGAGTAGGTTAGGGTTTTGGTTTAGGAAACCGGGTTTGGGTTCGGGATCGGGTTTAGGTTTGGGTTTTCAAGTTCAGGTTTAGGTTTAGGTTAGGGAGTTGAGTTTAGGATTTGGTGTAGGTTTAGGTTTAGGGATTTGAGAATAGGTTAAGGTTTAAGTTTAGAAAATCGAGTTCGGGTTCGGGATCGGGTTTAGGCTTGGGTTTTGATATTTAGGTTTAGGTTTAGGCTTAGGTTAGGGAGTTGAGATGGGGATTTGGTACAAGTTTAGGTTTAGGGATTTGAGAATAGGTTAAGGTTTAGGTATAGGTTTAGGAAATCGGGTTCGAGTTCGGGATTGGGTTTAGGCTTGGGTTTTTAAGGTTAGGTTTAGGTTTAGGTTAGGGAGTTGAGTTGGGATTAGGTATATGTTTAGGTTTAAGGATTTGAGAATAGGTTAAGGTTTAGGTTTAGGTTTAAGTTATAGGTTATAGGTTATAGGTTATAGCTTTGGGAATTGAGAATAGGTTAAGGCTTAGGTTTAAGAAATCGGGTTCGGGTTCGGGATCGGGTTTAG
This sequence comes from Magnolia changhungtana, assembly GCA_030180095.1. Taxonomy (NCBI): domain Eukaryota; kingdom Viridiplantae; phylum Streptophyta; class Magnoliopsida; order Magnoliales; family Magnoliaceae; genus Magnolia; species Magnolia changhungtana. The sequence continues at coordinate 263,813 of JASAUF010000387.1, forward strand.
GCTTGGGTTTTCAAGTTTAGGTTTAGGTTTAGGTCGGGAGTTGAGATTGGGATTAGGTGTAGGTTTATGTTTAGGGATTTGAGAATAGGTTAAGGTTTAGGTTTAGGTTTAGGTTTAGGTTTTAGCTTATAGGTTTAGGTTTAGGGATTTGAGAATAGGTTAAGGTTTAGGTATAGGTTTAGGTTTAGGTTTTAGCTTATAGGTTTAGGTTTTGGTTTTAGGTTTAGGTTAAGGTTATAAGTTTAAGTTATAGGTTTTGTTTAGGTTAAGGTTATAGGTTTTGGTTTAGGTTATAGGTTTAGGTTTAGGTTTAGGTTTTAGTTTATAGGTATAGGTTATAGGTTTAGGTTTTGGTCTTAGGTTTAGGTTTAGGTTATAAGTTTAGGTTAAGGTTTAGGTTACTGAGGTTTTGGTTTAGGTTAAGGTTATAGGTTTTGGTTTAGGTTAAGGTTTAGGTTTTGGGTTTATGTTAAGGTTACAAGTTAAGGTTATAGGTTTAGGTTAGGTTTAGGTTTAGGTTTAGGTTATAGGTTATAGGTTATAGCTTCGGGATCTGAGAATAGGTTAAGGTTTAGGTTTAGGAAATCGAGTTCGGGTTCAAGATCGGGATCGGGTTTAGGCTTGGGTTTTCATGTTTAGGTTTAGGTTTAGGTTAGAGAGTTGAGATTGGGATTTGGTGTAAGTTTAGGTTTAGGATTTGAGAATAGGTTAAGGTTTAGGTTTAGGAAATCGGGTTACGGTTCGGGATCGGGTTTTGAAGTTTAGGTTTAGGTTGGGCGATTGAGATTGGGATTGGGATTAGGTTTAGGTTTAGGGATTTGAGAATACATTTAGGTTTTAGGTTTAGGTTTTAGCTTATAGGTTTAGGTTATAGGTTTATGTTTTGGTTTTAGGTTTAGGTTATAGGTTTTTGTTTAGTTTAAGGTTATAGGTTTTGATTTAGGTTATAGGTTTAGGTTTTAGTTTATAGGCTTAGGTTATAGGTTTAGGTTTTGGTTTTAGGTTTAGGTTACAGGTTTTGGTTTAGGTTAAGGTTATAGGTTTTGGTTTGGGTTAAGGTTTAGGTTTTGGGTGTTGCTTCATAATAAAACAGATGCAACTGCCAAAGTGCCACCTGTTGAGTTCAACATCAGATCATGATTAATCCTTTATTTACTTGTCCCTATATTATTTTTTCTAGGAACTCCTTTCCTTCTAAATCTTTTTCTTACTCATTAAGAGGATGATGTCAAAAGCAGCATCATTCGACTGCATGAGTATATGGATGTGGAGATAAATAATATCATGGTTTGCCCTGCAAGTACATTGATCTAAAACCATGCATTACTTGACTTCCTGAGAATGGATATGGTACATTGATCTTTTCCCCATAGTTTTCCGTATCTTGGAAATTTTTTTTCCCTTGTGTTGATAGATTCATTTTAATATTTCACTATGTGGCTATCATTTCAGTTGTTCTGCATGATATTAAGTTGAATTCAACATCATGAGACTGCATGTTAGATCTACATCTTGTTTTTGCTTCATGGAGGATGGAAATTCTGCTCGAGATTGTTCAGTTTTAGTGAAAGTGGTGAACTAAACTTAATAATGTAGACTGAGGAGATCTAGTCAATGTGGGAGGATTAAATTTATATGATCCATTCTTTCGATCTAGGACAATCATGAATGGGTCATAGAACAAAATTACAGTGATTGTACAGTCTCAATCATTTGTTGGTATGTTCCCTTACCTGCAATTTCCTGTTTTTGACTTTATTATAGACAAGATCTTGTAAAACTCAATTCCTTAATTTCTGGCTTCTACGAAATGACCGAAGTGAACTGAATGCTGACCAAATACATACACATACTTTCGCTTTATAAATTCAAGGCAAGTTACATTACTGAAGTGAAAGTGAACTTTACATATCTGAATGACAAATTTTGTGTACCTAGTTTGTTCCTGTTGTTTGGATGAATGGTTAGTGTTGGAAATGAATTATTCCTCTTATTCAAATTCCGCAAATTTCCAGCAATTGGAGTCTTATGGAATGGATCAGCTGTACCTCTATTATGTGGTACGCTCTGGATCTTAAATCATTTATATTGTCTATGGTTTTTATGCTCTTTTCAGTTTCTTAATCATGTAACCTAAAACTATTTGAGAGTTGTTTGTGTTTAGGAGTGTAAGATCATATATCATGTAATGTCAGTGGTGGTCTCTTTATACTTTATATCATATGCATTTAGTCTCAAGATCCTGGTAACTCTTTCTGTGAGTAGTTTTGGACCTGAGCAATTCTGAACAGTACCTCATGAAATAAAGAACAAAAGAAGAAGAAGAAAAGAACAAAGAACAAAAGGAGGGAGGGTGGAGGGGATTCTTCCAATCTGAAAGACTTTTGAAAGGGCCCTTTAAATGTATGTGTTTTTTTTTTTTTAAATAAAATTTAAATTACATCTTTAGCTTATGTGCTTGTGTGGGTGTTGCTCCTTTCTAGCAGGAAGATGTTTTTCGGTTGGTTAGCATCCCATTGGTAAAGAACTCCTTGGCTGGTTTTAGCACTTCCATATTGTCATATGGATAGGTATGAATTGATAATGTGCATGCCTGCAAATGACATGGGTTTTAAAGTTTGGTGAATGGATGGTCTTCATCCAAGTACTTATGCCCATTTCATGTTATGCAGGAAAATCACATTGATCTGAACCAGCTATTGCTATGTCCGGTACTATGATTTGTGCCCTTTGGCACTTAGCAAACAAGATTTCTGAGATGTCCTCTTTTCTAAACTGAAAACACGAATACTAGCCTGGTTCAAAATTTATGTCCTCACGTGAATGTTTCAATGGTGGGTGTTCATTCTCCATTTTTGTTTTTTCCTATTATGTGGCTTACTTACATTTTGTATCTGCTCCATCAGCTAGACATCATCATGATTAGGAACTGAAATGGACCTTCATCAGTATGATGTCGGGTTTATTTTTTAGTGTTTTTTTTTTTCATGCAAAATTCTCTATTTTCATTGACGATTTTATTGAATTGAAGTTGGGTTTCTTTGGAAATTGGTTTGAGATTTGTTTGATAGTATTTTTATGTTTGTTGAGTTGAATTCTTGAAGAAACGATAACCAAGAAAAGGAGGCGGTTGATTGATAAACAGCCCGATGGTAGTAGTGGAAGTTATTCAGGTGGGATCCATGATCTTGAAACACAACTCAAGCTTTATGGTACGGATTCCAAAGAACTCAAGTGGATTTTTCTTTTCTTTTCCTTTCTTTCTGGAAGATGACTTTGAAATGGCATTTAGTTGTTTTGTTTCTTTGAATTTGGCTCTCCAATGCTAGAAAATGGTAACTTTCATTTTGAGTTTTTAAATTCCTAGGTCCTCAACTGCAAAAATTCAAAACCCAAATCCAATTTTTGATTTTTGGATTCAAAATTGTTTGGCATTTAGAGAGCCAAAGTTTTTATGGTCTAAATATAGATGACTTGACCTTTTGTTGTGCAGATGTGGAAAGAAATAAAGGAGATAATTCAACATTGAGATCTTGCTTAATCTCCTCTCAAGAGCTCGTCTCTTTTCTCAACACTTTTCAGGTATTTGGGATCTTCCCCTGCTTCTGTTTCCACCATTACTTCTTGAAAATCTGCTCAAGGGGTGAGAATGAGGAAATGTTGGGTTTTCGTCTATTTGATTTGGGTTAGATGAGTTCTTTTGTATCTACTCATGTCTTTTGGTAATTGATCGCAATGTTAACATTTTCTCAAATTCAAATTTCACAGATTTCACATTGGGCTGGCTTGCTAAAAAGGTGGTTGAACCCAATGGTGATCACATAGAGGATAAACCAGTAAGTTCCTCAGACTTTTTACTCTTGGATGGATGATAAATGTATTTGCGAATGTAAATGAAAATAAAGAACTTATAATATATATATATATGTTATTAATGGAGGATACCTTGTTTAGGGGGACATGAAATTCTTGTAGCTTATGGTATGGTGCCCCAATATTGGTTGTATGTTACTAGTATGTAGTAGATAATACTAGGTTCAATAGTAGATAATACTAGAGAATACCTAAACCCAATCCGAACCCGAAACTGAACCTGATTCCCTAAACCTAAACTTAAACCTATAACCTAAACCTAAACCTATGACCTAAACCTAAACCTAAACTCAATTCCCTAAACCTTAACCTACACCCTAACCTAAACCTATTCTCAAATCCCATAACCTATAACCTAAACCTAAACCTATAACCTAATGCTAAAACCTAAACCTATAACCTAACGTATTCTCAAATCCCTAAACCTAAACCTTAACGTATTCTCAAATCCCTAAACCTATACCTATACCTAATCCTAATCTCAACTCCCTAACCTAAACCCAAACCTAAACTTGAAAACCCAAACCTAAACTTGATCCTGAACCCGATTTCCTAAACCTAAACTTATAACCTTAACCTAAACCTATTCTCAAATCCCAAAACTTATAACTTAAAACCTAAACCTATATAACCTTAACCTAAACCTAAAACTTAACCTATAACCTAAACCTTAACCTATAACCTGAACTTATAACCTAAACCTATAACCTAAACTCAATTTCTTAAACCTTAACCTATAACCTAACCTAAACCTAAACCTATAACCCGAACCCGATTTCCTAAACCTAAACCTTAACGTATTCTCAAATCCCTAAACCTAAACCTAAACCTACACCTACTCCTAATCTCAACTCCCTAACCTAAACCTAAACCTGAACTTGAAAACCCAAACCTAAACCCGATCCCGAACCCGAACCCAATTTCCTAAACCTAAACTTATAACCTTAACCTAAACCTATTCTCAAATCCCAAAACCTATAACCTAAACCTATTCTCAAATCCCAAAACCTATAACCTAAACCTATATAACCTTAACCTAAACCTAAAACTTAACCTATAACCTAAACCTTAACTGATAACCTTTACTTATAACATAAACCTTAACCTATAACCTTAACTTATAACCTAAACCTATAACCTAAACTCAATTTCCTAAACCTTAACCTATAACCTAACCTAAACCTAAACCTATAACCCGAACCCGATTTCCTAAACATAAACCATAACGTATTCTCAAATCCCTAAACCTAAACCAACACCTAATCCTAATCTCAACTCCCTAACCTAAACCTAAACTTAAAAACCCAAACTTAAACCCGAACCCGATTTCCTAAACCTAAACTTATAACCTTAACCTAAACCTATTCTCAAATCTCAAAACCTATAACCTAAAACTAAACTTGAAAACCCAAACCTAAACCTGATTCTGAACCCGATTTCCTAAACCTAAACTTATAACCTTTACCTAAACCTGTTCTCAAATCTCAAAACCTATAACCTAAACTTGAAAACCCAAACCTAAACCCAATTCCGAACCCGAACTTGATTTCCTAAACCTAAACTTATAGGTTATAGTTTAGGTTTAGGTTTAGGGTATTTTTGTTTATGATGTTAAGCTTATATGTATTTATGCGTGAATGAATGTGATGTAGATAAGATTGTTTATGTTTGGATGAATGTAGTTTATGTTTGGATGGATTTAATAGTTTGGGTTTAGATGGATGTGAATGTGAATATGATGAAATATATTATATAACAGTTGTATATCAGGATGAATATGATGAAATATATTGTAACAAGTGTATATCAGGAATTTAGTGCGGGAATTTTTTTTAAAAAAAAAGACTTTTAGCGACCAAAATTTTCTTAGCTAAAAGTTTTGGAAAATATTTTTAGCGACAAATATTTTCGTAGCTAAAAGTTATGCGAATATTTTTTTGCAACGAAAAGTTTCTTGGTTAAAAGTTTTGCAAAATACTTTTAGTGACGAAACCTTTCATAGCTAAAAGTTATGCATATATTTTTTAGGGACAAAAATTTTCGTAGCTAAAAGTTTTGCACATATTTTTTAGCGACGAAAATATTCGCCGCTAAAAGTTTTGTAATTATTTTTAGCGACGAAAATTTTTGTAGCTAAAAGTTTTGCAAATATTTTTTAACGACGAAATTATTCGTCGCTAAAAGTTTTGCAAGTTTTTTGTGACGAAATGTTTCGTCGCTAAAACTTTTTTCTGCGACAAAAATTTTCGTCGATAAAAATCTTTCCTTTGGCGATGATTCAAAATTTTCACCGATAAAACCCTACTACCTCAGAGTTTTAGCGGCAAAAATTTTCGTCGCTAAAACCCTTTAGCTACAAAATTTTAGCTTTTAGCGATGAAAATTTTCATCGCTAAAAGTAGAATTTCTTGTAGTGTTAGAAGGAATTCACTGAGAAATCGAAGGTTACCAATGAGATACAAGGATGCCTCAAATGTTGCGCTTGCCCGCATTACGGATGAGGGAATCCGTCTACCTCCCAGGAAGCATTAGATGATCGAGATGCTGAGAAGTAGATGGCAATGATGCATGATGAGATAGATTCTCTATACAAGAATGAAACATGAGAGCTAGTTGAGCTACTCATTGGAAGGAAAACAATTGTAAGTAGATTTTCAACAAGAAACTAGATAGGTACAAAGCGAGACTGGTTGTGAAGTGTTATGCTTTGAAAGAAGGTGTCAACTTTGTTGAGATATTCACGCCAGTTGTGAAGTAAGTAGGTATCTATCAGATTTGTATTGACGTTGGTTGCCTAATACAATTCAGAATTGGAGTTCTTAGATGTGAAGATAACTTTTTTATACGGGGAATTAGAATAGTAGATTTACATGGAGTAACCTTAAGGGTTCGAGGTATAGGGAGCAGAGAATAAGATTTATAGATTAAAAAGGTTATTTTACTGCCTAAAATAGTTGCCTAGGCAGTGGTATAAAAAGTTTGATTATTTCATGATGAGTTAGTAGTTTATTAGAAGTGAGTTCAATCATTGTGTCTACTTTAGATCATTGAGTGGTGTGGAATTCATAATTTGGTATTGTATGTTAATGATATACTTATCGTCAACCATAACATGTCTGAAATCAACATATTGAGGCTCAATTATCTAGGACATTCGAGATGAAAGATTTGGGGGATGAAAAAATGATTCTCGACATTGATGTACACAAGGACATGGAAAGGAGTAGGTTATAGTTGTCTTATGAAGATTATCTTGAGAAGGTCTTGGTCAAATTTGGGCTTGATAAGGCTTAACTAGTTTAGATACCCCACGCTACTCACTTTCGGCTTTGTTCATAGTAATGTCCTATGTCAGAGGTAGAAAAGTAGTACATACCTCTTGTGCACTACTCATTCACAATTAGCAGTCGTATGTACATTGTAGTTTGTAGCAGATCGAATATTTCACATGCAGTGGGTGTTGTGAGTAGATATATGTCAAACCCTGATAAAACACACTAGGACGTTGTGAAATTGTTACTTTGGTACATATGAGATATAACTAATTACATCTTGACATTCAATAAATTAAGGAGAAACTATTAAACTATGTGGACATTGATTATACTGGTAATGTAGATAACATAAGGTTGACTTCCAGTTACTTATTTTTGTTAACGGGTGGAGCAATCAGTTGGATGTGGAAACTTCAGTCTGTGGTTGCTCTTTCAACAATCGAAGCTGAGTATATGGGAATGACAAAAGTATTTAAGGAAGTTTTTTTTTTTTTTGGATAAAAGGGATGATAAATGAGTTATGTCTTCGGTAAGAAGTCCTGTATGTGTATTGTGACAATGAGAGCACAATAAGTCTGGCAAAGAACTCGGTGTTTCTTTTCTTGACTAAACACATTAATGTTTGTCATCATTGCTATCATTTTATCCTGCAGAGAACAAGTTTTTCTAAACTTCTCTGGGCTTGGCCAAGAAGAATTAAAGAGGAATGTGCAAATGAAGTAATAATGAAACTATGTTAAAGATGGTTATAGATTGTTATAATGGAGTAATGGAGCTGAAAGATTAAAGCCACAGTAGAGATCGTTGTCAGGTTGCCTTTAATATGTGCAGACACCCTATTTTAGTCCAACCAAATTCATACTCAGTATGATAAAAAATTATGTTTTTAAACTGTTGCTCGCTATGATGTTTTAGATGGTTTTGGTTCAACTGAAACCTAACTCGGTCCGACCAAAAACTCCCGATTTAGACAAGATGCTCGTCATGCTGATTTAGTTATTTTATGTTCGATCGAATATATCATCAGCTCAACTTGGTTTGACCGAAGGTGACAACCGGTCCGATCGATCATATGTGCATAAGTTTTAAGAAGTGAGATGTTTCTTAATCTTATATAGGGGTATTTATATACACTTGCAAACGCAATTAGAAGGAATCTCATTGTGCTAAAGGGAGAGTTAGGGTTTTGAGAAGGGATTTCATCTACGAAGAAAAATGAATTTCATCTACGAAGAAGAGAGTTTACAAATATGTAAGTTGATCCATCTATTGTAAGTTTCGAATATAGTGGATTGATCATCTCTTAGTGCCATGGTTTTTTCCTGAAAGGGTTTTCCATATGAAATTTGTATTATGAGATTGTTCAAAATTTTCATTTCTCCGTTGCATATTTAATTCATTTTAAGATTATTTCCGTACTTAACATGTGGTTGTTGTGCACAACAGAGCCTTCATCTAAAGGTGGATCCTGAGCATAATTTCAAATTTGATCCAGGTGTAATGCGTAGCCCTTTGCTTTAAGCTTCATGATCCACGTACAAATGTCTAGATGCATTAGGATTCACTAAAGAATGCCCAAATAGCTGCTAATTAGTGGGTTAAACATTATTCCATGTTGGCCATCCATGACATTTACTTTATATCTAGGTTACGAGGTCAACAATGGCTCTAGTACAAGATGTAAGTGCTAAAATGAATAAAGCACACTTTAGTTGTCAAATTTCATATAGTCAAAACAACTTGTCAAGAAATCTTCAAGTTTGGTCCAAGATTAAGAGAAGATCAAGTTCAAGTCTGGTCCAAGATCAAGAGAAGATCAAGCTTAAGATCAACTGATGTTCTACTAGAAGATCAAGCTCTAAAAGACAAGATGAAGTTACTAATCAAGTTCAAGTCAAAGAAGTTCAGTTATCACACATTTCAAGTAATATTAAACCCTAAAAAGACCTTAGGTTTAGGTGCTTTCAAAAATTATTTAAATTGGGTTTTTATACTTGTGTTTGCTTGGATTTTGACTAGCCTAAGGTTTGGTTAGACTAGTCTAAGTTTTCTCGGCCAGTCCAACTTCAAATTGAAGCAAAACGGATTTTTTGTTGCAAATTCGACTAGTCAAATTTTTTATTTGACTAGTTGATGGAGGACCTTCGACCAGCCCTAGGGATTTCGGCTTGAAGTCCATCAACTAAATCGGTTCAGATTTTGAGATCTTCGACCAGTCGAAGAACACCTTCGACTACTCAAGCAGAGCTCTTCGACTAGTCAAACTAGGCCTCCGACTAGTCGAAGATTGGATATATCTTATCCTGCTCAAATATGAAAATTCATTGAATAAAATTCGATGCTCGAGCTATTCGAAGACTGGCTTAAGCAGGTCGAAGATTCAACTTCTTTGCCTATAAATTTAGGTTCTCTTTCAATTCGAAATATCAATTATTATCATCAAAATTCTTCTGCAAGAGAGAGAGAGAGGCTCCAATTATTAGCATGCTATTGAACGGTATTTACAAATTATTTTTATAGTTTTTGTTTAATTTTCTTAATCTCAGATTCTGTCATTCTGATTTTAAAGAGAGTGAATACTACTATTCTTTTAAGATTTAAGAGAATTAATTTAAGTATCCATTGATTTGAACTTAATTAAAATTAATAAAACCCTGGACCTTTTCTATGTGACTGAACATTGAACAATCGACATTTAAGAAAAGCGGTTCATCGGCTACAGCTTCTGAAACGACTTCTACGATGAAGATAAGTATACCTTCAATTCTTATTTTGGTTTTTCTGAGATAGCTAGAAAATCTTAGTGTAGGTTTTGTCTGAGATAGGCTAAAAATCTCAGTGCGGGGTTTGATTGTGATAGCCCTGTAAAATCACTAGTGCATCAGGTTTTAAGGTGACCCTAAGAAAACCTTTTTCATAGTGAAAGCCAAGATTATGTGGAGAGTAATTTTGGGAGTGGAGTAGGTGTGGTTGTTTTAGAACATTTATTGACACACCGAACCACTATAATTCTCTATGTTATGGTGTGTATGGTTGTATTTACATCTCAGTTTAAGTGGTGAATGATTGTAATATTTAATTTTATTTAATCTTGCAAAGTTTAGGATTTTTTATTTTAAAAGTATTCGTGAAATAAGGTTGTCCTGCCTAAACTTTTTAGGTGAAGGTTGTCCTACGAATCAATTGAAATCAACATTTCAATACTTAGACAATTAATATCTCTACTTTGTTTATTATTCAGCACTTTATTCGATTATTTGGCATAGTTTTATTCAACCCCCCTCCCCTTTAGGACTTCTTAAGCTCTCCTTTTGTCACGCCTCAGACTTAGTAACAGGACTTACAAGGAACCTAGTGGCCGGTTCTAGCCGCAACAATCTCTGTAGTATCCCATTCTCGGCTCTTGAGGCAAGTTCCTATCCTGAGATCCTACAAGGAAGATTTCCATAGCAGTATAATCATTTCCAATACGAGTATACCTAAGATCACAATAAGTATATCTGAGAATAACAAAGGCACACATCACAAAATCCACTAAGAATTTAAACTTTACAAGCTTTTATAAGGTCCAAAAGGACATACGTAAGGTAGTAGAAAAATGAGAGAAAAATTTGTAACACTAGGGTCCTCAAGCTCAACTCTACTCCAAGCTCTGCCTCTACGACGCCTGCCTAAGATCTCCTGCACGCATCAATCGTGCATAAGCTTATAGAAGCTTAGAGGGTGGTGAAAGTGTGTGACAATGGTGCATAGAAGAATAATAGGAAGTATAAGAAGAGGAACATGCTTAATGACAATATCACCAGCCTTACCAAGGTTTATCATGAATACGATGCAATGAGTATTGGGCGCCATACCAAGGCAATGCATGAAGAGGCTTATGCAGCTGATGCGAATGCGATGCAAAGTAATGTCAGTGCTCATATCCAATCCACATATCAAGTATATTTACAATCATAAGGAAATTACCGGGGTCCATTACACTACTGGATGACTGTTGCTCTACAGACCCTGCACAGTCAAACGAGCATAAGAGACCTCACTACCTGCCTGTGGACAGCTAATCACCAACAAGGCTTGACGGTAGTGGACCCATTTCACAAGCTAGTCAAACTCAGCCTAGTAATGCCCTCTTACATCAGGCGAGTAAGGCCATACCCCTATCTAACCGATTACACGACAGTGGGAGTCACGGCCTAACGTTATAAGGCCCTTGTATGCTCATATATTTCATCTGGTCACGGCGTTGGAGCAAATCCTTGGTACTATGAAACTTTTTGAGAATTTCACTCATGGGCATCCTATGCACCTAGTATGCTCAAGTATCGTTTCTGCTGTATACACATACGACCATCCACAAATACCCTGTGGAGGTAAGGCCCTGATGAAGGAAGGGTAGTATCATCATGAAATGTCATGCCAATGTATGAGTCACACATACAGATCATGCACCAGCTTCATGCACTTAATGTGCATAAGGGGAGAAACTCCATCCCTCTATGATCACCATACAATGCAATCAATACACACAGATGATGCATATCGGTCACAATGATGTAAGTGTTCTATGTGTAAAATATATTCCTCCTTTCCAAGGAGGGATGAAGTCTAGATATATAGACAGGTATTATAAGGAGAAGTAGAGTCCTATAGTGGGGGCCCAACACTTTGGGGTGACCCACAAGCTAAGAGAGTCATAAAGCCTTAAGGAGGAAATGGTCCTAACAAGGTCTAAGGTGGGCCTTTAACCACCTATGAGGACCCTATGGGCCTACCTTAGGGCCACTAAGGAGGACAACCAACCTCAACTGAGTCCCAAAAGGTAGCCCGCTACGCATATAAAGTAAAGTCCAAGGCCCAAGCAATCCATGTCCTAGTGGGCCATACCCTAAGCCCAATGCATAGGCAACATGGTGGGCCCTCAAGCAAGGTTTGGGCTTAACCATAAAGGTCATGGGTCCACTCATTGTGGTGGGCCTAATGGGCAACTCATTATTCCAACATATGGGTAATCATTATAGTTAATACAAGTAAGTTGGGCCTCACATCTTGGCCCAAGTATGGATTTATTTTAGTGGGCAGGCAAGGGCCCAACTACTTGAGTATTTGGCCCATAAAACCCATCACAATGGCATGATAAATATAGGCCTCAAGGGTCCAATGGGCCTTTTAGAAAGTTTCAAGACAATGGGCCTAGGAAAACCAAACAAATAACTAAAAAGACTAGTCCAATAAAACCCAATTGGAATGAGCCTTAAATATGCACTAATTAAGCCTAAAACGTAATTAAAAGAAATAGGGCAAGATATGTGTAATAATATCCCTAAATTTGGTGGACCATGCTGCCCCCAAAATATTAATTTATGGGCAGCAATCATGGGCCTATTGCTGAAATTCCAGCCCATCCACAATCTGGGCTTGGTAAAAATTCCAAAATAATTAATTCATAAATTTATTTTAGTTCCTGGTGACCCATACATGTCACAGGGGGGGTCCACCAGATAAAGGGAATGGATTTAACACGTAAATCAAATGGGCCATGCAGCTGGACTGGACATCCAGTAGCAGCCCAATAGGGTAGGCATCCCATGCATAGGTAGCTCTATGGGCCTGGGTATATGGCCCAAAAATTCATCCAATGGGACAGAATTGGATGCTACCAAAGGGGAGGATGATCAAGTCCCCTATGGACCCCACATAGATAAACTATAGGATATAAAATATTTAACGCCCTAAACATCGGGGGTCGAGCAAAGCTCAGCTCCCGAGTTTCAACGCATCACTTATGCAACACAGATAATGATGATTATGATGAGAGCATTGAAACATGAATGAGATTATACCAAAACAGCATATCATACTCTAGAGACAGTTAAATTTACAAGCGAAAGACTGTGATAGATATGTAAAATATATAAACTGTGGTGAGTCTCCAGAGTGTGATAAGGTTACCAGGTTAATTCATTATAAGTACAATTTCAAATTATACCAAGTTGTGTAAGGTCATCTAGTCAATATCCCAGTAAGCCTCATCGATCAGGACACGGCTCACTGGAGCCCGCCTGAAACTGCATAAAGGAGGAATCCTCTTCATCCTCATAAAAGTCCGGCTCCGCTTCACAGCATCGCCATCATTTGAAACTCAAACAAGTCTGGTTGGTGTGTACAACACCATCCCGTAACGTGGGAGTTAGTGATCACTCAGTGGAACAATAAAGCATAGGTTAACATGTTATCAAAACAGTCAAGCAGTACAATCAATAATCATAAGTACTATTATTAATACAAGAATGAAATGCTGTCATGATGTATGCCCTCACCAACATACTCCCTCATGTGACGCCATCTTACGTTCGCAACATGCTTTCATTCCTCAGTGCTCCACATCTTCCAGGCACCTGCAGTGCAATGATGAGCATGATTACCGAGTTGTTATTAGTCCATTTCAAACAGCAGGATTGGGAAACTAAGGTACCTCCCTTGTATCATTCCCAAACATGATCCATTCTAGGGTCGTTAAACCTAGATAATCTTATACGATAGTGTGGTTCTAGGGCGCTGTAAAGGCTGTCAGGACTGTTACACGTAATCGTTACTCCACTCCCCCATCACCTTTTTAACGGTTCATCATTAAATTGATACAGGCCTAGTTCATACTCTATTCACTGAGGCAAAACTCGTCGCCTCACCACAAATTCAGAGTATGTTCGAGGTCATTACAAAGGGCTCGTCACCAATCAGTGTAGGTTGACAGCTCGAATATAGTGTCCCATACCACCATAATCGGCTCACGAATCTGGTTACTCAATGGACACTACGGGGAGGTACGTGGCCCCTACGTAGGCCAACAGCTCGACCACGGTGTCCCATACCACCATGCCCGGCTCATGAATCTTAGCGGATCGAGGTACCATGGTTAACGGGATTTCACTGGTAAGTTTGGTACCCTAGGTTCAAGCAGAGTCGTCCAAATATGGTGAACATACATAAGACAGATCGGGTTGCTTGACGAGCTCCCTAGCTCGAGCACACAACAAGTTGAATGATATGAAGCGCATAAGTACTTCGTGTGGCCAGCCACTATCACCAATCGAAGTACGACTCGGGTTCGTCGAACACATCTCACATGGCGAATGAATCTCAGCCACGCATTCATTTTTGTTTCCGATTGCCTGGACTATAATTATAGCCCCAAACACAATCAATCCCTTATTCAGAAGCATGTAGAGTAAAGCAAAATAAACAAAGTAATTCAAGCAGGTTAACAAACATGTCATAAAGCATGTTACAAGCACAATATAAACAAGAAATACAAACACAGATATTTCATAGTAAGCGATTAACTGAAACAACCAACATGGAGGAAATCATATATGTTTCTAAGATATTTGAAAATCCTATCTCAACACTGCAATTAAATTTAGTTCGTCACACAATTTCTCACACAGGCATTTTATCAAACACTTAAACTATACCACTCCAACATACATGACGTATGTTGATTTTAACATAGAATAGGATAAATCCTTATAACAAGGAGTTGTTGCATACACATCAATCATGTTCTTACATTTAATACATATGGCAGGCATAAATCATAAATCCATATTTATTTAGTCATTTCAACAAACACTTAGACTACACACATTAGCCTACATAAACTATGTTGGCCAAAATGTGTACTAGGGCGAATCCTTTCGCCAAACAGGTCATACATGCATAACTAGCATATATACACGACAATTACTCATGGCAATCATATCAGCGAAATTTATACGGATACGGTATTTTCTACAAATACCTAAAATACACAAAATTCCATATTCTTCGTATTTAATCGAAACGGAAAACAGACAACACTTTATACATGTGCAATTGCATGCAGATCATGAATCTATCATTATCTGACATTGAAAACATTGAAAACCATAACCTATACACCTAAAGTCTACACGTTTTGTCGTAGAATCCTAACGAAATCCAATAGGTTCGCTAAGCTTTCGTATTCGGCAGTTTGGTAACCTATAGGATGAAATAAGTTAGCTATTTCATCACGTACAACTATCAAAACCCTAAATCAGTTTAGAGTTAGGGTTTCTTACCTAGAAATGACGCCGGAATCACCGAGAAAGCGATTAGATAGGGGTGGTTGAGCTTACATAGCGGCAGGGTATAGCATCAGGGAGATCCTCCCACAACTCTCACACTTTCTCTCTCTTTTCTTAAAATTTTTCTCAAATTCGTATGGCTGAATGAGAGAGGGATTTAAGGTCCTTATATAGGCTCAAAACTCTCTAAAATATACTCCAGATCAAGGTATACTTAGGTTATAGCCAAAGTGAGGCTGTTCCATCTCAACGGAACACTTCTGACGGCCCCCCTTGAGTCAAAGGTCGGGCTTAAGCTCACAAACTATGGATCTAAGTATGGCTAAGTTTTCGTTTCAGTCGGGATTCTAGATCACAAATGGCGGACCAGTTTTAGTTCAACGATCATTGAATCTCAATCGGAGATTCCGTGTACATGGATATGTTTGGGGAAATAGCTCGAGGGTGAAATTTTACTATGGATCTTATATTTGGCCCGTAAGAGACAAGTCTCAGATTACTTAAATTTATATTTTATTTCTAAATATTTATATTTTATTACTTAAATTTATATTTCAGTCGGGATTCTAGATCACAAATGGCGGACCAGTTTTAGTTCAACGGTCATTGAATCTCAATCGGAGATTCCGTGTACATGGATATGTTTGAAATATCAATCGAGGGTGAAATTTTCCGAGTACATGGATATATTTGGGTAAGAAATATCTCGATTACTTAAATTTATATTTTATTTCTAAATATTTATATTTTATTACTTAAATTTATATTTCAGTCGGGATTCTAGATCACAAATGGCGGACCAGTTTTAGTTCAACGGTCATTGAATCTCAATCGGAGATTCCGTGTACATGGATATGTTTGGGGAAATATCCCCGATCCGAGGGTGAAATTTTGCCTGATTCTGACGGTCGGATTGCTTATATTTGGCCCGTAAGAGATAAGTCTCAGATTACTTAAATTTATATTTTATTTCTAAATATTTTCACCTTTCTCACACTCTTCACTCCGGGTTCAAGCGAATTGCACTGGAACACTATCTGGATTTGATTTTCGAGATGGTTGTCAAGCCCAGAAAGGCGGTCCTAATTCCTTAACTTCGTATTAATTGGACTTCTGACGTGTGGTTCAAATCTGAAATGGAGTTTCAATGTGCTCCCGAGAGTAACTGGGTAATGAGATTGATCCTAGATTTTAGGGTAATCTAGCGTCAATGATTCTACAAGTTTTGGGTCTTGCAGATCGTATTTAAAGTGGATCAAGCGGATTTCGTAGCTAATCTAGTTTAACACTTAGTTACCTTGTGAAGGATAAGGTAGTGAAAGTGAGATTTGTAAAGGAAATGGGTTAAGAAGCGATTTTAGACTATGGGATTGAGTTCTGACAAGTTAATAAGGTGTCAGGAGTAACCCATTGCCTAAGGACGTTTAATTCCAGGTTAACAAAAATTCGGGATGTTACAATCTACCCCCCTTAAAATAAAATTTCATCCCCAAAATTGCCTAAGGGTAATAAGGAAAGATTTAATTATTTCATTGCCTAAGTTTTATTGATTTCAAGTTTCTACGCGTGGTAGGGTATATACTAGCCTGGTTCATTTTATTCTACCCCCCTTGAAACTTATTTCTTTATCCATTTCTCATATCCTAATGGTTTATACAATTTATTTCTTTACCTATTTGGAGTCTTGACGACGATTCCCACCTAGTTAGAGTAAGGTAGCTGTTTTCAATGTTTGACCAACACGAAGAGACAGTTATAGTGGGCTTGATCCCTATACATCGATCATCTACCTGACCAAGGTAGAAGGCTCATAGTATCCCTTCATAGTCCTGATAGATCCTGGTTTTCTGCTCTGTCAAGCAGTGAGTTCATTGGTAGTCACCCAGGATTGA
Source organism: Magnolia changhungtana (assembly GCA_030180095.1). Classification (NCBI taxonomy): domain Eukaryota; kingdom Viridiplantae; phylum Streptophyta; class Magnoliopsida; order Magnoliales; family Magnoliaceae; genus Magnolia; species Magnolia changhungtana. Next base: position 280,961 of record JASAUF010000387.1, read on the forward strand.
GAATTGGGTCAAGCTGCGAATACTTCGCAGTTGTATATTTCAATAACTCCGTAGACTGATCACTCTAAAAACTTAGGGAATGCCCATCATAGAGAGTTTCAAATGTCCTATTTCTCGGGTTGCCCTTTAGGTCTTGGTCTAAAAAAATCCTCATCTCATTCTATGTCCGAGATAGGGTAGCTCATCCTATTTAGTGATCTGTCTTTATGTATAGTCTGGATCAACTCCATTCGATCCTAGGCCAATGGGGCAAGGGTCCATTACACTTCCGCTACGCCACCCAGATCAAAGAGGTGTATTAGCCGACTTAACTAAGTCTATCATTCAATTGGCTTAGCATAATTAATTAGTCTTTTACTTTTCTTAGCCTAACCAGTAGTTTAGACTTAATCTAGGAGTAGCGGTAATCCACTGGTTGTACTCCATAGTCTATGCTTATACACTAGATGATTTTATACCCTTTCTAATATAAGAAATTGTTTTATCTCTTAGGGTTAAACGTTGTCTAATTGGAATTGAGTTGTACGGACTTAAATTTAACTATTCTCGAGCACTTCACACATGCTCATACCAGCTAAGAGGGTCCTAAGGTTCACATTTTTAATTTGTTGGATTTCCTATACGGTCATGTCTGTCGAAATCTAGGAACACCGCTCTGGGTCCAAAACTCCAAGGGCCTATTTATCAAACAACCATTTACTCTAAAAGCTTAAACTGTCAGAGTGTGGTGGGTTAATGTATATCAACAGACTTTATCACTTCAACACTATTTGGCAAGTGGTCTTAAGTTGTATTTAATGGGCTTGCATTGCTAATCCCTCCTCGAAATTGGGAGTCGCATGGTTGGTGGGAGGGTGGGTGGGGATCAATTTTATAGACTTTGGAAAATGAGACTTGTGTGGGAAAGCGTGAGATGGGAGTTCCAAATCCCAGGATGAGGAATTTCTAAGTGTAATAGGAAAACCCGGGATATACTTTTCATTGCATACATTCCAAACATGGCATTGGAAAACATGGGATACATCCAATCTAGGGGCCATACCTTACACATACATTTATTGTTACTTATACAATTCTATCCACCAAACTCACCTAATGCAGTTGGCCGAACGGGCCCTAAACGTCCTCAAACATCTAAAACATTCTACCAATTACTACACCCATCAACATGAAAACAAAAACATCCAAAGATGGTAACTCATGTAAATTATAAGACAATAGTATGGATGATTGAGCCCCTAAGAAAATGGCCGTACAAGCTCAGATAGAGCCATGGAAAATGAGGATAAGGGGAAACGGGGGCTGGAGTTTTTGGTTCTCCATGAGTTTGAACCTCAACAGGGATTGTGAAGGCCCAAAAGACAGTGATTGAAGATGAAATATGGAAAGGTAGGATGGGTTAGGGAGCTTACATGTTTTTAAGCTCCAAATGGGGCATGTAAGAGCCCAAATGAGAGTGAATGGAGAGGGTAGGGAGGTAGGGATGGCTGTGAACAATGGATATAGGTGGGTTGTGGCCGAAAATGATAAATCGGATGATCGAGAGGTAGATTTGAGAGAGAGGATGGCAAGTTTAAAGAGAAATGAGAGCTTGGAGGTGCTTGAGAGGGAGGGGGCAAAACGGAGTAAAAACAGGGGTCCCTACAAAATTTGGTGGGCACCACACGTAACTAGGGGTCGGGCTGACCCTGACCAGCACCGGCCCGACCAGCCCGGCCCAACCTGACCGTGGTTCCGCCACTGTCGACCGGACCATCCGCAGTGCCGCCGCGGTAAGGCGATGTTCACCACCCTCTCATGGTGCCAATGGTACCCCAGGTCTGTCCCGTGTCCCTCTGGATTACATCATGTGGCCCACGACTTTGTTTCGAATCGTTTCAGGGCCAATTTGCAAACTGGAATGAGCTTATGTGACGTGTAGCATATGTTTTGGGGTAGGAGGCACTAATCTATGCAACTAACCCATTTATTTGGTTAGATTCTAAAAGGTTAAGGGTCAAAACTCATTTTATTCATTTATTTATTATTTATGGTAAGTTTTAGTTTCGGTATTGTTCTTCTTCATTTATACCCTAGGATTGGTGTGTATTATGAATGTGCTTAAAAGAAATGAAGAATACGGTGGTGGAGGGTAAGATTTGAAGGAATTGGATAAAAGGGGGTTTTAGGCTTTGAGATTAAGTGTAAGGTGTTGTGGTTGACCCACAACCTAAGGACATTCATTTCCAGGGAACGACTCAAACCCGTAAACTGACGGCCGACTTAGGTCGTTTCACGCGACCAAAGATACGTTGTGGACTAAATTACCGTATAATCTCACCTGTTGGCGAAACTTGGGATTCGAATATGGTTACTAGATTTTATTACCCCCTTCCTAATTCAGAGTGCATTAGAGTGTGTCGTGTTACCATAACCCAGGCCCGGTTTAATCCAAATCATGCTCTGATACCATCTTGTAATGCCATGAAAATCGGGGTCAAGTAAAGCTCAGCTCCCGAGTTCCAATACATCACTTATGCAACATAGATAATGATGATTATGATGAGAGCATTAAAACATGAATGAGATTATACCAAAACAGCATATCATACTCCAGAGACAGTTAAATTTACAAGCGAAAGACTATGATATATATGTAAAATATATAAACTGTGGTGAGTCTCTAGAGTGTGATAAGGTTACCAGGTTAATTCATTAAAAGTATAATTTCAAATTATACCAAGTTGTGTAAGGTCATCTAGTCAATATCCCAGAAAGCCTCGTCGATTAGGACACAACTCACAGAAACCCGCCTGAAACTGCATAAAGGAGGAATCCTCCTCATCCTCATAAAAGTCCGGCTCTGCTTCGCAGCATCACCATCATCTGAAACTCAAACAAGTCTCCTTGGTGTGTACAACACCGTCCTGTAACGTGGGAGTGAGTGATCAACTCAGTGGAATAATAAAGCATAGGTTAACATGTTATCAAAACAGTCAAGCAGTAATGATAAAGCAGTACAATCAACAATCCTAAGTACTCTTGTTAATGCAAGTATGAAATACTATCATGATGCATGCCCTCACCAACATACTCCCTCATGCGATACCATCTTACGTTCGCGGGATGCTCTCATTCCTCAGTGCTCCACATCTTCCAGGCACATGCAGTGCAATGATGAGCATGATTACCAAGTTGTTATTAGTCCATTTCAAACAGCAGGATTGGGAAACTAAGGTACCTCCCTTGTATCATTCCCAAACATGATCCATTCTAGGGTCGTCAAACCTAGATAATCTCATACGATAGTGTGGTTCTAGGGTGCTGTAAAGGCTGCCAAGGCTGTTACACGTAATCGTTACACCACTCCGCCATCACCTTTTTAATGGTTCATCACTAAATTGATACAGGCCTAGTTTATACTCTATTCACCACGGTAAAACTCGTCGCCTTACCGCAAATTCAGAGTATGCTCGAGGTCACTACAAAGGGCTCGTCACCAATCAGTGTAGGCCGACAGCTCGAATATAGTGTCCCATACCACCATAATTGGCTCACGAGTCTGATTGCTCAATGGACACTACAGGGAGGCACGTGGCCCCAGCGTACGCCAACAGTTCGACCACGCTGTCCCATACCACCCTGCCCGGCTCATGAGTCTTAGCGGATCAAGGTACCATGGTTAACGTGATTTCACTGGTAAGTTTGGTAACCTAGGTTCAAGCAGATGCGTCCAAACATAGTGAACATACATAAGACTGATTGGGTTGCTTGACGAGCTCCCTAGCTCGAGCGCACAACAAGTTGAACGATATGAAGCGCATAAGCACTTCGTGTGGCTAGCCACTACCGCCAACCGAAGTACGACTCGGGTTCGTCGAACACATCTCACGTGGCGAATGAATCTCAACCACGCATTCATTTTCATTTTCGATTGCTTGGACTATAATCATAGCCCCAAACACAATCAATCCTTCATTCAGAAGCATGTAGAGTAAAGCAGAATAAACAAAGTAATTCAAGCATGTTAACAAACATGTCATAAAGCATGTTACAAGCACAATATAAACAAGAAATACAAACACATATATTTTATAGTAAGCAATTAACTGAAACAACCAATATGGAGGAAATCATATATGTTTCTAAGATAGTTGAGAATCCTATCTCAACACTACTATTAAATTTAGTTCGTCATCCAATTTCTCACACAGGCATTTTATTAAACACTTGAACTACACCACTCCAACATACATGACATATGTTGATTTCAACATAGAATAGGACAAATCCTTATAGCAAGGAGTTGTCGTATACACATCAATCATGTTCTTACATTTAGTACATATGGCAGGCATAAATCATAAATCCATATTTATTTAGTCAATTCAACAAACACTTAGACTACACATATTAGCCTACATAAACTATGTTGGCCAAAATGTGTACTAGGGCGAATCCTTTCGCCAAACAGGTCATACATGCATAACTAGCATATATACATGGCAATTACTCATGGCAATCATATCAGTGAAATTTATACGGATACGGTATTTTCTACAAATACCTAAAATATACAAAATTCCATATTCTTCGTATTTAATCGAAACGGAAAACAGACAACACTTTATACATGTGCAATTGTATGCAGATCATCAATCTATCATTATCTGACATTGAAAGCGTTGAAAACCATAACCTGTACACCTAAAGTTCGCACCTTTTGTCGTAGAATCGTAACGAAATCTGATAGGTTTGCTAAGCTTTCGTATTCGGCAGTTTGGTAACCTATAGGATGAAATAGTTTAGCTATTTTATCACGTACAACTATCAAAACTCCAAATTAGTTTAGGGTTAGGGTTTCTTACCTAGAAATGACGCTGGAATCACCGAAAAAGCGATTAGATAGGGGTGGTTAAGCTTACATAGCGGCAAGGTAGAGCATCAGGGAGATCCTCCCACAACCCTCATACTTTCTCTCTCTTTTCTTAGAGTTTTTCTCAAATTCGTATGGCTAAATGAGAGAGGGTTTTAAGGTCCTTATAGAGGCCCAAAACTCTCCAAAATAGACTCCAGGTCAAGGTATACTTAGGTTATAGCCGAAGTGAGGTTGTTCCGTCTTAACGGAGCACTTCTGGTGGCCCCCCTTGAGCCAAAGGTCGGACTTAAGCTCACTGAGTATGGATCTAAGTATGGCTAAGTTTTCGTTTCAGTTGAGATTCCAGATCGTAAATGGCGGACCAGTTTCAGTTCAACGATCACTGAATCTCGATCGGAGATTCCAAGTACATGGATATGTTTGGGAAAATATCCCTCATCCAAGGGTGTAATTTTGCCTGATTCTGACGGTTTGATTGCTTATATTTGGCCCGCAAGCGACAAGTCTCAGATTACTTAAATTTATATTTTATTTCTAAATATTTTCACCTTTCTCACACTCTTCACTCCGGGTTCAAGCGAATTACACTAGGATACCATCTGGATTTAATTTCTGAGATGGTTATCAAGCCCAACAAGGCGGTCCTAATTCCTTAACTTCGTATTAATCGGACTTCCGACGTGCGGTTCAAATCTGAAACGGAGCTCCCAAGAGCAACTGGGTAATGAGATTGGTCCTAGATTTTAGGGTAACCTAGCGTCAATGATTCTACAAGTTTTGGGTCTTGCAGATCGTATTTAAAGTGGATCAAGCGGATTTCGTAGCTAATCTAGTTTATCACTTAATTACCTTGTGAAGGATAAGGTAGTGAAAGTGAGATTTGTGAAGGAAATGGGTTAAGAAGCGATTTTAGACTGTGGGATTGAGTTTTGACAAGTTAATAAGGTGTCAGGAGCAACCCATTGCCTAAGGACATCTAATTCCAGGTTGGCAAAAATCTGGGATATTAGAAAATATATTAAGGTGGGCCCACAAAGTGGCCTGGTCGACCAGCCAAGGCTGGACGCCCCAGCCTGGGCGTCCCAGCCTGATGGATCACTCCAGGTAGTACCACGGACGGTACAGGGTCTAGTTGGTCCTAAAATTTTGTAGATTGGTACTTCCATGGGTGGGGCACACCTCCACAAAATTTTATGATTTTTGGATACTCAAAAGTATTTTAATTAATTTAAAGAAAATAGTCTATCCAAAAAATTGGGTTGCCCTGGATGTCCTAACGTGGTGGGCCGGTCCAACACTTGCCATGGTGTGCACAGGGTCCTTTAGCCCTAATATTTGGTAGGTGGTTCCTACCATATGTGGGACACCTTTCTGTAAATTTTCATAATTTTTGGATACCCAAAAGTATTTTAATTAAATTCAAAATTACAATCTGTCCCAGGTGAAATGCTGCTGGAATTAAAACTGTTCCTATGTTTGGGACCATATGGAGTGGGCCTGGACCCACCCAAACCCTTGGAAAATTGGGGGAAAAGGTGTCCCTACATCTGCACAACAAGTGGGGTCCACTGGGGCGGCTCACTTCTTCCAAAAGGTCAGGTGAATATGGTGTTTGCCTCCATACTGTATTGTTGAGCTGTCCAGAAATTTCTGGACAATTAGCCATCTTTGGCCTAACCCATGAGCCTCAAACATGGGAGGTAGGGTGTGGGCCTTATCTCATATCAAAGTGGGGTCCACACACTATGAAAAACCTAAAAAAAATTTAGGATAAATGGCCGGAAAATAGGTCTAAACAGTAGCTCAAGACACATGCTCCAACTGGGCCTGAAATCTGAACAGTGACATAGGTTGTCCATATTTCAGCCCATGCAAATAAATCAAGGGTCCATAGCCCTGATTCCTCATGTGGGGTCCACCCCGATAAGGTCACAAAATTCCAGACCCATCAGAGCTCTCAAGCCTCCATGAAAATCCATTTTAGAGGTCATCCAAACCATGCATGCATGATTGGGCTTGGACATCCAATCAAGGTGGGCTTGGACGTCCCATCTTGCTAGGGGCCCGGGATCTTACTGACCTACTTTGGTGGGCCACACATCATCAGAGAATGTACGGAAGAAGATAAGAGAAAGGAGAGAGAGAAGGAGAAAGATCGGTAATAGGTGGGAGGTCCCGCCACTAATGAACCACCTACACACAAATTCACACCATCACTATATCATACACTTATATACAAGCCAAGATACATCAAAATAAGTTGTTAGATGGTAGGGATCCCTTCCCTACATGCATGCAAAGGCCTAGGTGGCCCATGAGATGCAATAAATAAGAGGAGGTCATCATGGTGGGTCCATAGAAAATGCCCCTCCATGGAATGGATTGTGAAGGATCTAGGCCCTTGGCCTTCATCCTAAGAACTATATAGGGCCTCCACCATGGATCGGTGGGCCCTACATGCTTCCATGCATATAGCAAAACAGAAAGGAAGAAAGGGAAGAAGAAGAAGGATAGATAAAGCCAAGAAAAAGCACCCACCTCAAAGATCTCCACCAAAACTCCAACTCTAGGCTTCTAAGGCTCCAAGCAAGAAAGATTGAAGGGGTGAGATATGATTTTGATGGATGGATTGAGGAGAAATGGAGGAGAAGGGGGTTGGAGTGTTGGAAGCTTGCAAGAGGGAGAGGAGAGGGAGAGATAGAGAGAATGAGAAGAAAGAGAGAGGGAGATAGAGTTGTAGGAGAGTCAAACCATAATGGCCTATGGTGACAATAACAAAGTGCTAGGCTTTATTAGGTCTTAGGGTGGTAGGCTAGTAGGCTTTATAGCAAACCTACTATAGGGTGACATCATCCTTACACAAGTACCTAGGAAAACGTCTGGGGTAGGGTCCACCATCACACATCAAAGGCCCAAATCGAACGTTACCCATAACTCATGATGTACACATCAGATTCATGTAGGAGACATGACGTTGGAACCGCAACGATGATGCGAACGCGATGACATAGGTCTCGAGTCGATCCGAGTCGGGTTTACGTGACCAAACTCAAGGATGATCGCAAACACTATTCGAAGCTCGAAGGTCGCTGGAATTACACCAGTAGGACTACGGAACCAAAATGAACGAGATACACACTCACGCACACACTTGCACATGTGCGAACTCGGGTCGGGTCTCATAATCCTCCTCACCAACAAAGAAATTTTATCCTCAAAATTGACAAAATCAGAGCAACAAAAATGCATAAACATCATATATATATATATATATATATACATATCAATCATCAATCACAAGAGAAGGCAACACAAGCAATCAATCATTGAAAAAATGGGAATAACGCTCTCTAATCTCAGCCTCGCAAGACTCCTCATCCTCCCGAATGATGACCCCATTGCACCTTCACTAAGGGAATGACCTTAGTCCTGAAGACCTACTCCTTCCGATCAATAATACGAATTGGCTGCTCAATGCAGGAAGCATCCTCATGGACCTCGAGTGGCTGCCAATCAATCACAAGAATAGTGTCCGACCCACACTTCCTCAACATAAAAACATAGAATACGTTGTGGATCACGGACAACTCTGGAGGTAAGGCAAGCCTATAGGCCACAGTGCCCAAGTGCTCGGTAATCTCAAAAGGTCCAATAATTTTGGGCGAGCTTGCCCTTCACACCAGAGCGAATCACGCCTTTCAAGATGAGACCTTGAGATATACCATGTCCCCAACTGTGATTAACAAAACTCTTCTGCCGGCTTTGAGCATGCGCATCCTCTGGCTGATAACATCAATAGCCTCTGACATCTGCAGCACAAGTTCGAGACCTAAGAGATGATGCTCTCCAACCTCGGTCCAACAACTAGGAGATCTGCACAGTCTGCTATAAAGTGCCTTAACAAGAGTCATGTCGATAGTCGCCTGATAGTTGTTGTTGTTACGCGAACTCGACGAGGTACATATGCTCATCCCAACTGCCCGCAAAGTCGATCACACAGGCTCTAAGCATATCCTCAAGGATCTGGTTGACCCTTTCAGTCTGCCCATCCGTCTGTGGATGATAAGTGGTGCCGAGACATAAAGTGACCCCCATCGCCTGCTGGAAACTCCTCCAAAACTGAGATGTAAATCTAGAGTCTCGATCTGAAACGATCGAAACTAGGATGCTATGCAGTCTCACTATCTCCTCAATGAACACTTTTGCAAGTCAGTCCATCAACCAGGAAGCACGCACTAGAATTAAATGAGCCGACTTCGTCAGACGATCGACGATAACTCAGATGGTATCGTGACTACGCTGAGTCCTCAGCAAACCTGCGATGAAGTCCATCGACATGTGCTCCCACTTCCACTCTAGAACGCTTAACGGCTGCAAGGGACCAGGGGGTTTTTGATAATCAGCCTTGACACGCTGGCATGTGTCACACTCGACCAGAAACCAAGCAATCTGGCACTTCATCCTCTACCAGAAGTACTGTCTCCTCATATCACAATACATCTTCGTGGAGCCAGGGTGAATACTAAGTCTCAATCGGTGTGCCTCGGTCATCAGATCATAATACTTTTACCGGCGTTTGTTACAAATTTTACCTGCATTTCTTATATCTTTTACTGGCATTTTTACAATTATTGGTAGTGTTTCTCATAGGTTTAGGCATTTTTATAGCTTTTACCGATGTTTCTCATAGCTTTTACTAGTGTGTTTTGCAGTTTTTATCGGCGCTTTTAAGTTTTTAATGGCGCTTTTATAGTTTTTACCGACAATCACCGGAAAAATGTGCCGCTAAAGTCTCTATTTTAGCAGCGGTCATAAAAAACGCTGGTAAAAATGTGCGACCGCTGGTAAAAGATACAGCGACGACCCCCTTTAGTGGCACATGTCCAACTGCGGGTAATTCTTATACCGGCGGTTTTTCAGACTTTTAGGGGCAGTTTTGACTGCCGGTAAAGCCTATTTTTCTTGTAATGGCATAAGGTCGCACGGAGCTTTAATGCGAGCTTATATATGAGTTGTTAGATTACACTTATCGACTGGGATTCAGCAGCCATGAGAATGAGAGAGCCTGCAAAATAATGACTCGCGCGCCAAGATTTTTGCAATCTCACACACGGATGTGAATTACCCAGGGAAAGGTTGAGTAGTGAGACTCCTACTAAATTGACGTCACCAAGTTCTGTGGGTCACACCATGATGTATGTTTTGTATCTACATTGTCCATCTATTTGGAGAGATCATATTAGGGCATGACCCAAAAAATGAATCAAATCCAAAGCTCGAGAGGACCCCACCACAAAAAATAATGGGGAGAGTGACGCCCACCATTAAAAAATTCTAAGGGCCACGAAAGTTTTCGATCAAGCTAATATTTGTGTTTTCCATTCTTTCATGTCTGCTTTAACACATGAACAGGTGGGATCTCAAATAAACATCAAGGTGGACCTTCGAAAGGTTTCAACGGTGGGCGTCACTCTCATCACTGTTTTCTGTGGTGGAGTCCACCCCAGCCTTGGATCTGCCTCGTTCTTTGGACCATGCTCTAAAATGATCTCTCCAAATGTATGGACAGTGTTGATACAACACATATATCATGGTGGGGCCCATGAAAGTTGGTGATGTCACTTCAGTAGCCAACCTGTTAGTATCTCATCTGCGTCCTCGCACACAATACCTTTCTGGACGAGGATTGCATGCTACCCCCGCCCGGACGATAATCCGTCCAGGTAAGGCTCTGTGGGGCCCACTGTGATGTAAGTGTTTTATCCACATCGTTCATCACTTTTGTCAGATCATTTTAAGGTATGATCCTTAAAATAAAGCAGGTCTATAGTTGCAGTGGACCACAAAGTGGGGATTGAACACCTTTAAAACCTTCTTGGGAGCAGGAGAAGATTCAGATCAAGCTGATATTTGTGTTTTCAGTTTACCCACATCTACATGACCTTATGAATAGGTTGGATGGTAAAAAAAAAAAAACAACATCACAGTGGCCTTTAGAAATGTTTCAACAGTGTATAATCATCACTTCAGCTTCCTTCCATGTGGTCCACTGGAGCTGTGGACATGCCTCATTTTTAGGATAACACCTAAAAATATTCTGATAAAAGTAATGAACGGCGTAACACTTACAACACGGTGAACCCCACAAATCCTTGCCCAGACGGATTACCGTTCACGCATGCGCTCCTCTTACGGTCTAAAACCTCTCTTCTTTACGCTCTATAAAATCTCTCTCATTCTCTTGCCATGTCTTTAGCAATCTACTTCTCTCTCTCTCTCTCTCTCTCTCTCTCTCTCTCTCTCTCTCTCTCTCTCTCTCTCTCTCTCTCTCTTTCAACTGCATCTCTCTCAGTCTTGTGGGAACGACATCGATAGAGGAAGAGATTCGGTAGTAGCATCGGGGGCCCATCCACCAACCACAGTGATAGAGGGAGTGGTGAGTTACCTTCGATTGGAAGGTATTCTCACATTCATTTACCCATCTTCTTTTTCTTCTTCTTCACTTTTTAACAAGGGATTTGAAATTGACAATCTCCAATTGGGACTTTTTAAAATTTTAAAATTTTAGAAAATTTTAAAATTGACAATCCCTAATTAGGGATTGTCAATTTCAATCCCTAATTAGGATATCTAAAATTGCAATCCTAAGTTGTGTGGTGATTTTCATGTGAGTAGTTGATTATGTTCATTTTTAAATAACAAAAACATTAAAGTAAATATTAATTCAAATTCCCTTTAGAATTCCAATCCCAGACACACCAATCATTCTTACATATTATGAAAGCATTCACGAGCTTCTCACTCCGTCATGGATTTTCACATAATTGATCAAGAATGTTAGAAGTATTAATACCGTGATTTTATTTGCCTCCCTAAATATGATGGTTAGTGGACCCAATGTGATTAATAATACCCAAAAATCACAATTATACCAGTTGCAATAGCACAAACAACCCTTAAAGAAGCATGTATTTTGCATGCAATGGATTCCAAATCACCAATTAAGGTATCCAAATTCTCAGTTGTGTTTGGTGATTAAAGCTCGAAACTAAAGTACTGTTTTAGATTGTTCAGGGTGACTCCATCTTTACTTCACAATGAAGCAGTTAAAAAACAATCTAAACAACCACATCTCCTGATCTAGGGCCCTTCCTCTAGTGTAGTCACCAAAAACAAAAAAGCTAATGTGAGCACTTTTTTTTTTTTTTTTTAATTCAAAAGAGTTAAAGTTGTGTAAAGCATGCATAAAATCTAATCAAGTGATTGGTGGTTAACAACCACAATGCGTACATTGAATTAGGTCTTCAAAATTGAATAGCCACTAATGTATTGGAATGACATTATTAATCCCTAATTAGTCCAATTGTTAACTAGGCATATTAATCTGGAAATTGCAAATCTATAATTGTCCTATTATTGTTGACTTTGAACCGTTCAATTTTTTCTTAAATCTAAAATAGAAATATTGATTTTTGTTATAAGTTGTGTTCATTTACTAACTTTTATACAATTTCACGATAAACTATATTAAAACTTCTTCTTTTTTCCTTTAGAATAAAAAATACTTTATAACCAAAGTGTCCCGGGTACTTATAAAAATGCAAGAGAATTTAATGGTGCAAGTTGGCATAATTTATAATCATCGTTGGATTCCAGAAGTAGAAGAAGGGTTGAAACCAATAATTGAGAAGACTACTTTCTCTTCAGTTGACGTAGCGTTTAACTTCTATAACCATTATGCAAAGAAGGCAGGCTCCAGTGCTCGTAGAGGATCAAATAAATACAATAAGAATTAAGAAGAGATCTAGAAAATGTTTGTGTGTTCGTAGGAGGGAACAATAGATAATAAGGTAGAAATGAAGCATGGTGTAGTAAAGAAGTGACAGAGTATTACTCGAGAAAGTTGTAAAGCTCGTATGACAATTAAAAAAGAGGGTGGTGTACCAGACTATATAGTGAAAAAGTTTGTTGAGGAGCACAGTCATGAGTTAGCAACTCCTCGAAAGAAACATCTTCTTCGATCACATCATGAGGTTTGTAATGTGTAGAAGAATTTGGAAAATACATTCACTTAATCAGGCATAGGCATTTTGTAAACTATGATTTTTTTAGCAATTAAATTAGGTGGTTATGAAAATATTGGATGCATTGAACAAGACGTGAGAAATAATGAAAGAGATAAAAGAAAAGAAACCAAAGACCATGATGCTCAACTATTGTATGAACATTTTTCTAAAATGAAGGAATTGGATCCATTATTCGCATTTAATGTGAAGGTCAATGTGGAGGGTAGATTAACACATTGTTTTTGGGTTGACCCAATATCATGTAAGGCTTATCATCACTTTGGTGATGTTATAGTATTTGACATCATGTACAATACAAACCACTATGAGTTAATATTTGCACCCTTTATAGGGGTTAATCACCATGGGCAATCAATTATACTAGGTTGTGGTTTTATCCATAATGAGACCACTGAATCTTTTATCTGGTTGTTTGAGAAATGGTGTGAAGTAATACTAGGAGACCCACCGAAAGCGATCATAACAGATCAAGATCTAACAATGATAAAAGCCATTGCTATTGTGTTTCTGAATGCTTTCCATCGTTATTGTATTTGGCATATTTTGCAGAAAGTCCCTGAAAAGTTAGGTCACATAGCTTTCAAGGATGAATTTAAAGTACTTTTTTATGATAGCATATGGAATTCTGAGAAGCCTGAAGATTTTGAAGTAAAATGGAGCAAAGTTATTGAAGAAAATGAGTTGGATCATAATGATTGGCTTGCCTATTTATTCAACATTCGTCATAAATGGGTACTAGCATATCTAAGACATGTTTTTTTTTTTCGGGTATGTCTAGTAGCCAACAAAGTGAAAGCATGAATGCATTTTTTTCATAAATATGTGTCGAAGAATAAATCGTTAATGGATTTCATAAAAAAATTTGATCGTGGAGTAGTACGACAAAGACACAATGAGTTAGTCACCAATTATGAAACAATTAGTAGCAAGCCGAAGTTAAAAACTTTATTCGCCATGGAGAAAGTGCTTGGAGAGACTTATATTCAATCTATTTTGTATAAATTTTAAGAAGAGTTGTATGAAAGCACCATTTATACTGCAATTCTTTTACAAAATATGGAAGGCCTCTGCATTTACAATGTTGGAGTATGTGAAGGAACAACTCCCGAATGGCTAGTTGAATTCAAGTTGGAATCTAAACAAGCAAAATGTAGTTGCTTGAAATTTGAATTTGGGGGCATACCATGTAGGCACATATTATGTATACTACAACAATATCGGATACCTAATTTGCAAGACTACTATATTTTGAAAAGATGGACAAGGGATGCTAAACTGGATTTTGTTTACGATGCGAGTGGTGTGGAGTTAAGTAGAGAGAAACATGAAACATATGCTCTTCGATATAACAATTTGTTAGACATTTCTAGAAATCTTGCCAAAGAAAGCGTTAATTTTAAAGAGATATATCATATGTGTAAAGAAGGGCTACATGATATTCTCAAACGAGTTCAAGATCAGAAGTTGATTGTTGGTGAGACATTGGTGCCTAAAAAAAATAAATAAAGAAAATTACTAAAGTAATCATTAAAGACTCGGTGCATGCTAAAACTAAAGGAAGTGGGAAAAGATTAATTTCTGAAAGGGAAAAGGTTGCTCGTAAGAAAGATAAAAGAAGATGCAACGGATGTGGGAAGTGGGGTCCTGGCCATGACAAACGTAATTGTCCAATATGGAAAAAACTCTAAATGTTTAATTCATTCTATTCATTTATATTTGATTGTTTCTTTAATTTTGTTTGTTAAATTATTATATCATTATTTTCTTCATTCTTTAAAATGATTTACTTGCAGAATAAGATCTTCCATGTGCCAAGAACCATCAATGAATGAAGTTGATATATGTGAAGAACCATTAGATGATGAGGTTGATATGCATAAAGAACCATCGGATGATGAGGTTGATATGCATGAAGAACCATCGGATGACGAGGTTGATATGTATGAAGAAACATTAGATGATGAAGTGGTGACATTAGGTCATGACACACCACTATCTTAATAATGTAATCAATAGAATTTTATTTTTTATTTTACCCATTTACTTGGTAATTATGTAACTATGACTACAAAAAACCATGCATATGAAACACAAGAGTAGTTGATGATTATTTGAATGAAAGAATAATAGTCATTTATGATGTTGAAGGGCTTTCTCCCAAGCTTGTTAGTCTGTTAGCCCCTATAGGTAGTACTTGTGGTAGTTGAAATCTTATTGCAAGAAGACCTATATACAAGCTCACATTAAAGCTCCGTGCAGTCTAGCTTTTGTACCCAAATTTAGAACCAAACCCATTTATTGTCAAGTTAGGTTAACCTGACCTAATGCTTTGATTCCTCTTGCCATTAGACTTTTACCATAATCCAATAAAATGGGATGGGTAGACCAGGCCCATCGGTCTCCAAGGCTATCCTGGCCATTGATGAGCTAGGTTGAACTTTTTGCCCATTGGTTGCACTTCTGGATAGTTTTGGACCTAAATGCCTGGCTGCACTTGGGTCTAACTTTCAGGCCCAAATTCAAGTTGTTTGGACTTAGCTTGACCTCGACCTGCTAGAATCTGACCCGTTATTAGCCCCATTGATGTAGGGCTAAAACTTAGGTTCATGTTGTCAAGGTCCTCGGGTTGGGCTCATGTCCGACCTCTTTTATTTTTTTGACTCACCCAAAATAAAATTTTTATGAGAGAGTAGTGTATGAGTGAACCAAGGTTCAATCTAAGCCATCCATCATGTGGACCTCACCATGTAGATGCTCTATGAGATCCAACCCTAGTTTACATATGTGCATGCGTGTGTGTGTGAGTATGTGTTCCCTCCATTTTGGTTTTGCTGTCCTACTAGTCAAATTTCGGTGACTCACGACCCTTGGATTGTGTTTGCGGTCATCCTTGAGTCCGATCATGTAGACTCGACTCAGATCGGCCCTAGACCTATGTCATCTTGATCGTATTGTCATTGCGGTTCCAATGACGTATCTTGTGCGTCCATTTGACCTACGGATCAAAAGTTATGAACATTTCATCATATGGTCTACTTTTTGTACATGGGCCATTTCCATGGCACAATTTTCCATGCACACTACACACGCACTATACAATTGCATGGATTGAATACCACCCACTCTAAACACCACCAAGCCTAGTCTAATCCTAGCAACTTTATTATTTTCACCATAGGTTATGATTGCTTTCTCTAACCAAGGAGGGAGAGCAATGATGACTCTCCTACAACCCTTCCTCTCTCTCTCTCTCCTCTTTCATTTCTCTCATTCCACCTCTCCTCCATATTCCAGCAACTCCAGCCCATTTTCTCTCAAAAACCTCCTAATTAAACCTTTGAAAAGTGATCTCAACCATAGATCTATAACCCTTGGAGCTAAAGGAGCTTGTAGATAGGAAAATCTTGAAGATCCATTAAGGTGCACTACCAAAAAAATGACCAGTGGCTATGGACTATTCTAGTTTTTGGCTACGGCTATAAGCCGTAGTAAATTTGCTATGGTTAAAAATCGTAGCTAAAATTGTAAAAACCGTAGCAAAAACCTCACTCCTCCAGACGTACGTACAACCTTAGATACGTCATAAGGGACTTTATGAGGCCCATTAAAATGTGTACTCCATCTAATACGTCTATCAATTTTTTAAAAATATATTATGCAGGAACTTAAAAAAGGAAGTAGATCGAAAGCTCAAGTGGACCACACGGTAGGAAAGAATGGAGATTAATCCATTGATCTATGGTGTGGTTCAATTAACCTTCAATTTTCCTAGAATTTGGGTTCAATTCCTATAAAAAAATATTAGAAAATTAATGGATGGAGTGGATATATGGATTGCATCAAGATGGACCCCACAAAGCCCTTGACAAGGTCGTCCGTCCAGATCCCGTCAAATGTGAGCCGTGGAGGGCTTGTTACGGATTGTGCAATGGCTACAGTCATATTAGATTTTAGCTACAGTTAAAAACCGTAGCAGGACCATAACAGGCAAAAAATGCAGAAAACCGCGCTGCCTTTTTTATTTTCCCCCTCTCACGAAACACCCATTTCCCTCCACTCAACCCTATTCCCTCTCACTTCCGACCCTTTCTTTCTCTCTCTCTCTCTCTCTCTCTCTCCTTTCTTTCTCTCTCTCTCTCTCTCTCTCTCTCGATCTCGATCTCTCGCGCACCTCTTCTCTATCTCTCTCAATCTCAATCTCATGCATCCCTTCGCTATAAGAAAAAGCCGGTGATCATGGAAATCACCGGTAGCCGTTCGCCCCTGCTTTTGAAACGTGGCTCCCTCCTCTCTCTCTTGTCCGGCGCACTTCTCCCTGCCCTCTCCCTTCCCCTATCTCTCTCCCATCTCGCTTGTTCCTTTGCCTTCCTTAATCTCTCTCCCTTCCTCTCCCTCCATCTCTCGATCTCCCTGAAAGCAACCATTGATCGATCTCCCTCCAATAGCTGATGAGAATAGAAGAAATCAGAGCACACGAAGTGAAAAGTACTCTCTCCTTCTCTCTCATTTACTCTTTTAACGGTCAGAAATTGGGCAGCAACCATGACAGTGGCAGCCATATCTGTCATTGTCTATGGCCTCCTACATGTTTGAAGAAATGCTTCAACTAAGAATCCCTAGAATAGATGAAACAGCCCTGCAATGGTAGTTTCCTAATTGTCCCCTTTCCATTTTGGGGCCTTGAAATCAACCGCATCCATGGTAAATAACATGTAGTGAAGTTGCAAAAAGGTGGGGTTTTTTTTTTTTTTTATTTTTTTTATAGTTTTGGTATTATTGAATAATGCCCACATGGTCTTTAACTTTATACAGCTACAGATACCTTTCCTCATAATGCTACTTCTCTCCCGCTGTTAGCTTTGTAGACCAGTGTGGGAAGGAGCAAATTGGATTGAATACAAATCTGGGTTTTTTTTTGAGTTTTTCTTTTGGTTTGAATTGTGTTTGAGTAGTTGGTTTTTGAGTTGTTGTGGTAGGGTTCTTGTTTTTTTATGGTTGTAGATTGAATAGAAATCTAGGTTTTGTTGCTTTGTTTTGGTTTGGGTTGCTGTTTGGGAAGTTGGTGTGGTGGGATCTTATTTTTAATGGTTGGAGCTGAAATGGGTTGTGTTTGTTTCTTGATTTTAAGATCTAGGTATTGAAGATTTTGAGACATTGTAGTGGATTTTGTAGTGTTTTGGGGAATTTGTGTTTTGTTTGGGTGGGGAAAATGGCTCTAAGCTTGGATATTTCAGATTGGTGGGTGAAGGAAACACAAAAGGGGACTCCAGTTATCGTTATGATGGAGAACCCCAACTACTCGGTTGTGGAAATCAATAGCCCAAACGCTGCATTCTAGCAGATTGATAAGGACAGGGGGAAGAAGGCCAAGCAGTTTATTTGATGTTCCTGTTTTTGATTGTTTTAGTTGGAGTGCCAAGTGAACTCCATCCTTCTATTTTGGCACTAGCTTAGAATAGATGATCCACTTGTGCAAGATCCAAGTCACTCATTAGGTGATCCCAATTTGTAGCTCCATGGTTTAAAAAATTAGACTTCTTTTGTGTTGTTTTTTTTTGTTTATTATTATTATTATTATTATTATTATTATTATTATTATTATTATTATTATTATTATTATTATTATTATTATTATTATTATTAAGGAAGCATACGTAGAGTTTAAGCACTTGCTTCTTGCATTTATATTTAACAAAGAAGATCGGACATCTCCTGTGGCAAATGAGGTATTCAGGAAGTTTATCTTTTTCAAAATTAATTAGATAGTTTCTACCATCTTCGCTCTTGTTTAAAATTAATTTCTCTTGTGTTTATCTTGCACGTGATGTGGGTCCTTTGTTGAAGTAGTATTAATTTGCTGGAGAACATAGGAGCATGGTATTTTAAGGAAAAATAGGTCCTATTAATTTTCAGGGATGCATGCAACGCTGTATTTGCAATGCATTCTGATTCACCATCGATTGCTTATAGGTAAGGCCCTTTAATCCTTGACCATTATTCTTTAACCTTTCTTTATGTTGATCTTCTTTCTGTTAATTTGTGTTGATTTATGATTTGAGAAGAACCCTGTTTGGTTCTGGTTGTGGTGGTTATCTTCTTCCTCTTAACTGCTCTTGGAAGGGTTATGAGATGTGATTCTATCTGTTGGGAGTAGATATAAGGTACTGATCCTAAGGAAATGTATAGTTTTTGGAGGATCTGAATTCCATGAATTTTGTATTGATGGTGTGGTGATCCAGTTTATTGAATCATTTGGAAAAAATAAACCATTTTGTTGGTCTACTGAGCCATGCTGTGGATGGAAACGTGTTATGATGACATGGTCTATAGAACTTTGTGGTTCCTAATGCTAGTGATGTTTCTTATCAACAGTTGGTGAATTTTTGTCTAGTTTGTTAATTGTGGTCTGGTAACTTAAGATAGATGCAATTGATGACAAGAAATGGGTTAAAGGCAAAGAAATTTGTTCCATCAGGAAATACAATACATGAGAGGTTAATTTCCTCCTGAATGAAAGAAAACAATGTGCCAAGTGAGGATTTCATACCAACCATAAGGCAAGTGGTAAGGTTTATAACTTGGGAGGTAGACTAATTGTAGTTGGGTAGAAGACAAAGTTATTAATTAATTTGAAGTTTTTTTCATGAATAGCTGGACTTTATATCATTTGGCTTACAGAACAGACAGAAAATCTATCAGATGGATATTACATATTTCTTTAAGGAGTTTATATTGAACAATTTACTATTTTGTAAAAGACGGGGGAATAAGGTGTATTTGAAGAACCCCTTCTATTGATTGAAGCATGCACTTTTAGCTTGGTGCTTTGAGATTGGTTTTCAATCTTTATTTTAAATTCTCAGTTGCATGATCCTTCTAACCAGATGCTGCTTCCATAATTGCACTTCCTCTCCCACTTCCTAGTTGTTTATACTTGTTAACATTTTGAAACTGATGCTTTCCTGCTCCCACACCTGAATTTGTTGACATCTCACTTCATGCTTCGTGCAACTGTAGTAACTTGAATTTGTCAGGAAGGTTTTGATTAGCTGGTTTGAGATGACTAATATGAGACTGTTTTTGTTTTATTGTACTTGGAAGTTCCACAGGCATATGGCATGCTCATTTCACAAATATTCTATTAAAGATTAAGATTGAATTGTGTAAACCAATTTCCACTTCTGTCAAAGCGAGTTTGATTTTGTATAAAAATGATAATTGTGAGCAATAAAACCTAGTTATATTAAGAGTTTTGTATTTTTTTTTCATCGACTTCTGCTAAGCTTAATGTTGTTCATGAAATCTTTTCTTTTTTCAGATTTCCAAAGGGAAATGAAATTTCTGATCATAAGGATCTTTCTAAGTTGGACCTTTTTTTTTTTTTTTTCAGGGCCCAAGGATCTACCAATCATAGCTAGAACGGAAGGGAGAGTGATTGGGTATGTTCAAATGGCACAGGGGCAGTTGGAAAACATTCTACAACAGTCTCAAGCCAGCCAGGTATTTCATTTCAGCTCCAATATTGTCTTCATCTAGGCAAACAATCTTAAAAAAATGGGGGATGAAGCTATGAATTATGGAAAGTATATGGTAATAGTTCACCACCATTTTTAAGTTGATGGTGATTCATCCATTGGACTCATGCATGCTAACATGTATGGCAATCCATCCTATCTAATGCTTCATTGTGATTCAGCATAACTCAAAAATCACACTAACTGACACTAACTGTGCAACTCTAGCTATCTAATTGGTGGAACTCAAATGGGCCATGGCTATACAGCTGTATTGTATCCATATCCACCATGGCCAATATGAGAAAGGGAGTCAAATTAGCATACTAAATATTGAATAGTTGTATTGGCTACTAAGGCATACAAAACCTTGTTTTGTGATTTTTTCTTAAAAATTTCCCACCTTTCACCTATTTCCTTCATTCAAAGCTTAGAAGAATGATAGAAGGGTTGAAGCCTGCTACCCAATGGCAGATGGAGCATGTTTTGACATTGATGTCTTTGGTTCGAGCCCAACTCACCTACTTTGGAGAAAAAAATAAAGTGTATCAGATGATAATCAGGTTTAATCTCAAGTTAGGACAATATGCATATAATTACTTCACATGGATCATTTGTGGTAAATGTGATTCTAATAATGTTTGACTAAAATATGTAAAGTGTAAATGGGTCTGAAAAATTAGATTGGGACCTATTAAAATCGGGTTGGCATTTTCAATTTTTAGTTCAATACGGGATTATTAAAATTAGCAGTCGAGGTGCAGACAATTGGTCTGTTGTGTCCCACCATAGAGGGAACAAGCCCCAAAAATCTCCCAGATTGGAATACCCTGAACAGCAATTACTGGCACTCTTATTTTTCAATATAAACTTCTTTTCAGTTGGAAGTGAACCATTATTTTCTCTCTTCTCCGTAGGCCACAAATTAAAAAGGTTAGGATTGTCCAATCAAAGATATTTTTGGCTCATAGTCCATCCATGTCTCCATGGTGAGGTGAATGGATTAATGACCTGTGCTTACTGGACCATGGGCCCCACTTGTCTAAACTTAAAAGTTGAAACCTTGAAGCCCGACTATGCTGTGTAAAGCTGTTGATTCCTCTATTTCTTCACAATTTCATCTTAAAAAGCATAAACAATCAGTATCATATTCTTCTTTATGTTTTAGGTTCATAAAGAACCTCAAGACACTATTGCACAATTAGAAGCAATTCGCTATGAAATCCAAAGCTTATCAATCATGAATCTTGGGCCATTGACATGAAGGCTAATCGATGGCACCAATCATGCATTGTATACAAATGGTGTGATCAACCTTACCAGGCCTGAATTTTTATGTGGCTGAACTATCCATTTCTCAAATTGTGAGTATTCCATCTTCACTCCAGTGTTTTCTGCCTACAGACTTGTAGATTTCTAAACTGATTTTCTTTAATAGGAAACAATATCACTATGAAACTTGATGAATAGTAGCGGGCAACAGACACAATCTCTAAGGTTTGACTTGGCCTTTTATATTTATAAAGCATATGTCTTTTTAGGGTAATGTTGTTTTCACCGTCTAAAATTGATACCATGCTAACAGGGGTAATTTGGTCCTTGAGTGTTTTCTGTGAGTGTTCCACTAGGGGTAATTAATTTTAAGGGGTGGAAATATCAATTCTGTTTTCATACAAAGCTTGTTGCGTATTAAAATTTATTTTATTTTGTATGTATACATCTCCATGATCGATATACAGCTAGTGTAAATTCAGCTGGTCTGCATGGCCAAGAAGTGGCATATGCAAGATTGGCTAAATCCTCAACTCTAAAGGCTGCCTCGTTAAACAGTGGTGAAGATGTAGAGAAGCTCAATGGTCTTTTCACTGTTCTTCCTGTGTCCGCTGAAAGCACCAGGTTACTTCCAAATTGTTGCAGTAATTACCTCTTCTCATTTTGGAAGATAACCAACCCTCTAATTTTGTATTGATGGTGTTTAGAAGAGAAATTCTAAGTGAGAAGGTAGACATCTGGGTAAGTCAATCATCACCCCGTATTTTATAAGAGACTAAGATCAGTATATTTGAAACACCCCGAAACTCGGGGGTCAAGCATTACTCAACTCCCGAGTTCCAACGCATCACTTATGCAACATAAATAATGATGATTAAATGTTGTCTGTGTTAGAGCAATAAACATGAGTGAGATTATACCAAAACAGTAATTCATACTCCAGATCAATTGTATAAAGGCAAGTGGGAGACTGAACTGTATATATATGTATGTAAAGGAAACAAAACTATCTCAATCTTCAGAGTATGAACCCATTTGAGTCACCATATACATATATCTGTTTTATGTTCAAAAAGTCAAAAATACAACTAAGGAGTGATCCCTGCAAGTCTCGTCGATCCTGACAGTCTAGTCGAAGCCACTAGAATACTATATAAATAATAACTCGTCCTGGTCCTCATCATAGTCCGTCTCAGCCTCTTGAGTCATCATCTCATCTATACCTGAGACAGAGTCTGGTTGGTGTGTACAATACCGTCTCATAACGTGGGAGTGAGTAGCTAACTCAGTGGAACAATAAAGCATAGGTTAACATGTTATCGACTCAGTCAAGCAGTAATGATAAAGCAATATAATCAAACACTCCTAACTACTCTTATTAACGCAAGTATGAATGCAATCATGATGTATACCCTCACCACACACTCCCTCGTACGACACCATCTTACGTTCACGGCATGCTTGCATTCCTCAGTGCTCCACATCTTCCAAGCACATGTAATGCATGATGAGCACGATTACTGAGTTGTTATTAATCCATTTCAAACAGCAGGTTGGGAAACTAAGGTACCTCCCTTGTATCATTCTCAAACATGATTCATTTAAGGGTTGTTATTCCTAGTTAATCTCATACAATATTATGTTTCTAGGTCGCTGCAGAGGCTGCCAGGGCTGTTACGCACAATAGTTACACCACTCCCCCATCACCTCTTTAACGATTCATCACTATACAGATACAGGCCTAGTTCATACTCTATATACCACGGCGAAACTCTAACGCTCACCGCAATTTCAAAGTATGCTCGAGGTCACTACAAAGGGCTGCCAGGGCTATTACGCACAAAGGTTACACCACTCCCCCATCACCTTATCAATGTAGGCCGACAACACGAATATAGTGTCCCATACCACCATAATCGGCTCACGAGTCTAGTTGTTCACTGGTCACTACGGGGAGGCACGTGACCCCAAGCGTAGGCCGACAGCTCGACCACGGTGTCCCATACCACCATGCTCGGCTCATGAGTCTTAGCAGATCGAGGTATCATGATTAACGGGATTCTACTGGTAAGTTTGGTACCCTAGGTTCAAGCAGTAGCGACCAAACATGATGAACATACATTAGACATATCGGGTTACTTGACGAGCCTGACTAGCTCGAGCATACAATCAACTGAATAACATAAAGTGCATAAGCACTTTGCATGGCCTAACCACTGTCGCCAACTGAAGTACGACTCAGGTTCGTCAAACACATCCTACATGGCGAAAAGAATCTCAACCACGAACTCAAGTCTGGTACCGATTGTCAGGACTATAAATATAGTCCCAATCGCAATTAATCCATATTCAAAGTATGAGGAGTAAAGCATAATAAAAAAAGTAATTCAAGCATGTTAACAAACATGTCGTAGGCATGTATAAGGCATGTTATAAAGCATGTCATAAAACATCATATAAACAAGAATACAAACACATATATTTCACAAGTAAGCGGTTTAAGTAAACAACCTCATGAAGGAAATCATACATGACTCTAAGGTAGTTGAGAATCCCATCTCAACACCTACCTAAGGCATCATCATCCAAACACTTACTCTCACAAGCATTTTCACAAACACTTAGAATACACTATTTCAACATACATAGTGTATGTTATCAAAACATGTATTAGGGCGAGTCCTTTCGCCAAGCAAGTGTTTCATGCACATATAATATATTCATACAACAAATAATCATGTCAAACACATTTCTAAAATATATACGTATACGGTACTTTCTACAATACACTATTTCTACATACATAGTGAATATTAGCATAACATGTATTAGGGCGAATCCTTTCACCAAATAAGTATTTTATCCATCCATCATATATTCATACAACAAATAATCATGTCAAACACATTTCCAAAATATATACGTATATGGTATTTTCTACAAATACCTAGAATATGTAAAATTCCATATTCTACGTCTTTAATCGAAACAGAAAACAGAAAGCACTTTGTACATGTGCAATTGCATGCAGATCATGAATTTATCATTATCTAACAATGAAATTGTTAAAAACTGTAACCTATACACATAAAGTCCTCACCTTTCACCGTAGAATCGCAACGAATATGATAGGTTTGTCATGCTTCCGTATTCGGCAGTTTGGTAGCCTATAGAATGAAATAGGTTAGATATTTCATAACATACAACCATTACACCCCAAAAGAGATTAGGGTTAGGGTTTCTTACCTAGAAACGAAGTCGGAATCGCCGGAAAAGCGATGAGAATCAGGTGGTGCAGCTTGTGTAACAACAGAGAATGGTAGTAGGGAGATTCTCCCACTTCTCTCACTCTTTCTCTTTCTTTTCTCACTTCTCTCTCTAGGGTTTCTCTCAAATTTGTATGGCTGTGGGAGAGAGGGTTCTAAGGTCCTTATATAGCCTAAAAACTCACCAAAGTAGACCTAAGGTCAAGGTATACTTAGGTTATAACCAAAGTAGCACTCTTCTAGCTTAACGGAAGACTTCTGGCGAGCCTCCTTGAGCCAAAGGTCGGACTTAAGCTCACCAACCTTGGATCCAGGTGGAGTTAAGTTTTCGTTTCAGTCGGATTCCTAGATCAAGCGTGGCGGACTAGTTTCAGTTCAACTGTCAGTGAAACCCGATCTGAAATTCCAAGTACATGGATATGTTTACAAAATTTTCCCTGATCCGAGGGTGTGTTTGGGTCAGATTCTGACGGTCTGGTTGCTTACAAAATGATCGTAAGTAACGAGTCTCAGATTACTATTTGAGATATTTATTTTGTAAAGAAAATAAATGTTCTCACACTCTCTCGCTCCAGACTCAAGCGAACAGCCGTTGGACACTGTCTGGGTTTGATTTCCGAGATGGTTGTCAAGCCCAGCGAGGCGGTCCTAAGTCCTTAACTTCGTATTATTCGGACTCCCGATGTGCTGTCCAGACCTAATATGAAGTTTTAATGCGCTCCCGAGAGCAGTCGGGTAATGAGTTTGATCCTAGATTTTAGGGTAACCTAGTATTAATGATTCTACAAGTTTTGGGTCTTGTAGATCGTATTTAAAGCGATTCAAACGGATTTCATGGCTAATCTAGTTTAGCACTTAGTTAACTTTGTCAAATTTCTAAAGGATTTAATCCTAAGTGATTTCTGGTTGAGGTGGTACTCGGGTCTTTATACAAAAATTTACGAGTCATTACAATCTACCCCCTTTAAACAAAAATTTCATCATCAAAAT
This sequence comes from Magnolia changhungtana, assembly GCA_030180095.1. Taxonomy (NCBI): domain Eukaryota; kingdom Viridiplantae; phylum Streptophyta; class Magnoliopsida; order Magnoliales; family Magnoliaceae; genus Magnolia; species Magnolia changhungtana. The sequence continues at coordinate 306,948 of JASAUF010000387.1, forward strand.
TTGTACCTTTTCATACTCCTCGAGAATCTGAGGGTAGTTCTTTCTGACCTCGGCCTCTGTCTCCAACATAGCCTCCTCTTTTGAATGATGCGTCCATTGTACCTTCACAAGTGGAATGACCTTTCTACACGGTACCTGCTCCTTCCTGTCAAGTACACCAGTCGGGCACAACTCATACGTAGCATCCTCGCTCAGCTGTACCTTCTCCCATCTGATGATATGTGAAGGATCAGGAACGTACTTCTTCAGTATAGATACATGAAATACGTTGTGTACAGCTGTAAGTGGTGTGGGCAAAGCGAGACGATATGCCACAGCACCCAGTCGATCCAGTATCTGAAACGGACCTATAAACCTCGGTGTGAGCTTCCCCTTCTTCCCAAACCGAAGGACTCCCTTCATAGGGGAAACTCTGAGGAACACATGGTCTCCAACCTCAAACTCAAGCTGTCGCTGCCTCGTATCGGCGTAACTCTTCTGCCTGCTCTGCGCTGTAAGAAGTCGACGCCTGATAATGTCGATCTTCTCTGAGGTCACCTGAACTAACTCTAGACCAATCAAGCTACGCTCGCCAACCTCAGCCCAACAATGTGGTGCTCTGCAAAGGCGACCATACAGGGCCTCATATGGAGCCATACCAATACTCACCTGGAAGCTATTGTTGTAGGCGAACTCTGCGTAAGGAAGACAATCATCCTAACTGTCCTTGAAGTCTAACACACATGCTCGCAACATATCCTCTAGAATCTGATTCACCCGCTCTGTTTGCCTGTCAGTCTGAGGATGAAACGCTGTACTGAACTTCAACTTCACACCCATCGCTTCCTGGATACAGGTCCAGAAGATAGATGTGAACCGAGTGTCTCTGTCCGACACGATCTCAAGTGGAACCCCATGCAGATGCACAATCTCTCTGATGTACAGCCTAGCCAGCTCGTCTATAGAGTTCTTGACTCTGATAGGGAGGAAATGGGCCGATTTGGTCAACCGGTCCACAATCACCCAAATGGAATCATGTCCTTTCCTCGTCTTCGGTAACCCCGATATGAAATCCATGGAAATGAAGTCCCACTTCCATTCTGCTATGGGCATGGGCTGAAGCAGTCAAAGAGGTCGGCGATGTTCTGCCTTGACCTGCTGGCATGTCAGACAGCGAGAAACAAACTCAACGATGTGGGCCTTCATGTTATCCCACCAATATGATCGTTTTATATCCCGGTACATCTTCATGCTACCAGGATGCATTGCAAGGTTCGAGTTATGGGCAAACTCGAGAAGCTCATGTCTCAAGTCAGGTATGTCAAGAACGCATAGGCGGCCATGGAATCGTAGACCCTCCATCAGAACCAACTCTCCACCCATAGTCCTCAGCGTCGCTAGCTTGCTCTCGAAACTCAGACAACCGCTCATCACCCTTCTAGGCCTCAATGATCCTGTCATCAATAAGTGGTCACACCCGAACATCCGCAACACACTCAAATGGCTCCTCCATGGTGAGTCTCTGCTCGAAGTCCTGCACGAACTCAACCATGTCCCACTCTGCTATCATCAATGGAGCCGCAAATATTATAGCCTTTTTGCGGTTTAACATGTCTGCCATAAGGTTCGCCTTGCCAAGATGGTAGGAAACCTCGAACTTGAAGTCCTTCAAGGTCCCCATCCATCGGCGTTGTCTCATATTCAAGTCTCGCTGCATGAATATATACTTAAGGCTCTTGTAGTCGCAGAAAAGCTCAAACTCCTCTCCATAGAGGTAATGTCTCCAGAGCTTCAATGCAAAGATGACAGCTGCCAACACCAGGTCGTGTGTAGGGTAATTCTCCTCGTGCTTCCTTAATTATCTCGAGGCATATAAAATCACCATGTCCTTCTGCATAAGGACACAACCCAAACCAACGCGAGACGCGTCAGTGTATATCGTGTACTTAATCCCTTGCTCTGGCATTACTAGCATAGGGGCGAGCGTCAACCTATCCTTCAGCTCCTTGAAAGCTGTTTCTGCCTTCTCATTCCAGGCGAACTTCAGGTCCTTCCGTGTCAATTGAGACAACGGCCTGGCAATCTTCGAGAAATCTCGAATGACGCGTCTATAATACCCTGTCAGACCAAGAAAACTCCTCACCTCGATAATCGAGCCAGGCTGTTACCAATCCTGAACCGTAGCTACCTTAGCAAGGTCCACTGTTATCCCATCCTTGGACACCACATGTCTGAGGAACTTGACTTCCTCCTGCCAGAAGTCGCACTTCTTATACTGCGCGAATAACTGGTTCTTCTTCAACGTATCCAACACTGCTCTCAGGTGCTCCTCGTGCTCCTCCCGACTCGTAGAGTATATCAGAATGTCATCAATAAAGACAATGACGAATCAGTATAGGAATGACCGAAATATCCGGTTCATCAGGTCCATGAACACGGCCTGTGCATTCATAAGACCAAACGACATCATTAGAAACTCGTAGTGCCCAAAGCATATCCTGAAAGCCGTCTTCTGCACGTCCTCATCTCTGACGCGTAGCTGATGATACCCGGACTGCAGATCAATCTTCAAAAAGTACTTCGCCCCCTTCAACTGATCAAACAGATCATCTATCCTGGGCAAAGGATACTTGTTCTTCACGGTGACCTGGTTCAACCTATGGTAATTAATACACAATCGTAGTGAACCATCATTCTTCTTCACAAATAGTACAGATGCTCCCCAGGGAGACACACTAGGTCGTATAAAACCCTTCCCTAGCAACCCGTCAATATGTTCCCTTAACTCCTCCATCTCACATGGAGGCATACGATAAGTCAGCAATGAGATAGGTGTCGCACTAGGCGTAAGGTCAATGGTGAAGTCGATCTCGCGCCGAGGTGGCAAACCAGGAATCATCACAAACACACCAGCAAAATACTGAACCACAGGCATATTTCCCAACGTCAGAATATCAACCTGCTCTAATAGGGTAGCGTAGCTACTGATGCGGTAATACCAACTAACCTGCACTTGGGAAGTAAAGACCGTGCTGTTAAGTCCATGTGCTGTCACGATCCGAGTATCGTAATCGATCTCGGCCTTCATCTCCACAAGCCAGTCCATGCCGAGAAACACATCGTAATGATGGAGCGGTGCGACCAACAGGTCGACAGTCACTTTCCTGCTCCCTAGGTCTATCGAACAACCTCTACACATCGTAGTGGAATCTGAGAAAGTCCCTGTGGCAGTAAGGAGTCTCAACCCAACCCTAGCCTCTTGACTGTAGCACATGATACAATAGAGATAGTAGACCTGGTGTCCACCAAAAGAAATACTGGAGTACCTTGCACATGTGCAGTAACCTCGAAGGCCATAGGTGCTACGTCCGATCCCTCGGATGCCTCAGCTGCAAGTGAGTGTACCCAAGCCTACTGCTGCCTGTTTGGCTGTGGAACCATGGGCCATTGAGGCGGCCTGAAATGAGGTGCAGGTAGTCTGAAGGACGGATGTACAGGTGTCATCCGAAGCGGCGGAGTCGATATAGCCTGTGGGCAAGAACGACTAATTATCCGCGGCGGAGAGAACCCACTATCCTTCATCTGTGCGAAGCAACTCCCAACAGGATGACCCTGTTTCCCACAATACATATAGGTCACAATAGGGGGCCTCATCGGAGCCACTGGCACTGCGATCCTGGGAGGCGAGTCAACACGAGGCCTTTTGCCTAGGAAAGGCCTGCTCTGCATCTCTGGTCGTGATCTTGTAACTATAGTACCACGAGAACGTGTCAGCCGATCAACATCCTGCTCGGCCATCATAGACATGTGAACCATCTCCGCGTAAGAAGGTATACTCAGCACATCTTCGACTGTATATCAGGTCACAAACCCCCAGAAAAACGGCGTATCCACATCTGCTCATCAACAAGGATAGTCGGGACAAAGAGGCCCAACTCGGTAAAGCGATGCTCGCACTCAGTAACAGTCATGCCTCCCTGCCTAAGGCGTAAAAACTCATCCTCCCGCTCGTGTCTGTAGGTCTGCGGGTAATACTTCTTGTGGAACCGGAACTCAAATGCTGCCCAAGTCCACACATAGCCCACTGCGACAGACCACAGTACACTGTCCCACCATAGGCTGGCCTCCCTCTTGAACATGAAAGTGGCCAACTTGACCTGCTCTGCCTCTGTACAGTGCAGCATCCGTAGCATCTTGGAGATGCGGTCTAACCAAAACTCAGCCTCCTCGGATCTGTGAGAACCCGTGAATGTGGGAGGCCTCAAGCGCTGGAATCGCTCGAGTAGGCCACGAGTACCAATATCTCCAGTAGGAGGTAGAATAGGTGTGGGCAGAGGCACATCCTCAAACTGAGCAGGAGGCTCTATATGCTCAGCAGGACGTTTAGATGTCGGAGGTGGAATCGCACTCTCACCCTGAGACAAGGCCTCAGAAATAGTGGTCATAAGCTGTTGCTGCTGCTGATGCATCATTAACATCAACTGCTCAAACCTATCAGGAGGTGGAGCACCCTGCGGTTCATACTATGTAGATGAGGATGCCCGGTGCTGCTCGCGAACCAGGGGTGTATAAGGTGGCAGTCCACTAGTAGGACCAGCAGGAGGCTGATCTAGTCTAAACCTTGGTCCGTAGGACTACCTCTACGAAAAGGAGTCTGGTCCATCGAGTCAGTGAGAATGAGGTGTGCCGTGCTCCGTGTATACTGCCACGGCATGCCCTATATAACATATGGTGCAACGTATGTGAGATAAAGCATAGCAACACATTATACAAGTACTTTAAGCATTCCACACATTTAATAACAAAAGAGGCTGCATGCTTTTCATTTACCCAAAATTATCATAATACATGGGATACAAAGTTACATGAATCATGACAGAAAGTACATGTGAGCCAATTACATCCACAACATCAAACACTTAAAACATACTACTAACTACTACATAATCAACATGAAACATAAACCTACTACAAAGGAAACCAAAACAACTACAAAATAGCAGTAAGGATGGCTAGGCATTCGAGTCAGGCGATGGAGGAGGGGCATTCTTGTCCTGTAGACAACACAGGATTGCCTTTAAGGTACGAGACACCTTGCTGAGCTTGGTTTGGACCCGCCCGACTTCCTATTGCAGGGCGGCTTGGCCCTCCTCGAGATGGGCTAAGCGCGCATCTATGGTAGCCCGATCGGTGCCCTGCTCCTGACCCGCAGGAGGTGAACTCTCCTCTGTATCCTGGGCCTCAGGTTCCTCTTCTTCTTCTTCTATTTCATCGCCACTCCCATCTTCACCTTCTTCTTCACTCACAAACTCATCCTCACTCTCCTCATGTCGGGCCCGTCGTCGCCGTGCCCCAAGTTCCATCTGATGGAGAGTACTCTCGTCGATTTGGTGAATCGGTGCTGGCCTTTCCACCCCCAAACTGTAGCCAAACTCCCATGCAATCCTGCATATGAGTCTACCGAAGGGAAGTGAATCAGAGCTCTTGGTGGAGCGTGCAATACTCAAAATCTGTCGCAACACGAATGTAGGCACGCACAAGTTCGCCCTTTGTCTCACTTGGTACAGAAAGTCTACCATGAGTCGCGTGCACTCACTGCGATTACTGTGTCTGGGGTAGAGGTTGTATGTGAAGATGTGATGTAGTAGGCGGAGATCGTCTGACATGTGGGACGCTAGCAGGCTTTTGTTCGGCTGTCACTCAGCCAGTCGGCCACTACAAAGGTAACGTGCACGACGATCCTTTTCACGAGCAGTCCCCATATTCTGTTTACTAGCATGTACGTCACCAAGGGGGATATTCATAAGCCGCGCAATTACTCTCACATCAACAGTGGCAAACAGATCTACCCCAACCAAGAGCTAGAACTGCAAAGGTTCCAGTGTAGGCTCACGAATGTTGGGGTAGAAGCACTACGCCAAAACAGCGAAAAAAGGACGGTCCAAAACTATCTCAAATGACCAAAAAAGACGGTCATGGACCGTCGCATAGGCAGTCAAATTTTGACGTGTCCTATTACTTAAAGGATGGTTGAAAACCGTCATTCTTATTGACGAAAAAAAGACAGTCATGGACTGTCCTAAAAAAGGACGTTCATGAACCGTCTCTTACGAGCCCAAAAAGGACGGCCATGGACCGTCCTTTAAAAGGACTGTCATGGACCGTCCTTAAAAAAGACTGTCATGAACCATCTCTTATGAGCCTTTAAAGGACGGCGATAGACCGTCCTTTAAACGGACGGTCATAGATCGTCCTTTAAAAGGACTGTCATGGACCGTCTCGTATGAGCCTTCAAAAGACGGTTATAGACCGTCCTTTAAAAGGACGGTCATGGACCGTCCTTTAAAAGGACTGCTATGGGCCGTCTCTTACGACCCTTAAAGGACTTTTCAAATTTGACCTATTACAGTCTTCTTCCTGATATACACTTGTTATACATTCACATTCACATCCATTCACATTCACATTCACATTCACATTCACATCACCTGTGTCACATTCACATTCACATCACCTGTTTCACATTCACATCCATTCGCATTCACATTCACATTCACATCCATTCATCACATCCACATTCACATCCATCTAAACCAAAACTACGTAAATCCATCCAAACACACAATCTTCCTAATATACACCTGTTATACAATATATTTCATCACATTCACATTCACATCCATCTAAACCTAAACTACATAAATCCATCCAAACACACAATCTTCCTGATCTACACCTATTATACAATATATTTCATCACATTCACATTCACATCCATCTAAACCCAAACTACATAAATCCATCTAAACACAATCTTATCCACATTACATTCATCCACGCATAATACATATAAGTTTAACTTCATAAGTAAAAAAACAATCTTATCCACATTTTATCACATTCACATCCATCTAAACCCAAACTACATAAATCCATCCAAACATAAACTATATCCATCCAAACACAAACAATCTTATTCACATTACATTCATCCACGCATAATACATATAAATAAGTTTAGCTTTAGGTTAGGTTATAAGTTATAGGTTAAGGGAATTGAGAATAGGTTAAGGTTTAGGTTTAGGAAATCGGGTTCGGGTTCGGGATCGGGTTTAGGTTTGGGTTTTTAAGTTTAGGTTTAGGTTTAGGTTAGGGAGTTAAGATTAGGATTAGGTGTAGGTGTAGGTTCAGGGATTTGAGAATAGGTTAAGGTTTAGGTTAAAGAATTTGGGATTGGGTTTAGGTTTGGGTTTTCAAGTTAAGGTTTAGGTTTAGGTTTAGGTTAGGGAGTTTAGATTAGGATTAGGTTTAGGTTTAGAGATTTGAGAATAGGTAAAGGTTTAGGTTTAGAAAATCAGGTTCGGGTTCGGGATCGGGTTTAGGTTTGGGTTTTCAAGTTTAGGTTTAGGTTAGGGAGTTGAGATTGGATTAGGTGTAGGTGTAGGTTTAGGGATTTGAGAATATATTTAGGTTATAGGTTATAGGTTGAGTTTAGGTTTAGGTTATAAGCTATAGGTTTAGGGAATTGAGAATAGGTTAAGGTTTAGGTTTAGAAAATTGGGTTCGGGTTCGGGATCGGGTTTAGGTTTGGGTTTTCAAGTTTAGGTTTAAGTTTAGGTTAGGGAGTTGAGATTAGGATTAGGTGTAGGTCTAGGTTTAGGTTTAGGGATTTGAAATAGGTTAAGGTTTAGGTTTAAGAATTTGGGTTCGGGTTCGGGATTGGGTTTAGGTTTGGGTTTTCAAGTTTAGGTTTAGGTTTAGGTTAGGGAGTTTAGATTAGGATTAGGTGTATGTTTAGATTTAAGGATTTGAGAATAGGTTAAGGTTTAGGTTTAGGAAATTGGGTTCGGGTTCGAGATAGGGTTTTAGGTTTAGGTTTTCAAGTTTAGGTTTAGGTTTAGGTTTAGGAGGGAGATTGAGGATTAGGTGTAGGTTTAGGTTTAGAGATTTGAGAATACATTTAGGTTTTAGGTCATAGGTTTTGGTTTAGGTTTAGGTTAGGTTATAGGTTTAGGTTATAGGTTTAGGTTTAGGTTATAAGCTATAGGTTTAGGGAATTGAGAATAGGTTAAGGTTTAGGTTTAGGGAATCGTTCGGGTTCGGGTTCGGGTTTGGGTTTAGGTTTGGATTTTCAATTTTAGGTTTAGGTTTAGGTTTAGGAAATTGGGTTTGGGTTCGGGATCGGGTTTAGGTTTGGGTTTTTAAGTTTAGGTTTAGGTTTAGGTTAGAAAGTTTAGATTAGGATTAGGTGTAGGTTTAGGTTTAGGGAATTGAGAATAGGTTAAGGTTTAGGTTTAGGAAATCGGGTTCGGGTTCGGGATCGGGTTTAGGTTTGGGTTTTCAAGTTTAGGTTTAGGTTTAGGTTAGGGAGTTGAGATTAAGATTAGGTGTAGGTGTAGGTTTAGGAATTTGAGAATATGTTAAGGTATAGGTTTAGGTTTAGGTTAAGGTTTAGGTTATAAGCTATAGGTTTAGGGAATTGAGAATAGGTTAAGGTTTAGTATAGGAAATCGAGGTTCGGGTTCTGGATTGGGTTTAGGTTTGGGTTTTCAAGTTTAGGTTTAGGTTTAGGTTAGGGAGTTGAGATTAGGATTAGGTGTAGGTGTAGGTTTAGGGATTTGAGAATACATTTAGGTTTTAGGTCATAGGTTTTAGTTTAGGTTAAGGTTATAGGTTTAGGTTTAGTTTAAGGTTTAGGTTTAGGTTATAAGCTATAGGTTTAGGGAATTGAGAATAGGTTAAGGTATAGGTTTAGGAAATGGGTTTGGGTTCGGGATCGCATTTAGGTTTGGGTTTTCAAGTTTAGGTTTAGGTTTAGGTTAGGGAGTTGAGATTAGATTAGGTGTAGGTTTAGGTTTAAGGATTTGAGAGTACATTTAGGTATTAGGTCAGGGATTTGGTTTAAGTTAAGGTTATAGGTTTAGGTTTAGGTTATAAGCTATGTGTTAAGGTATAGGTTTAGAAATTGGGTTTGGGTTCAGGATCGGGTTTAGATTTGGGTTTTCAAGTTTAGGTTTAGGTTTAGGTTAGAGAGTTGAGATTAGGATTAGGTGTAGGTTTAGGTTTAGAGATTTGAGAATACATTTAGGTTTTAGGTCATAGGATTTGGTTTAGGTTAAGGTTAAGGTTTAGGTTTAGATTTAGGTTATGGTTTAGGTTTAGGTTATAAGCTATAGGTTTAGGGAATTGAGAATAGGTTAAGGTTTAGGTTTAAGAAATCGGATTGGGTTCGGGATCAGGTTTAGGTTTGGGTTTTCAAGTTTTGGTTTAGGTTTAGGTTAGGGAGTTAAGATTAGGATTAGGTGTAGGTTTAGGTTAAGGGATTTGTGAGTACATTTAGGTTTTAGGTCATAGGATTAGGTTTTAGGCTTAGGTTTAGGTTAGGTTTAGGTTTAGGTTTAGGTTTAGGTTATAGGTTAAGGTTTAGGAAATTGAGAATAGGTTAAGGTTTAGGTTTAGGAAATCTTCGAGATTGGGTTTAGGTATGGGTTTTAAGTTTAGGTTTAGGTTTGTGTTAGGGAGTCGAGATTAGGATTAGGTGTAGGTTTAGGTTTAGAGATTTGAGAATACATTTAGGTTTTAGGTCATAGGTTTTGGTTTAGGTTAAGGTTATAGGTTTAGGTTTAGGTTAAGGTTTAGGTTTAGGTTATAAGCTATAGGTTTAAGCAATTGATAATAGGTTAAGGTATAGGTTTAGGAAATCGGGTTCTGGTTCAAGATCGCGTTTAGGTTTGGGTTTTCAAATTTAGGTTTAGGTTTAGGTTAGGGAGTTGAGATTTGGATTAGGTGTAGGTTTAGGTTTAGGGATTTGAGAATACATTTAGGTATTAGGTCATAGGATTTGGTTTAGGTTAAGGTTATTAGTTTAGGTTAAGGTTTAGGTTTAGGTTTAGGTTAAGGTTTAGGTTATAAGCTATAGGTTTAAGGAATTGAGAATAAGTTAAGGTGTAGGTTTAGGAAATCGGGTTCGGGTTCGGGATCGGATTTAGGTTTAGGTTTAGGTTAGGGAGTTGAGATTAGGATTAGGAGTAGGTTTAGGTTTAGAGATTTGAGAATACATTTAGGTTTTAGGTCATAGGATTTGGTTTATGTTAAGGTTATAGGTTTAGGTTAAGGTTTAGGTTTAGATTTAGGTTATGGTTTAGTTTTAGGTTATAAGCTATAGGTTTAGGGAATTGATAATAGGTTAAGGTTTAGGTTTAGGAAATCGGGTTCGGGTTCGGGTTCTGGATCAGTTTAGGTTTGGGTTTTCAAGTTTAGGTTTAGGTTTAGGTTAGGGAGTTGAGATTAGGATTAGGTGTAGGTTTAGGTTCAGGGATTTGAGAATACATTTAGGTTTTATGTCATAGGTTTAGGTTTTAAGCTTAGGTTTAGGTTATAGGTTTAGGTTTAGGTTATAAGTGTAGGTTATAGGTTTAGGTTTAGGTTTAGGAAATCGGGTTCGGGTTCGGGATAGGATTTTAGGTTTGGGTATTCAACTTAGGTTTAGGTTTAAGTTAGGGAGTTGAGATTAGGATTAGGTGTAGCTAGGTTTAGGTTTAGGGATTTAAAAATAGGTTAAGGTTTAGGTTTAGGAATTCGGGTTCGGGTTCGGGGATTGAGGTTTAGGTTTGGGTTTTCAAGTTTAGGTTTAGGTTTAGGTTAGGGAGTTTAGATTAGGATTAGGTGTAGGTTTAGGTTTAGGGATTTGAGAATAGGTTAAGGTTTAGGTTTAAGAAATCGGGTTTGGGTTCGGGATCAAGTTTTAGGTTTGGGTTTTCAAGTTTAGGTTTAAGTTTAAGTTAGGAAGTTAATATTAAGATTAGGTGTAGGTTTAGGTTTAGAGATTTGAGAATACATTTAGGTTTTAGGTCATAGGTTTTCGTTTAGGTTAATGTTATAGGTTTAGGTTAAGGTTAAGGTTTAGGTTTAGGTTTAGGTTATAAGCTATAGGTTTAGGGAATTGAGAATAGGTTAAGGTTTAGGTTTAGGGAATCGTCTTCGGGTTCGAGATTGGGTTTTCAAGTTTAGGTTTAGGTTTAGGTTAGGGAGTTGAGATTAGGATTAGGTGTAGGTTTAGGTTTAGGGATTTAAGAATACATTTAGGTTTTAGGTCATAGGTTTAGGTTCTAGGCTTAGGTTTAGGTTATAGGTTTAAGTTTAGGTTATAAGTGTAGGTTATAGGTTTAGGTTAAGGTTATAGGTTATGGTTTAGGGAATTGAGAATAGGTTAAGGTATAGGTTTAGGAAATCTGGTTCGGGTTCCCGATCGGGTTTATGTTTGGGTTTTCAAGTTTAGGTTTAGGTTTAGGTTAGGAGTTTAGATTAGGATTAGGTGTAGGAATTTGAGAATAGGTTTAGGTTTAGGTTTAGGTTATAAGATATAGGTTTAGGGAATTGAGAATAGGTTAAGGTTTAGGTTTAGGAAATCGGGTTCGGGTTTGGGATGGGTTTAGGTTTGAGTTTTCAAGTTTAGGTTTAGGTTTAGGTTAGGGAGTTGAGATTAGGATTAGGTGTAGGTTTAGGTTTAGGGATTTGAGAATACATTTAGATTTTAGGTTTAGGTTTAGGTTTAGGTTTAGGTTTAGGTTTAGGTTTAGGTTTAGGTTATAAGCTATAGGTTTAGGGAATTGAGAATAGGTTAAGGTATAGGTTTAGGAAATTGGGTTCGGGTTCGGGATCGCGTTTAGGTTTGGGTTTTCAAGTTTAGGTTTAGGTTTAGGTTAGGGAGTTGAGATTAGAATTAGGTGTAGGTTTAGGTTTAGGGATTTGAGTTTAGGTTATAGGTTTAGCTTTTGGTTTAAGTTATAGGCTTAGGTTATAGGTTATAGGTTATATGTTTTGGTTAAGGTTTAGGAATTTGTGTTGTGTTCGGGTTTAGGTTATAGATTTTGGGATTTGAGAATAGTTTTAGGTTATAAGTAAGGTTTTAGGTTTAGGTATAGGCTTAAGTTATAGGTTATAGGTTATATGTTTAGGTCAAGGTTTAGGAATTCGGGTTCGAATTCGGGTTCGGATTCGGGTTTAGGTTATAGGTTTTGATATTTGAGAATAGTTTTAGGTTATAAGTATAGGTTTAGGTTAGGTTATAGGTTAAGGTTTAAGGATTTGAGAATAGTTTTAGGTTATAAGCAAGGTTTTAGGTTTAGGTATAGGCTTAAGTTATAGGTTATAGGTTATATGTTTAGGTTAAGGTTTAGGAATTCGGGTTCGGGTTTGGGTTCGGGTTTAGATTATAGGTTTTAGTTTTGGTTTTGGTTTAGGTTATAGGTTTTGGTTTAGGTTAAGGTTTAGGTTTAGGTTATAGGTTATGGGATTTGAGAATGGGTTCGGGTTTAGGTTATAGGTTTTGGTTTTGGTTATAGGTTATGGTTTTGGGATTTGAGAATAGTTTTAGGTTAAGGTGATAAGTTTAGGTTTAGGAAATCGGGATTAGGTTCGGGTTCGGGTTTTGTTTTGGGTTTTCAAGTTTAGGTTTAGGTTTAGCTTAAGGAGTTGAGATTAGGATTAGGTGTAGGTTTAGGGATTTGAGAATACGTTAAGGTTTAGGTATAGGAAATTGGGTTTGGGTTCGAGATCAGGTTTACGTTTGGGTTTTAAGTTTAGGCTAAGCGTTTAGGAATTCAGATTCGGGTTCGGGATCGGGTTTAGGTTTGGGTTTTCAAGTTTATGTCTAGGTTTAGGTTAGGGAGTTGAGATTAGGATTAGGTGTAGGTTTAAGTTTAGAGATTTGAGAATATGTTAAGGTTTAGGTATAGGAAATCGGTTCGGGTTCGAGATCGGGTTTACGTTTGGGTTTTAGGTTTAGGCTAAGGGTTTAGGGATTCAGATTTGGGTTCGGGATCTGGTTTGGGTTTAGGGATTCAGATTTGGGTTCGGGATCTGGTTTGGGTTTAGGTTTAGGTTAAGGTTACAGGTTGAGGTTATAGGTTTAGGTTTAGGTTATAAGTGTAGGTTATAGGTTACAGTTTAAGGAATTGAGAATAGGTTAAGGTTTAGGTTTAGGAAATCGGGTTCGGGTTAGGGTTTGTGTATGGATTTAGGTTTGGATTTTCAAGTTTAGGTTTAGGTTAAGGAGTAGATTAGGATTAGGTGTAGGTTTAGGTTTAGGGATTCTCTAGTATTATCTACTATTGAACCTAGTATTATCTACTACATACTAGTAACATACAACCAATATTGGGGTACCATACCATAAGCTATAAGAATTTCATGTCCCCCTAAACAAGGTATCCTCCATTGATAACATATATATATATTATAAGTTTTTTATTTTCATTTACATTCTCAAATACATTCATCATCCATCCAAGAAAATTGAAACAAGTACTGTCAATCTATCTTATCTTTCCGACTGCCTTATGTTTCTTTTCACCTTTGTAGCTCTCATATTTGTTGTAGCTGCTAGTTCACCATCAGTAGTCTTCCTAACCAAATCTGTGCAGTCCCTCCATTTGAAGCAGTGGCTGAAGTTACAAGAAGTAGGACTGATTAGTCTTTCCATGTTTTGAAAAAAATCAAATTCTTTATTTTTTACTATAAGTCTACTTATAATTATCATTTTTAGGGCCATTACCTACCAAGGCCCCACAATGATGTTTTTTGTCATCCGTTTGCTACTTCATCAACCCATTCCAAAAACTGCAAGATGAAGTTCAGGAATAAAAACAAATTCTGATAGTTATGGTATGCGTCATGTGCCATTTAGGAATGGTATGCAACATTAAAGAGCTTCATCATCTCTAAAAAAATATTTTTATTTTCCTTTGATAAGTATGAATAGAAAATTCTGATAGTAACAAGAAAAGGAGAAAGAAATTTTGAAGTTAGATGCAAGATCGAAGTAAATAATGTTCTGTTTCAGAAAGATAATATTTTCAGAAAGCACAAGTTCACCAACAAGAGGAGAAACAGTCAACTCATGAACTGACAAACCTTAAAGTTATGGAATCCTGAGTTGCATTCGTGAATCCATCCATTGCTAAGTTAAAAAAAACATAAGCCATAACCAAAAGGAGCATTTGGATGATATAAGATGGGATACATATATATGTATCAGAAAATGAACAGTCATGTTGGATGCAGATATACTGTAATCAGAATGCTCTCTAACCAAAAAAGTAAGAGCCGTTAATAGCTTAACAACCAAAATCCCTTACTTCCCAATCAAGCTACAACCATTTAATCTTAAAAGCCATATGGCTTTGAAGAATATGAAGGAATAGATCCATAGTCGTTCTCCCCAACCTTCATTTAAAGAAAAAATAAAAGGAGATGAGTTACCTATGCAGGAAAAGATGTTGCATTTTTTAATGCATGAACCTTCATTTAAAGCAAAAAAAAAAAAAAAAAAAAAGGATATAAGTAACTGAGGGAAGACGCTGCATTTTGAATGCATGAAATGATTCAGCCCAAACCCAACTTTGATTCAAAGACATACAACTAATGCAGCAGTTTTTAATGTTGGATACTAAGACTCAAGGTAAGATTTAGCCTTTCAATTCTAAAGTTTGACCAGACTGAGTTAATAAAAACTTGCCTATAATCAAAGGAAGACATGGCCCCAAGCTGATGTTCCAACTGCTGCATGGCAGCAAGGTTCTGCCTGATCCTTGCATCAAGTCTACAAATCTGCAGGAATTTCAATTTACTACAACTGAATATCAGAAAATTAAAATGAAGAATGTAGAGAAAGTTTATACTATTGAATACATGTGCATGCTATTGAATGTCAGGTGAGTGGAAAATTAAAGAAGACTCTGCAGTAAGACATACCTTGCATAGTGCTCTATATTCCTTTTAAAGGCACTTCACACAAGCCCTCTCGGCCATTGGTGAACAGATTAATAGCTTATACTCTTAGTTGGATAGTCTATATGGTTTCTGTGATGTGTTAGCTGCTGCACATAGAGAGAGCATGCAGTTCAGAAACATAAAAAAAACTGGATAGTTAAGCCCCAGAGTTATAGAACTCTTTGATACTAAATGAGTAAAAAGAAAGAATATGATGTGTTCTTGTTGTGAGGAAAACCAAGTGGAAAGGCATTGGCACAAAGTTTAAATGCATGTTATCAGTTATCACAATAATACAAATCATTGTTGAAAGGGAAAACAGTATCATTATAATTTCAGATAATTTTCATCTTTAGTAATACATATGCATCTTGATACATGTGGAACCCAGAGGAAATACTGAAATTTCTTGCAAATAAGATGGACCCAAATCAAAAGACATGTTTAATATTGAACTTTGATGCCCGCAAAACAAAAGTGGGCCAAAACAATCAAGAATAACTTGAATTTCATTACATCTATTGGCCCCATATTATAATTTTAAATGCTTTAACTGCAAGAAAACCAGATGGACAGTTAAATCAATTCAATGCTACCTTAGGTTCATTTCATTTGCAACCCTATAAAATGGCCATATTCTTGAATCATCAATGTCCAATGCTACCTCAGGTTCATTTCTAGGCATATCAACATGAAAAATCAAACATGTTATGACCATGTTACTCCATTTAAGAACAGTAAAATAACATATGATCCCACTATTATGTCAAGCAACATACTAGCATATTACTCCAATACGATTAGGTCCTGCTTGAATACCACTATTAAGAACTCACTCCTACAATAGGACCTAAAAGGTCGTAAATGCATTGTTTCAGTTGAAACAAAGATTGCAGACTCATAAATAACAAGATTTGCTTCTTTTTTCTTTTTCTTTTTCCCTTCCTACATCCACAATCAGTACAACAAGGAAAGAAGGGGAAATAACTTTAAACATTTTCTGTTTTACAATTATCATAGGTATGTCTCTGTCCTACCTGCTTGCAATGCACTTAAAACTGGTCACACACACACACACACACACACACACACACACACACACATGGCAGCCACTTGGCAGCTACAATGTATATCGAATTCAATCAAACAAAAAGGCAAGAAGAGAAGAAAAAGATGAATGACTCACCGGGAAGTCCAACTATTTAGGAAGCACTACAAAGTTTGCTCTTACTGCCACAAGTTCAGAATATGAGTAGAGCTTCACTTAAGGAAAAGTAAATAAATGACCTTTACCGACGATGTATGGTGGATGCAAATAAAACCCACCGGCAACATCCATCTTTCTTATAGTGATTTAAACATGAGAAACGAACTTGTGAAATTCAAGGTGTTATAGATTCAAGTATAATTTTTCATGTTTAGTTATGCAAAATAGCTTGAACCATTCACTTTGGTGTGATGGTTTTAACAATTATAAAACAAAATTTAGACAGATTAATTTGCATTAGTTATATGTTAACCGTGGAATTTCTAATCAATATATAAGTGCCTGCTGATCATGCTTTACATTCTGCAAGATTATTGAAGTTTTTCCCTTCATTGTCTTATGAAAGAGATGATTGAGGTTTGTCTTTGGCCACCTAATACACATCTTGGTTAGTCGACACAGTCAATCTGGTGGACCCATGAAGACCCTTAGTTACAAAACGCCTACCACTGCATGATGCTAACCTTATCATCAATGGACTTTAGTGGAAGGCCAATGGATGGAAGATGCTCAAGCTTTTATTTTATAGAAGGGATAGACGCTTTTATACATTCCATTGGCCACCTTACACATGGCTTACTAAATTGATGCAATCAAAATGATGCACCCATCCATGAAAGCCCTTAGCTGCATGAGGGATCCCATTGGTTGATGCTAACTTTATGTTTAATGGATTTTGATGAAGTCAAACATGTTGGGTTGCTATAAATATACCAATGATTCTATGGGCCAACCAAAACTTAAGTGGGCCACACCACAGGGAATATCAGGATGGGATGCATACAATTGAAATTTTCTTGAAACCCACCAAAGGGTTGTATAAAGCAGATATTTAGTTTTTCCCTCCATTCATGAACTCAAAATTTTCATGTAGCTCACCTTAAAATTGAGTTAGCCAGTAGCATCTGCAATGGTAGAGTGCATAATCAATTAGGACTACAGATTGCAGTCCCTAAGTGGAGATGGCCTGGGAGGTTAGATGGTCCTGATCCCTTTAATTTTAGCTAATACTTAGTGTGTGGAAATACTTCAATAAATCATTTAAAGGCAAAAAGTATACCTAATTCTCTAAGCACTGACAGAAAAGAAAAAGAAGTCACCGAGCATTTTCACCAAGCATCAAAGTATAAAATCCATACCAATACCAACTACAATACCAAAACAAAAATAGTTCCCACCAACACGCTTTTCAAGTTCTACCAACCCATTCTCACAGATCCTGGACACTCAGACCTAGTGCAAGGGACTGCTTCAACTTATCAGCCTTCTCTGAATTAAACACACAAAGCGTGTAGAGGCATTTGGAGCACCGGACCTTAAACTTCACGACATCCTTGCTCTTCTTGATCTTAACTGATCGAGCATCTTTCCTTCTCACAGTGTGAAGGAAATCCTTGATCTCGTGGATCTGCTTCGGCATTTCTCAAGGATTTGGAGGAGCTCCTCTGCAATTCCTCCACCAAAAAATAAAGAATTTGCAGCAAAAAACATCATTTTCAGGGCCATTACCTAAAATGGGCTGGCAAAACAGAGATGGCATGGATATACAACACATACATCAAGGTGGACCGCATGAAACAGTGGAGATAGAAATGCCCACCTAAATCCCCAAATCCCCAAATCCCCAAATCCGTAAATCCCCAAATCCCCAAATCCCTAAATCCATAAATCCCCAAATCCCCAAATCCCTAAATCCCTAAATCCCCAAATCGTTTCAATCAGTATTGAGATTGACAGAGATTGAGAGAGAGAGAGAGAGATATCTGTTTGAGTTGGAGCTCCGATCACGGTCCACTGAGAGAGACAGAGTGAGAGGATGCGCGAGAGAGAGCACCGAGAGACAGAGAGACAGAGAGGGACCGAGAGAGAGAGAGAGAGAGAGAGAGAGAGAGAGAGAGAGGGTGTGCGAGAGTGAGAGACAGAGAGGTAGAGAGTGAGGTTGAGAGAGAGGGAGAGAGGGTTTGGGTTTTGGGAGGGGCGGGCGAGCGCGCGAGAGCGATTTTTAGGTGGTTTTTGGGGTTGTAGGAGATGGGTGCGCGGGTGGTAGTTTTGGGGTAGAACGGATTGGCTACTCCCACTGACACCACCTCCGTGGCTGGTGTTCGGTGGGCTGTGGGCCCCACCATGATGTATGTGTTTCATCCGATCCGTTCATCCATTTTTTAATATAATTTTAAGATTTAGTTTTAAAATAAGAGGGATATAAATCTTAGGTGGACCACACCACAGGAAAACAATAGTGATTGGATATCCACGATTTAAATCCTCCAAAGGCCCACTGTACTGTTTATCTGACATCCAATCTTTGATTAGGACATAAAGGCCCGGATGAAGGGAAAAAATAAAGATCAGCTTGATCCAATACTTTTATGGCTCCCAAAAAGTTTTTAATGGTTGACATTCATTCAACACTTTTTCCTGTAATGTGGTCCACTTGAGATTGGGATATAACTCATTTTTTTTTGTAATATCATAAAAAGATCTATAAAAATAGATGGACGACATGGATGAAACACATACATCATGGTGGGGCCTACAGACCACCGAACATAAAAGTTGAGAGGTGTTACCCTCCATTAAAACATTCACAATTATTTTTTGGGCCCACAGAGATGTGGTTCACAAATCTAGCCCATCCATTATGTGTGTGCCACTTGGATGAGGGGTCATACCAAGTTTCAAA
Source organism: Magnolia changhungtana (assembly GCA_030180095.1). Taxonomy (NCBI): domain Eukaryota; kingdom Viridiplantae; phylum Streptophyta; class Magnoliopsida; order Magnoliales; family Magnoliaceae; genus Magnolia; species Magnolia changhungtana. The sequence continues at coordinate 325,649 of JASAUF010000387.1, forward strand.
TGCATCCAAATTTCAGGTGGGGCCCCACCAAGTGCTTTTATATGTTTTAGGCATGTCTTCACATGATTTTAGATGGTATGGACCACCGGAGTTTTGTATATGGCTGATTTTTAGGATATCCCATAATTTAAAGAGGACCCATCAAATGCACGGTGTTGATTTTCGACACACGTCATGATGGGGCCCACATAGCTCGACCTCATGGGGAGTTCCCATGAGCTCGACGAATAGAACCTTTTCCATATATATAATATTTAAAAAATATAAAAACTTATGATGTATTTGTTATATCCACACCGTCCATCCATTTTGAGATATCATTTTAAGTCACGAGCCAAAGAATGAGACAGATAAAAATCTGTAGTAGACCCTACCATAGAAAACAACCGAATGGTGATTCCCACCATTGAAACTATCCTAAGGCCCATTGTAATGTTTATTTGAAATCCAACTAGTTCAAAAGTTTTTTAAAAAAATGGTCGTAGGGCCATACATTATGGTGGGCCCACAGTAATGTTTGTCATCCAACATGTTCATAATATCAAAAAGATATGAATGAAGGGAAAACACAAACATCAGCTTAATCCAAAACTTCTATTAAATGCACAGTGTTGATGTTCGATACACATCATGATGGGCCCTACAAAACTTACATTAATTCTTAGAGTTTCAGGGTGTCAATAAGTTGGGTCACAATTTTGACTAGAATATTTGACCCATTTTACATGTCTAGTCCATTCACTTTATTTTACTGATCATTACCCTCAATTTGACTAGTTACTAACCTCGATCATGTTACATATGAAAAAGATATTGGCCAAACAAGATTGATCAACAATTTGAGTGAATTTTGATTTAAACATCTGAAGTTATTCACTCTTCAATCTGGGCTGATCAGATTGTCCAAAAACAGTTAAAGGTTATTCATAATATCAAAAATATATGAATGAATAGAAAACACAAACATCAGCTTGATCCAAAACTTCTATGGCCTCCAAGAAATTTTAAATGACAGAGGTTCAATCACACTATTTCCTGTGGTGTGGTCCACTTGAGCTTTGGATATGCTTCCTTTTTGTTCTTTAGACCTCAAATTATCTGTTAACATGGATGAATGGAGTGGATAAAATAAATAAATAACAGTAGACCCCACAGAGTTTACTCTAGTAAGGATAACGAGTAACTCACCTAAATGTAGTAGAGAAGGGTTTCCTTAAAACATTTATAATCATATATTGGGTCTGCCTAAATGTGATTCACATATCCAACCTACTCATTATGTGTGTCCCACTTGGGTGAGAGGTCAGACTAAGTTTCAACTGCATCAATGTCTGTGTTAACTTATAAATAGGTTGGATCTCAAATAAACATCGCGGTGGACCCTAAGAAGGTTTTAATAGTGGGTGTCACTATCCCACTCTTTTCTATGGTGTGCCACTTGAACTTTGGATCTGCCCCATCAGTCAGATGCACCATTCCATAGTAGGCCACGAACTTAAAAATAAAGTCAATCCATGACTTGGGTGGGCCACACATAGTTTTAGATGCTATATAGCCCATCTGAGTTTCGTATATGACTGATTTTTGGACTTAAAGGGGACACATCAAATGCATGGTGTTGATGTTGTACACACATCATGGTGGGGCACACACAGATTAACCTCATGGGAAGTTCCCATGAGGTGACCTTATAGTACCATTTCACTATTTTAGGTAACTCCTTCATGGGTGTTACTCTAACCGTGTAGGGCCCACCTTGATATATTTTATGCATATCGACATCGTCCATATATTTTTTCATCATATTTTAGGATGTGATTTCAAATCATAAGAACTAAATAATCTTAGGTGGGCCATACCAATCAAAACAATATGATGAATAACCATTAAAAGCCTTTTGAAGGCCACAAAAGTTTTGGATCAATTTGATCTTTGTAGTTTACCTTCATCTAGATCTTCTTTACATTATCAACAAGTTAGATTGCAGATAAATGTTACTAAAACCTTACGATGGGCTCTTTATAATTTTTAATGGCGAGGTACTATACTATCATTCTTTCCAGTGGTGTGATCCACTTTAGATTTAAATCACACAATCTTTTATACCCGGCCCAAAAATGGGTTGGAGAAACATATGGGCGGCAAGGATATACAATACATCATCAAAATCTAACTTTTGTTATCTAAGTACTTTCCAATTTTTCTTGTCAGAATACAAAATCTAGTTTTCTTTTTTAAAAAATATATTTTTTTACAATTTGACAATTTTTTCACAATTTTGTATAATTTTTAAAATTTTATTTTTCAAAATATCATTTTTTAAAATCGAAATCTCACTTTTATTATCTAACTTTTCAATTTTTATTGACAAAATACAAAATCTAGTTTTCTTTTTTAAAATATATTTTTTTTTACAATTTGTCAATTTTTTCACAATTTTTTTAAATTTTTTAAATTTTCTTTTTCAAAATATCATTTTTCAAAATCTCACTTTTGTTATCTAACTTTTCAATTTTTCTTGTCAAAATACTTTCTTTTTTAAAATATATATTTTTTTACAATTTGTCAATTTTTTAACAATTTTTTTAATTTCTTAAAATTTCTTTTTTTAAATATCATTTTTTAAATCTCACTTTTGTTATCTATAACTTTTCAAATTTTCTTGTCAAAATACAAAATCTAGTTTTCTTTTTCAAAAAAATATTTTTTTTTTTTCAATATGTCAAAATTTTCACAATTTTGTTTAATTTTTTAAATTTTCTTTTTCAAAATATCATTTTTTTATCGAAATCTTACAATATAACTTTTTAATTTTTCTTCTCAAAATACAAAATCTAATTTTCTTTTTAAAAAAATATATATTTTTACAATTTGTCAAATTTTTTCACAATTTTGTTTAATTTTTTATATTTTTTTTCAAAATATTATTTTTTTAATCAAAATAGATGGACGGCATGGATTAAACACATACATCATGGTGGGGCCCATATAGCACCAACCACAAGCCATTGAATGGTGTCAGGGGAAGTAGCCAATTTGTTCCTCTTATTTGTGGTGTGATTCATTTAATTAATCTATGGATATGAATCATTTTTTAGATAGTTCTCTAAAATGATCTCGAAAAATGGATGAACAGTGTGGGTTGATCCTGAATTTTCATTATTTTAGGACTTGTGGGGCTCACCATTGTGTATGTTAATTATCCACTCCGTCCATTAATTTTAACGGCTCATTTTTAGGGTTGATGCAAAAAATGAGTCAAATCGAAGCTGTAGGTGGACCACACCGCATACTAATGTTATAAATTTATTTTTCATTATTTCTTATGGTGTGGTTCACTTAGACTTTTAATATTTTCTTCTTTTTGAGCTCATGCACTGAAATAATATTTCAAAATTTATGGACGGCTTAGATAGAACAAATATATTGAAATGGGCCCTATGGAGCCCCTTAAGCATCGTCAGTCTCTAATAAGATTCTATTGGGAGGTACGTTTTAGAGCTTAAAAATAAAGTCGATCCATGACTTGAGTAGGCCACACCACATACTATAGTTGAGAGGGTTACCCTCTCATTAAAACATTCATAATCATTTATTGGGCCCACCTAGATGTGCTTCATAGATCCAGCCCATTCATTATGTGTGTCCCACTTGGATGAGGAATTAAACCAAGTTTCATACACATCCAAAACTCATGTGGGCCCCACCAAATGCTTTTATATGTTTTAGGGATGTCTTCACATAGTTTTATATGCTATGGCCCACCAAAGTTTCTTATACGACTGATTTTTGGACTTAAAGGGGACACATCAAATGCATGGTGTTGATGTTCTACACACATCATGGTGGGGCGCACACAAACCTTATGGGAAGTTCCCATGAGGTGACCTTAAAGTACCATGTCACTATTTAAGTAACTCCTTCATGGGTGTTACTCTAACCATGTAGGGCCCACCTTAATATATTTTATGTATATCGACACTGTCCATATATTTTTCCATCATATTTTAGGATGTGATTTCAAATCATAAGAACTCAATAATCTCAGGTGGGCCATACCAATCAAAACAATGATGAATAACTATTAAAAACCTTTTGAAGGCCACAAAAGTTTTGGATCAATTTGATCTTTGTAGTTTACCTTCATCTAGATCTTCTTTACATTATCAACAGGTTGGATTGCAAATAAACATTACTAAAACCTTACGATGGGCTCTTTATAATTTTTAATTGTGAGGTACTATATTATCATTCTTTCTAGTGGTGTGGTCCACTTAAGATTTAAATCTACATCATTTTTTATACCCGCTCTAAAAATGGGTTGGAGAAACATAAGGGCGGCAAGGATATACAACACATCATCAAAATCTCACTTTTGTTATATAACTTTTCAATTTTTCTTGTCAAAATACAAAATCTAGTTTTCTTTTTTAAAAAATATATATTTTTTTTACAATTTATCAATTTTTTCACAATTTTGTTTAATTTTTTAAATTTTCTTTTTCAAAATATCATTTTTTTAATCGAAATCTTGTTATATAACTTTTTAATTTTTCTTGTCAAAATACAAAATCTAGTTTTCTTTTTTAAAAAATATATTTTTTTTTACAATTTGTCAAATTTTTCACAATTTTGTTTAATTTTATAAATTTTCTTTTTCAAAATATCATTTTTTTAATCAAAATCTTCTTTCTTTTTTTTTTTTTTTTTCAAAATTATCAACATTATTCAAAGTTCTTAATTTTTTTTCAAAATCTAGATTCTTATAAAATTACAAATTTTTTTTTTTCAAAATCTAAATTTTTTTCTTAAACATTGTTAATTATTTTTCTAACCTTTTAAACCTTTTTTTTTTTTTTTTTTTCAAAATTCATAAATTTTTTTGTTCTTAATTTTTCACCTGAGCATTAGAGACGGTTTAGGACCGTCTCTAATGCAGACGGTCTTTGACAGTCTCAAATGACCACTATAAGACGGCTAAGGACCGTCTCTAATAGAGACGGTCTTTGATAGTCTCAAATGGAAACAGCTGAGGACCGTCTCTAATACAGACTATTTTTGACAGTCTCACAGTACATGGAAAGACAGCCAATGACCGTCTCTAATTGAGATGGTCCTTGACAGTCTCAGATTGCTAGTAACAGACGGCCAATGACCGTCTCTAATACGGACGGTCTTTGACTGTCTCAAATGGCTGCATATCAGATGGTCAGAGACCGTCTCTTTTTCCAGACGGTCAATGACCGTCTTTTATCCTCTGTAACGACGGTTTTTGACCATCTTAAATGATTTATGGACGTTCAAATTTTTAAGACAATATTAAGGACGGTCAAGGGCCGTCTAAAAGTTTAGAAACGGTTTACGACCATCTCTAAAGCGTCTTTAAACCAAGCAATTTTAGAGACGGTCCAGAACCGTCTCTAAATCCATCATTTTTTTCCATTTTTTACGTAGTGAAGGTTCTGACAGTATCAGGGTTGGCGTGACCTCTGACCTCAAATAGCGGACCCCAGTGGGCTGCCTCCACTTGCTCGAACAAGTAGTATTCACCGAAGAGCCGTCCATCAACCTGGGCTTCAAAGAGAACCCTGCGATCCTCATAAACTCCATGAGGTAGTGCCGCCAACTGAGCTCATTTAGCCGGGATCCGAGGATCAAGATCTCGCTTTGTTCGAAATTCCCGGGTAAAGCTTGAGCTAGCGGCGGTGCCTTTCGGTTGCCTTGACCGTGTAGGGCGACTAGGCCCAGCCTCATCAGCGACGCTCTTTTTCTTACCCTTAAGAGAGAGGATGCTAGTGGCGGTGCCTCTCGGCCACCTTGAACGTGTAGGGCGACTAGGCCCAACCTCATCAGCGGCGCTCTTTCTCTTACCCATAAGAGAGAGGATGATGGAGATGGAGAAAATGGCTGAGATAATTACGAGAAAGGCCATGGAAAGGGAAGGAATGGAAAGAAAGAGGGCTGGAGGATTGGTTCTCCATTGACTTGGGTTCCAACAGACGTTGTGGGGGCCTAAATGATAGAGATTGAAGGAGGAAAATGGAGAGATCAGATGGGTGAGGAAGCTTACACAATTTTTTGAGCTTCAAATAGGGATGTGAGAGCTCAAACACAAGAAACAGAGAGGGTATGGAGGAAGGGACTGTTGTGGATGATGGGAATGGATGGGTTGTGGTGGAAATTAGCAGATTGGATGGTCGGAAGGACGATTTGAGAGAGGGGGCAGAAAGTTAAGAGAGAAAAATGGCTTGGAGGGGAGGTTTGTGAAGGAGGTAAGGGTTTGGGAGGGAGGAAGTGGACGACATGCATACCAGGGGATTTATTAGACCCCCAGAGTCGATCGGCCCGAGCTGCGGGCCCGACCCAGCCAAAATCCTAGGAGGCCTCGCCGACCGGGCAACGGCCTCGCTGACCATCTGTCCAGATTTTGAGGGCCTGCCCCATGGACGAGACCCTCCTGTCCCCCAGGCCCCAAAAAAAACCATGGGTCCCACCTTGGGTACCCCTGGATTAATGTGGGTAAGCCCCCGACCCCGATTCGCTCAATTTCGGGCACCTTCAGACACATAATTGCATTTGCAGATCTTTGACTGCTGGGATAAGGTGTATTGTGATCTAGACACATCAATAGACGATCTAGAAGTGATTTGGGATCGACTCGTGAGATCAGGATCCAGTACGAACTCGATCAAAACGCTCGTTTTCAATGAACTTCGCCAAATGGCGAAATCGGGAAAACCTAGGACTGTTTCTATATTATTCTTGCACCCTCCTAAGTTGTAATGCGTCAGTGTACATCGTGGGAACATAACTTAGGTCCAGTTTAATCAAAATCATGCTCTGATACCAACTTGTAACACCCTGAAAATTGAGGGTCGAGCATAACTCAACTCCCAAGTTCCAATGCATCACTTATGCAACATAAATAATGATGATTAAATGTTGTCTGTGTTAGAGCAATAAACATGAGTGAGATTATACTAAAATAGTAATTCATACTCCAGATCAATTGTATAAAGGCAGGCGAAAAACTGAACTGTATATATATGTATGTAGAGGAAACAAAACTATCTCAATCTCCAGAGTATGAACCCATCCGAGTTACCATATACACATATCTATTTTATGTTCAAAAAGTCAAAAATACAATTAAGGAGTAATCCCTACAAGTCTCGTCGATCCTGGCAGTCTAGTCGAAGCCACTAGAATACTGCATAAATGAGAACTCATCCTGGTCCTCATCATAGTCCGGCTCAGCCTCCTGAGTCGTCATCTCATCTATACCTGAGACAGAGTATGGTTAGTGTGTACAACACTGTCCCGTAACGTGGGAGTGAGTAGCTAACTCAGTGGAACAATAAAGAATAGGTTAACATGTTATCGACTCAGTCAAGCAGTAATGATAAAGCAATATAATCAAACACTCCTAACTACTCTTATTAATGCAAGTATGAATGCAATCATGATGTATGCCTTCACCACACACTCCCTCGTGCGACACCATCTTACATTCGCGGCATGCTTGCATTCCTCAGTGCTCCACATCTTCCAGGCACATGCAATGCATGATGAGCATGATTACTGAGTTATTATTAGTCCATTTAAAACAGCAGGATTGGGAAACTAAGGTACCTCCCTTGTATCATTCCCAAACATGATCTATTCTAGGGTCGTCAGTCCTAGTTAATCTAATATGATATTGTGTTTGTAGGTCGCTGCAGAGGCTGCCAGGGCTGTTATACACAATGGTTACACCACTCCCCCATCACCTCTTTAACGATTTATCACTATACAGATACAGGCCTAGTTCATACTCTATACACCGCGACGAAACTCTAAGGCTCACCACAATTTCAGAGTATGCTCGAGGTCACTACAAAGGGCTGTCAGGGCTGTTACGCACAAAGGTTATACCACTCCCCCATCACCTTATCAATGTAGGCCGACAGCACGAATATAGTGTCTCATACCACCATAATCGGCTCACGAGTCTAGTTGCTCACTGGTCACTACGGGGAGGCACGTGGCCCCAGCGTAGGCCGACAGCTCAACCATGGTGTCCCATACCACCATGCCCGGCTCATGAGTCTTAGCCGATCAAGGTACTGTGATTAGCGGGATTCCACGGGTAAGTTTGGTACCCTAGGTTCAAGCAGTAGCGACGAAACATGGTAAACATACACTAGACATATCGGGTTACTTGACGAGCCTGAGTAGATCGAGCGCACAATCAACTGAACGACATGAAGTATATTAGCACTTCGCGTGGCCTAACCACTGTCATCAACTGAAGTACGACTCGGGTTCATCAAACACATCCTACGTGGTGAAAAGAATCTCAACCACGAACTCAAGTCTGGTACTGATTGTCTGGATTATAAACATAGTCTCAATCGCAATTAATCCATATTCAAAGCATGAGGAGTAAAGTATAATAAATAAAGTAATTCAAGCATGTTAACAAATATGTCATAAGCATGTATAAGGCATCTTATAAAGCATGTCATAAAACACCATATAAACAAGTATACAAACGCATATATTTCACAAATAAGCGGTTTAAGTAAATAATCTCGTGGAGGAAATCATACATGTCTCTAAGGTAGTTGAGAATCCCATCTCAACACCTACCTAAGACATCAACATCCAAACACTTACTCTCACAAGCATTTTCACAAACACTTAGAATACACTATTTCAACATACATAGTGTATGTTAGTAAAACATGTATTAGGGCGAGTCCTTTCACCAAGCAAGTGTTTCACGCACATATGATATATTCATACGGCAAATAATTCTGTCAAACACATTTCCAAAATATATACGTATACGGTACTTTCTACAATACACTATTTCTACATACATAGTGTATATTAGCATAACATGCATTAGGGTGAATCCTTTCACTAAATAAGTATTTTATCCATATATCATATATTCATACAAAAAATGATCATGTCAAACACATTTCCAAAATATATACGTATACGATATTTTCTACGAATACCTAGAATATGTAAAATTCTATATTCTACGTCTTTAATCGAAACAGAAAACAGAAAACACTTTGTACATGTGCAATTGCATGCAGATCATGAATCTATCATTATTTAACATTGAAAGCTTTAAAAACTGTAACCTATACACCTAAAGTCCTCACCTTTCACCATAGAATCGCAACGAATACAATAGGTTTGCCAAGCTTCCTTATTCGGCAGTTTAGTAGCCTATAGAATGAAATAGGTTAGCTATTTCATAACCTACAACCATCACACCCCAAAACAGATTAGGGTTAGGGTTTCTTACCTAGAAATGAAGTCGGAATCGCCGGGAAAGCGATGAGAATCAGGTGGTGCAGCTTGTGTAGTGACACGGGATGGTAGTAGGGAGATTGTCCCACTGCTCTCACTCTTTCTCTCTCTTTTCTCACTTCTCTCTCTAGGGTTTCTCTCAAATTCATATGGCTGTGGGAGAGAGGGTTCTAAGGTCCTTACATAGCCTAAAAACTCACCAAAGTAGACCTAAGGTCAAGGTATACTTAGGTTATAACCAAAGTGGCACTCTTCCAGCTCAACGGAGGACTTCTGGTGGGCCTCCTTGAGCCAAAGGTCAGGCTTAAGCTCACTAACTTAGATCTAGGTGGAGTTAAGTTTTCTTTTTAGTCAGATTCCCAGATCAAGCGTGGCAGACCAGTTTCAGTTCAACGGTCAGTGAAACCCGATCTGAAATTCCAAGTATATGGATATGTTTATAAATTTTCCCTGATCCGAGGGTGTGTTTGGGTTAGATTCTGAAGGATTGGTTGCTTACAAAATGATCACAAGTAACGAGTCTCAGATTTCTATTCGAGATATTTATTTTGTAAAGAAAATAAGTGTTCTCACACTCTCTCGCTCCGGACTCAAGCGAACAGCTGTGGGACACTGTCTGGGTTTGATTTTCGAGATGGTTGTCAAGCCCAGTGAGGCGGTCCTAAGTCCTTAACTTCGTATTATTCGGACTCACGATGTGCGGTCCAGACCTGATACGGAGTTTCAATGTGCTCCCAAGAGCAGTCGGGTAATGAGTTTGATCTTAGATTTTAGGGTAACCTAGCGTCAATGATTCTACAAGTTTTGGGTCTTGTAGATTGTATTTGAAGCGACTCAATCGGATTTCATGGCTAATCTAGTTTAGCACTTAGTTAACTCTGTCAAATTTCTAAAGGATTTAATCCTAAGTGATTTCTGGTCGAGGTGGTACTCGGGTCTTTGTACGGAAATTTACGAGTCGTTACAATATTATTTTTTGAACAATGCATTTTAATGGTGTATTTTAATTTGACATTGTCTACTTAGTCTAACACATTCCTTTTCTATATGGCTAGTTAATTTAGCATATGCTGCAATTGCCTGATTGTATACTTTACCAAAAAATATAACACTAAGAATTACATGGAAAATCACAATAGAGGAGATCAATTGCTTTAACTTGCATTTTTATGTTGTCTTCCGTTTCCTGCTTCCACTTTCATCACTAACATCTTTCTCATTCATGACTTCTTGCATATGATTAAAATAAGGAAAAAATTACTGTGTTGCATGATTAGAAATTGGAGAAATCAGAATTTTTTGTGAATAATATGGCTAAGGTTCGTAACATCTGCTACCAAGTAATAAAAATTGACTGCATTGAATCAAAGAAAAATAGAATAAACTGGATTTCTCTCAAAAATCCCTCATTTGAAGCTAGGTATAAAAAAATGGTTATGTAAAAGTAATAGTGGGACCTCATTACGCAATAACAAGGCTGTAATGCCTGATCTGAAAATAAAAAAGGCTTGTAATGAGCCTGTAATGGCTGTAACAGGTTTGTAATGGACTGATAATGGGGGCAATTTTTTTTCTTAAAAATTTTTTTGGACTGTTATGGCCCCTATTGTATTGTCCATATGGCCAGCCGTTATGGCCGCTGTTACTGTTACCATTACTGAATACTTTTATTTGAATCCTCACCCAAGTGCAAAAATCAAGGTCTTGTAGGGATGTGACCAAGTGCACAACTGTCATATTCCCTTTTCAGTATTGACTCCTGTGTTATAGTTCAAATTTTTTAACCACATAGTATATCCATGTTGGAATAGAACGAAAGTGCAAAAGAAGAAGCCCATTCAATCTGATCAATCTACTCCCTGGGGAAGTTGGAAATCAAATGATGCAGGAAATGAGAGGGCTAAAGATGCTAAATCCCAAGATGAAAATTGTAGGAACCAACCAAATGATTCATCTGCCAAACCACATGTTTGGGATAAGGACAAGATGCATGGTCAATCTAATTTTGTCTGGTGTAGTCAGAGCCCAAAGGGTACCCATACGGAGAGATCTTCAGACATTGGTGGTTGGAATGAAGACAGATGACAAGATGAGTTGAATCAACCAACAAGATCTCTTGTTTGGAGTTCTTCCCCTATTGAGAAGTCTTCAGATGATAGCAGTTGGAAAGAAAATAGAGCACACGATTGGTCAAATTGACTGACCAGAGCTCCTGGATGGGGTTCTTTGAGTGCGGGTGACCGAAGAAACCAGAGAAGATGTTCCACCCAGTCACCTGCACTGTGGGGCCTGATGGTTGGAATGCTAATGGGATTCTCACTGCCACTGGAAGATGCTTGGATCTATTCACATGTGAGGAAGAGAAAATTCTTAATGATGTTGAACCAATTTCGCTGTCGACAAAATGAATTCTGCATAATTCCAGCTACAATGACGGTGATCGGCTATTAGATGAAGATCAGTCCTGAGTACTCGATAATGTTTTTCAGCACCATCCTGACAAAGCGACAAAATAGGTGAAAAGATTGACTATGACACAGTTGGTAAGCACGACAAATACCAAGGTACTAGGTGCTTTTATGTTGTCTTCACAAATGGTTTTAGAGTGGATTTCTCTTACCTCAAATGCCTGGTGAACTATGTCAAGGAGAAGTACCTTGATGGTGCTGAAGCCTTCAACCAAAAGTATTTCAAAAAGCACCGCTCAGAGGGCATGAACCAGCAGCAAACGAGCATGAACCAGCAGCAAACACAGTAGTTGTAGATCTAACCCCCTTGGGAAGATAGAACAATGAGTTTGTGTAGTGGGTTTTTTACTGCGCGTTGGTCATATGTATATATTTTCTGTCATCTGCCCATCCCCAAATGTGGTTAACGTCTTGTTTTCCCCTTTTAACTACTGTATATATTCGTCATCCCTCTGATGAATGCACCACCCAATTTGGGAGCGGTTCGACCATCTGGCTAAGCAGTTGGCTTCCATATGTTTAAACAGTTTTTTTTAAAAAAAATTTATCAAATCATTTGAATTAGGAAAAATCACTTTAAAAGGCCTATTTCAATATTAAGTACTAAAAAAAAGTTTTAATAAACGGACCGAAGTTCTTGATCTGCGAGATGTTTGCAATTCTGATTATCAGGATCATTGCTTTCAATTTTAAAGAATGAGTTTCTCTCTTTCATTTGATTATTTGTAGATAGGCACGCACCAAATAATGGGAAGTGACCAATGGTTGATTATGCCACTGATCTTTTCAATATACTTTCTATGGATGGCCTAAGTCAAAATGGGTGATATTTTTGGGATCCATGACAAGCTTGAAAGTTATTCATGTCCACTTTAAAGTAAATGAGTCAATTTCACTACAAGAAAGTAGGCCTTTAGCCTCAATTTTTTAGCCTCGGTTAAAAAAAAAAGGAGGCTAAATATGGATCAATAGGTAGTTTTTTGCTGAGATTCATTTATGTGTGATCTTTTACATATATATTTATGTTTTATTACATTTCATGAGTTTGTAGTTCACCATCATTGAATAGTTGGTCCTTCTTTTTCAAGTCAAGTCATATTTATGTGTATTTATGTGTTTAACATGCGAAAGGATCCAAGAGTTGTCTTGGAATGAGGGTTGCAGATTGGAAAACGGTGGGTCATGCTTTGTTTGCTAATGAACTAGGAGATCTAGGAATGTCTGATGGTTTGAACTATGAGAACCAAATTGATGTTGGATTCTTGTAAGTAAATCATTGCCTTTCTATCTTTTGTAGTTATGTAGGAAAAATGTTTAGGCATTCCCATGTGTGATGCACATGCAATTTACTAGTGTGTGCATGCTCTCACGCACACAGTACAATTCCACACACATGGGAAACAAAGCACAATTCCTGATTCTTTTCAACTTCTTATTTTTAAAAAACAGGTGATTTCCTGCTTCTGCTTTTTGTTTATAAGTAAAGCAGGTTTTTGTTTGATTTTCATTTTTTTACTATGGCAATTGAAGTTATGGCTTGAAGATCATGATGCAGATCATGTAGTTTGTTTGTCTGGCAGGCTAAGCTATACATATTCTAGGGCACTGGCATATAAATCACATGTTGATGAGCATTCAATTTGGTAGGACATGGGCTTTAATTGCCACATATGTTATTGCTCGGGTGTGATGAAAACCCCAATCATGTCATGGAATTCCATATAATTTCTGCTTTGATATTATTCTATTGACACCCAACACAGCCATGTTTAGGTCTTTTAACTTCCAAGGAACACATTGATTTGACATTTTAAGGATTGAAAAAACAACCCCCAATTATTAATATTAATTGTTCATTCTTTATTCATGTCTATCTGTTTGTGCACACAAAAATCTAGGAGATATAAGTTTGACTGTTTGAATTTTCATGATTAGTGATGCTGATTTTAGTTATTTAGTAGGCAGAGGCAGTCCTCAGTACTACTCGAAGCAAGTTCGCTTGTTGTCCATCCACTATTTGCCCTGATTTTTGTGCAAACTTCCATCCACTCTCTTTGGTCCACTTATGCAACAATAAAAAGATTAAAATTGTAGTAATTGCCTGTTTTTTGCTGATCTTATAAACCATGGAGCTGTTCGTGATTCATGGTTCTGCCAGTGTTTTTATTATTAACTCTTTAATGATATTGTTTTGCCAGCTCTTACTGACAAGAATGTTTTAAAAGGTGCTCCACTTCCAAGATTGGCAAGAACAGCTGTAGCTAGCAATGAAGAAATTTAGATTTTGCACACTCGTGACAACCGAATAGAGCTCAGTTCAGGTAGAGTAGAGGCGACGGTAATGGAAGTCAACAACAGTCAGGATGGCAGAGGAACATATCCAAATGCGGCATCAGACATTGTTAATAGGCTTACCACAGGAGGTCAGTCCTTCCACGTTCACAAGTTGAGTGCTAAAATGTTTACTCTCTTGAGTTCAATTGGCAATCTAACGATAAAATAAAAATAAAAAATGCTCAAAAAAATAATAGAGAGAGAGAGAGAAGAAGAAGAAAATATGAATTTACTCACTAAAATATATAAGGATTCACTCACAGTACTTAAAAATGATCAAAAGATCTCATAAAAGGAGAAAAATATTATATTAACTCTTCTCAGCTTATAAAATGATATTTATAAAAAGAAGGAAAGGAAGAGAGAAAAAGAGGAAATGTGGGAGCATGAAATTGGGAGGGGACAAGATGATTGGGTCCCTCTCCAAAGCTATGTCAATTTTCCATCATAAAAAAAAAATAAAAAAAATCCATCTGTGAGTTCACTTTATTGACGTCTTCATGAAATTCAAAAAGTCCACAACACTAAAAGTATGTGAGATATCTAAGCCTTTCTATAACTCAATACGATACACATTATCATCGACTTTTTTCAACACCCAACAAAGGCCAACTTTCTTTGGGTTCAACTTATTACAAGTGCCGTTTGAAAATCATTTCTCATGCAAGTACACCATAACCAAATCGCTTTTAAGGCCCATTAGGCTGGTTGGATTGGATGGGATTGGATGGTATTGGAAGGGATTGGAAGTTAAATCCCAGGATTGGCTGGGTGTGCCAAACAGAGTCGGTGATCTGATCTCAATCCCATGGGTCTTAAGACAATCCACTGACAACACCATCATTACCTTTAAATCCCATCCAATCCACCTTAATCCATTCAGATTTGCCTGAGACGTACATGTTTGGTTCAAGGGATTGGAAGGGATGGGAAGGTTTAATCCCAGGCTTGGCCAGGCATGCCAAACGGACTGGATATAGCAATCCAGGGACATAGAAATCCCATGTATCTCAATACAATCCACTGACAACACCATTATTACTTAGAAATCCATGCCATCCAACCTAATACCATTCAATCCCTTTCAATCCACCAGGCCAAACGGGCCCTTAGCAAACACCGTGGAACACCTATGTATGTTGGCATCCTCTTTATATTTTTTATATCATTTTAGCACTTAACTTGTTAATAGACATTGCTAATTTCTTCTTCTATTGCACCCGATTGGATATCAGATGAATGCTACTAACCATGCATATTTGAGCATTTTACTACCATTACAATAGCTCACATTGTAGAACTCTACATTTCAAATAAAAATAAATCGGTGCTTTATGACTTGTCATTACTCATCAAAGTTACCAGTTATACATTTTTGTATCATAAATAAGAGCGTCACATTACATCTTCACCTTATTTTTTGTAGTATAGACTGAAAGATTTGTGTAAAGTTTTTCTAGTCAAGTAGCTGACTTATTTTATTCGAACCTGCAATATCTTCTCAGGGAGCCAAGTGTATGGATTGATGTGCTCCAAGAAGCTGAAAAGAACGTGCTCAAATCGATAAAAGTTGTGAATGCTCCAAGATGATGAGGTGCTCGAGCTGAAAGAATGAATGATTATGTTCAGATCAGGGCTGAAGTTGAAAATGAATGATTGTGTTTGATTGAATGAATGAATGATTGTGTTTGATTGAATGAATGAATGATTGTGTTTGATTGAATGAATGAATGATTTAATCATGAAGTATTTATCTATATTAGCTTTTACGAGTTATCAGGGTGTACTACAATGGTAAGAGTTGCCATTGCTGTTTAAATTTTTTATTAACGATAAGCATTAGCTACAACTATTAACCGTAGCCCTTTAATGAAAACCGTAGCTCTTGCTAATTTTAGCCTTTTGCTACAGTTCGCATTCTACTTTTCACGACAAATACACTCCGTAGCTGTATATAAATTTAAAACTACGGACAATATCGCTATGGATTTAATCTGTACCTATAGTTTTAATAGCTATGGCTATTACCCGTAGTCTTGTATCTAAAAACCGTAGCTATTGTTAAATTAAGCCTATTGCTACGGTTCTTGCTAAACTTTTAGCTACAGATATAATCCGTAGCTATAAGTATTTGAGGCTACGGAAGCTATGGCTACGGTTTTAATCCGTATCCATTGTTTCCATGGCTACGGATAAAATCCGTAGCTATAGCTCTTTGACCAATGGCTACGACATCAATGGCTACGGTCGTGCTACGGACGATAACTGTAGCCATAGGCTTTTGGCTACGGTTTTTGTCCGTAGCCTTTGCCCCTTTTTTGGTAGTGGTGGGTGATGCATTGAAATTCTTTCCTTCTTTCTTCTTCTTGCATGTTCTTCTCTACACACTTGGGAGTATGTAGGACCCACCAATCAATGGAGGAGATCCTACATAACTCCACGAAGTGAGTCCAAGGCCCCCTACATGCATGTACGTTTCCAAGGTAGACCATTCTTCATAGACCCACCATGATGGATTTTCTCTTTAAATCTAGATTATTTGGGTCATTTAGACCTGAGGTGCATAGTGGGGATAGTATCCCCACCTCAGAATTTCATGGATTTGTATAGATCACATGCATGCATGATTCATGTAAGATGTAGGTGTGATGGTAATAGTGGAGGATTCATAGTGTCAGAATCCTCCATGGCCATTGATCTCTCTCTCTCTCTCTCTCTCTCTCTCTCTCTCTCTCTCTCTCTCTCTCTCTCTCTCTCTTCCTTCTATCTATTTTTCCTATTTTGCTCCTGATGTTGTTGGCCCACTGATGTGATAATAAAAAAAAAGTCCCAGACCCTCAAATTTTGGGACGCCCAGGCCCACTAGACTAGACGTCCATATGTATGTATGATGCATGGGTTGGATGGCCCTATAAGGCATGATTTCTTATTGATTCTTGGATAGATTTGGGTCTGAAATTTTTTTAGTCCATCTAGGTGAACCCCACTTGATGTATCTAACCATTTATCCCTCTGGATATTTTTCCATAGGCTGGAAATGGACAATATATGCTGCTGTCCAAATTTCAGGCCCATTTGCTGCATGGTTTTTGGGCATTGTTTTAAGCCCATTTGTGGGGCTTTTTATTCTTGATTTCTTTGGGTTTTTTCTGAGGCATGGACCCCACCTTGATGTAGGATGGGCCCCACATCATTTAACCCTTGATTGAGGCCTATGGGATGGGACAAAGTGGGCTGCACGTCCAGAAATTTCTGGACAGTCCAGCAATGTTGCATGTTGGTGAGGAGTCTATTGTACCTTGAATTTGGGAAAGTGGGCCTCTCCAGTAAACCCCACCTGCTGTCTATACATGGGATTACCATACCCACCTATTTTCTCAGTGATTTGAGAGACCTATGCCCACCCCATGATGGCAATCATGGGGACAATAACCTTGTATAGTAGCAGATATTTTTTTTTAAAAAAAACATTGCTGTCCAGAATTTGTATCAATTAAATAAAATACTTCTACCACTTAAAAAATTTTAAAATTTTGCAGGGGGATGGTCTATCTATAGTAGGACACCTCTACAAAATTTCAGGGCCAATAAACACCTATACACACCATGGAAATAGCTGAACCGGCCCACTATATTGTGGTGTCTAGATCAAGCAGAATCTCAGGATAGATCATTTTCTTAAAATGAATTAAAATATTTTTAGTTGTCTAAAAATTATAAAATTTTGCAGAGAGGTGTCCCACTCATGGTAGGACCCACCTACAAATTTTTGGGACCAATGGACCCCTGTGCACACCGTGGTAAGGTCTGGACCGGCCCACCATGTTGAGACGTCTAGGTCAGTTCAATTTTCTAGACATACTGTTTTCTTTAAATTAATTAAAATACTTTTAGTTATTTAAAAATTATGAAATTTTGTAGAGATGTTGTGCACCCATGGAAGTATCACCCTACAAAATTTCAGACCTAACAGACATTTCAACTGACCGTGGTGTGGCCGGGAGTTTCCCATCAGGTAGAGACGCCTAGGCTTGGGCGGCCAGCCTTGGCCGGCCGTCCAGCCTACTTTGTGGGCCCACCTAGATGTGTTGTATATCCCATCATCTACCCATGTGGGGTCCTTAGGGGACTTGATCATCTTTCATTTTGGTGGTTTCCAATTGGGGCCCATTTAGATGAGATTTTGGGCTAAATACCGGGGCCCATAGGGCCGCCTACACATAAGGCATCCCTGTCTTGGGCTGCTGCTAGGCCTACATTTCAACGGCACGGTCCACTTGATATATGAGTTGTATGTCCCCCTCTCATCTGGTGGGACCCACTGTTATGTATGTGGGCCATCAAAAATTTCATATACTATAAAATAATTTTGTTGTTGAATTCCAACCAACCCAGAAAATGGGTGGGCTGGAATTTGTCAATGAGCCCAATGATTGTTGCCTATAAATATTTATTTTGGGGCAGTATGGCCCACTAGATTTGAGGAGGTTTTAAATCAGTTATCTTACCATTTTTTTCTACAGTATTATTGAGTGTAATTAAGGCCCATATGAGGCTCATCCAAGTTAAGTTTTAATGGAATGTTGCATGTGATTGAAAGACTAGTTCCTTAGGCCTTGTGGACTAAATCCTTTTAGATAGGCCCATTAATCTTGGGCCAATACCCTCTTGCCTATTGTGATGAGTTTATGGGCTATCATATGCAAGTAGTTAGACCTTTGGCTGTCCACTAAATCAACTACATACTTGGGCTAAGAAGTGAGGCCCAACTCACCAGTATTAAGTGTAAAATTGTCAATGTGGATGAATTAATGGGCTACCCATGAGGCCCACCACAATATGTAGGTTTATAACTTTTATGGTTTGGCCCAAACCTTGCTTGAGGGCCCACCAAATTGCCTATGAGTTGGGCTTTGTGTATAGCCCATTAGGCCATTCATTGCTTAGGCCTTGGGCCTTATTTCATGCTCGAGTAGTGGCGGGCTACCTCTTGGAAATCAATTAAGGTTGGATGTCCTCCTGGGTGATCCTAAGGTAGGCCCATGGGTTTCCTATGGATGATTAAAGGCCCACTATAGACCTTAGGTTGTTTATTTGAGGCTAAATGTGGATGTATGTAGAGCCTACCTCAACGTATGTTGGTCTAGGCTATTCAAGCCTTGGATCGCCCGATCATGGAAGCACTCTCTGCCTTAGGTTGCTGCTGGAATCACAATCCAGTAGCAGGTCCACTTGATCTTTTCATGATATATACACACTCTCTATCTGGTGGGGTTCCCCAGTGAGTATGGTTGGCCTTCATGAGATTATTTCCACATAGCTGGACCTTAGCAGGTCTAGGAAGTCAAACGGGCCAAAAGTTTATCAAAGGGCCTTAGATGTACAATTTTATGGTTAAAACTTTATTTGGTTGTGGGGCCCACCATATTGAGAACTTGTGTACGTGTTACATGCTTATATTTTCTTATAATCTTTGGGCTTAATCAATGCATTCTTTTGGGTCAACTTTAGTGATCACATGAGGACCCTATCTTAGATCAGATTTTTGGGGCATCCCATGGGCCCAGAGTGGGTTGGGACATCCCAGCTTGGCCCAACCACATATTGGGCCGACTTCCACCATTTTGATGGACTTATGGGCTGAGATAAGGATAGTATTGGGCCCTTGGTTGCCTACTTAAATCGCTAGTTATTGGGCTGATGTACTATGGTCCATTTCATCCAAACTTAAACTTATTTTTTTTTGGGCTGTATATTGTGTATGCGGGCTGCCCACCAAGTCCAACTTCATGCATGAATTCTATGGCCATTGGGAGTGAGTCTTGGGCCTTAATTCTCCTCTTAAAGCCTATGTTGTTAAAAGTGGTATTATATATTTTTATGGCCTATTATGAGGAATATATGTATGTGATTACCTTTATTTTTATCTTAAATGTAGGCCTTAGGTCTTCTATCCATATAGTTCATGGTTGATATGCTTTTTCGGGGAATGGCGATTACATGTCCTCATTATGGACCCCTCTAGGCCCGGTTGTATTTAAGAGTGATTGGATAATCATCTTAGACTCTTGTTAAGCTCATTTCTATAATACTTAGACCCGTAGCATGTATACTTAGATTCGTGGGCTACCCTAGGTAAATGGGCCCCCATTCGAAGTTGGATTCCTTAAGGATATTGTCTAAGTACCGAGTCTTGGTTCCTTCTTGGATAGGAGGGATGTAATATACATTGTATATCGCCATATAGTGTGATTAAATTCATCCTCATGACCCAGGTACATCATTGTATGCTTGGTTGACACTATATGTGTGTGGTCATATTGTGCCATTGGACATTTCATGCTACCTTCTTCGAGAGATGTAGTATTCCCTCTTAAGCACGTTGGATGCTTAGAATTGATGCATTGTTGATTATGTGATTCATGTATCTGGCATTGCATAGTATATGGACAATTACCGTCCTTGCTTCATCAGGGGTGTAGCCTCCATAGTTATATCGTGGATGGCTATGATTAGACACCGGAAATGTTATCTGAGCATATAGGGTGCATAGGATGCACATGAGTGAAATTCTCAAAACTTCCATGGCACCAAGGATCTGCTCCAACCCCGTGACCGAGTGAACTATGAGTGCACGAGGGCCTTATACCGTTAGGCCGCAACTCTCACTTTCATGTAGTCAGTTGGATAGGGGTGTGGCCTTACTCGCCTGATGTAAGGAGGTATTGTTAGGCTGAGTCTGACTAGCTCGTGAATGGGTCCGTTACCATCAGGCCTTGATGGTAATTTCCTATTCACAGGAAGGTAGTGAGGTCTCTTATGCTCATTTGACTGTATGGTGTCTGTAGAGCGGCAGTCATCTAATAGTGTAATGAACCCCGGTGATTTCCTTATGATGGAAATGTACTTGATATGTGGATTAGATATGAGCACTGGCATTACTTCGTATTGTATTTGCATCGGCTGTGTAAGCCTCATATTGCTTAGTATTCATGTCAAACATTGGCATGACACCCAATACTCATTACATTATATAGCCTTGGTATGACTTCTTGCATTATTGTATTGCCTTGGTATAGCTTCTTGCGTTCATGACAGCCTGGTAAGGCTGGTGGTGTTAGCTTTGATCATATTTCCTTCCTGTATCCCCTATTATTCTTCTGTGCATTATTATCACACACCTTCACCACCCTCTAAGCTTCTATAAGCTTATGCATGATTGATGCGTGCAAAAGATCCTAGGCAGGTGTCGTAGAGTAATATAGCATGGATTAGAGATGAGCTTGAAGACCTAGTGTTACTGACTTTCTCTCCTTTTCTATTATCTTCTGTATGTCCTTTTGAACCTGATGTAAATTTGTAAAAGTTCAAATTCTTAGTAGATTTTGTGATGTGTGCCTTGTTATTTTCAGATATACTTGTTGTGATCTTGGGTATGCTCATGTTGGAAATGATTATATTATTATGGAAATCCTCCTTGTAGGATTCTAGGATCGGAACCTACCTCAGGAACCAAGAATGGGGTACTACGGAGGCTATCGGGCCAGAATCGGCCATCGGGTTCCTTGTGAGTCCGGTTACCGAGTCTGGGACGTGATATGCTCCTATGGAAAAGGGGTGTGATGATATTAGAAATAAGAGGGTAGGTTATAGAAGTTGGGTCAATTTTTTCACAACCGTGTATTTGTTCAGTTAATTGTGGGCCACCTGACTACTGGACCGATCTGATTCTTGGGGTGATGAATCTACATAGTTGTATCCTTCACATGGACAGCTTGGATATTGTACCCGTGGAAGATCCTGGCCACCAATGTTAACCCTTTTCTCTAATTGCATGTGGATCTTTTTACTTATTTTTAACTGTCCATCTGCAAGTGGAAACTTGAAAGACCACGCTTCTCCCGAAGAGGAGATTTTCCTAGTGTGGAACGTGCATAGTGGGGGCGACCAGACCGATGGTCTGGATTACTTAATCAAGGACCCACTTGTACAAACTGAAGAAATGATGACGCACAGGCACTGTACGTGAATTGTTATGGCTGCACGTCTTTCCTGCGACAATGACATGTACGTAGGCCATCAAAATCATACAAGAGATGGACCAGACCATGGAGATCAAGTCCTTTGAAAATTATAGTGGATCCACCACATTAGATTAGATGAGTTGTGCCTGTATTTTGAATCAGTCTAGCGGCTGTTGTTGAGGCTAAGGTGGACCACACTACAGGAAATAGTGGGCATTGAATGCTTGTAATTGAAAACTTGTTGGGGCCATGGAAGTTTTTGGATTAAGCTTATATTTGTGTTTTCCATTCATCTACATTTTTGTGACCTAATCAAGGTATTAGATGACAAATAAATATTATGTGGGCCCCAACAAAGTTTCAATGGTCGATGTCATTATCTCCATTGTTTTCTCACTATTTTCCGGTGGTGTGGTCCACTTGGAACTTGGATATACTCCAATTTTGGGCTCATGCCCTAAAATAACATGGAAAAATGGATGGATGTAGTGGATAAAACACATACATCACGATGGGGCCCACAGATTCCAAACACCTTGTAGATAGGTGGTGTGTCCCAGTGGACCATCCTGATTTTTTTTCCCCCACGTGATCTTCATGATGTGGCCCACATTTGCATGGATTGGGTGTCCTGCACAAGTCACAAATTGGTTGGACCTATGTAATACTTGCAATTAGAATATATATATATATATATATGTGTGTGTGTGTGTGTGTGTGTGTGTGTGTGTGTGAGTTTAGGTACCATGCGCTCGAGCTCACGATAAGCTCCCGTGAGGTCGAGCTGTGTGGGCCCCACTATGATGCGTGTCGACCATCAACACCATGCATTTGATGGGTCCCCTTTAAATTATGGGATATCCCCAAAATCAGCTATTTACAGAACTCAGGTGGGCCATACCATCTAAAATCATGTGAAGACATGCCAAAAACATATAAAAGCACTTGGTGGGGCCCACTTGAGTTTTAAATGCTACTGAAACTTGGTCTGAACCCTCATCCAAGTGGGCCATACATAATGGATGGGCCAGATTTGCAAACAACATCTCGATGGACCCAAAAAACGTCCCATGAATGTTTTAATGGTGCACGGCCCCTCTCCACTTCTGTATTTGGTGTGGCCCACACAAGTCACGGATTGTCTTGATATGGAATGGTGCATCTGACTGATGGGGTAGATGTTCGAAAAGCATCAGGGTGGGGCCCACACTACTCGACCTCATGGGACGTTCCCATTAGCTCGAGCGCATAGTACCTTTTTCCTATATATATATATATATATATATATATATATATATATATATATATATATATATATATATATATAACAATGGGTGTTTAATCACAGTTGCTTTCCTGTGGGGTACGGTCAATTTGAGATTTGGATCTACCTCATTCTTAGGCTCATGCTCCAAAATGATATGAAATAATAGATGAACGGCATGGATAAAAGATATACATCATGATCGGCCCGCAAAGCACTGTCCAATAGCTACATAACTACAAACATGGTGCCATTGCCGTGAGTGCAAGGGAATCTCTACAATTCCCGTGAGATTGCGAAAATCTTGGCGCGCAAGTCATTATTTTGTAGACTCTCTCATTCTCACGGCTGCTGAATCCCAGTCAATGAGTGTAATCTAACAGCTCATATATAAGCTCGCATTAAAGCTTCGTGCAGCCTTGTGCGCAGGAGACCGGGACTATATATATATATATATATATATATATATATATATATATATATATATATATATATATATATATATATATATATATGGGAAAAGGTACTATGCGGTCGTCCGTGAGGTCGAGCTGTGTGGGCCCACCATGATGTCGTTTGAAGATCCACACCATCAACCAGATGAACGAGCCCAGGGTGGGCCCACACGGCCCAAAATCAGCCGTCAACATAACTCAGGTGGGCCATACCATCGGAAAACATAAGAATACACGCAAAAACATGTAAAATCACTTGGTGGGCCCCACCTGAGTTGTGGATACCACCTGAAACTTAGTCTAAAATTACAGACAAGTGGGACACACATGATGGACGGTGTTGATCATCAAAAAACGTCTTAAAAGGTCCCCACAAATGGTTTTGAATGTTTCAATGGTGCACGGCCCCTCTCAACTTCTGTACATGGTGTGGCCCATAAAAGTCACGGTTTGACTTAATTTTCAGCCGTGTGGGCCCCCTATGGAATGGTGCATCTGACTGAGGGGGTAGATTTTTGAACGGCATCACAGTGGGGCCCACACCAGCTCGACCGTACGGACGACCGCTTTACGCTCGAGCGCATAGTACCTTTTCCCTACACACACACACACACACACATATATATACACATATATATATATATATACATATACACACATATATATGTATATATGTATGTATATGTATACACACATATATACATATATATATATATACATATACACACATATATATGTATATGTATAGATATATCTATATATATATACATATACATATATATATATATATATGTATATATATATGTATATAGATATATCTATATATACATATATATACATATATATATATATATATATGTATACACATATATATATATATATATATATGTATATATATATATATATATATATATATGTATATGTATATACATATATACATATACATATACATATACATATATATATATATATATATATATATATATGTATATGTATATGTATATATATATATATATATATACATATATACATATATATGTATATATATGTATATATATATATATATATATATATATATATATATATATATATATGTATGTATATATATATATATACATATACATATATATATATATATATATATATATATATGTATGTATGTATGTGTGTATATATATATATATACATATATATATATATATATATATATATATGTAGATGTGATATAGAGAGAGATAGAGAGTCACATATACATACCCTCGCGCACCTATGAAAGAGAGAGTCATGCTCTCCTACGCACCTTTGCACACGTGCCATGGGTGTCTAATCTAAACGGTCCATGTGATGCGGAATCCCATGAAACCCCATGTAACAAATTTTCACCCAGAGCTAAAATTCTGGTGGGCTATAGCAAAGAAAAATGCAAATCAAGGGAGGAAATTGTTTTCATTTTTCATGGCCCATCAAAGTTTTAGATCAAAGTAAAACTTGGGCCTGGAGGGTTTCACGAGGTGCTGCTTCACATGAACGGTTCAGATTTTGGATCCCATCACATATGATGGGTTCTCAAAAAAGTTCGTACATAGTACGTACGAACTGGTTCGCAGGTGAGCGTTTCCGTGGATATATATATATATATATATATATATATATATATATATATATATATATATATATATATATATATATATATATAGTTACTTAGTTAGTTAGTTAGTTAGTTAGTTACTTGCTGAAACCAATAATCTACTACATGTTTGACATGGTATTTGGCCTGGCCTAGTTAGCCAGATTACAACATTGTAAAAATTTATCCGTAAGGTGAAATGTTAACTCTTACCAAAAGCGACATTGCCTTTACCTTTGTTTGTTTGTCTTCTTTTGTGGGGACCTAATGATACCGCCAACCTTGAAGATCTGGCATTGATGTATAGCTATCTAGATTTCTGACCATCCAAATCGGTAGGCAGTTTCCTTTGTATTTGTTCTTACTTTTATTTGAGGTGTTGTAGGGTCATGATGCATTGGAGTTTTTATATAGTGCCTTGATGCCCTTGTTTATGTACATGTGGGCCCCATGATCATGTTCCAAACAATTGATCTAATTGGCCTATTGTGGATTGGAATGCCCCAAACATTCTACCAGTTTGGAAGACTTTTAGCCCTCTTCCACTATCGTTTTGTAAATAAATGGTTTTTTTTTTTTTTTTTTAAAGGACACAAATTGTTATGTCAGCAGGCTTATGCGATGTCTTGAGCAGTTTACATATAGAAATCTTTGTTGGGATCTTCCTAAGCCTAGATTTTTGCAAGTTTGGATCTATTCAAATATAAAAAATTGTTGGGGCATCCTCCATTTGCATGTCAGAGTGCAGTACATTTAACTATCTAAGCTCCATGTGTTGTGTCGGCTCAAGAGCCTAAAGCAAAGTGCAAGAAAATGATAGATAAACATCAGTGCCAGAAATTGTTTGAGTATCTTGAGCTAAGTTCTTTGAGTAACTAGATGATGAGTTTTTTCTAAGTTGATATGTCTAATGTAGGAAATGACACAAATACATTCGTAGCATGTTTGGATCAAAAGAAGGTGAATCGTAAATTGGTCATAACTTTTTATCTGAGTATTATTACGGGGTGCACAACCTATCAATTTTTACTGTAACGGGATATTCGAGAAGAATCAACCTATATAGTTGGTCGCGTTAGGACGTTTCTCAAGAAAACACGCACTTCTAGCTTAAAAACGAGATTTTAGGAAAAATATACTATTTTTAGTAATTCTGAATTTTGTAATATTTTCTTATTTTTAGAGTTTTAGATTTTTCATCTTAAAAAAAAATAAAAAAATTTACTCCTAATCATGTTAGGACTCTTCTAGAAAAGGTTTATCTGGGTTTTTTAAGAATTAGGCTTTAAAAGAGGTTAACTATACTTTTGACTTTTATTAGGGTTAGAATTTTATTATTTTTCGTAATTAAAATTTTTGGTTTATTTCTTTCTTTATTAATGGTGTAATTAAGACATACACATTAGAAAATTATTGATTAATAAAATTTTGATTTTTTCTCATGGATTCAAGAAAATATCCTTGTAGATTCAAGGTTTTCCCAGTCCCTTCTCACTCTTCACTACATCACAGACCATGACTCGTAAACAGTTATCCATACATGATATGTACATATGCAATTCAAAACAAATTAAATACCATAATCAATATATACATCAAGTACTTACCCTAGTTCATATAGTGACTCAAAGATGCATGATATACCTCTAAATGGCATCGATCGATGATCTATATATATATCCCTCGTGCATGTGCTCTTGGCTGACCTTTCCTTTTTTATTACTCTTATTTATGCGTGTGCTAAAGATGACCACATGTCTTGAGTATTTGGAAAGGGTCAAGAGTCTCATCTTATTTATCTTATTTATAGGATTTGTTTTAATGCCTCATCATAAAATTAAATCTCATTAGGGTTTATTTGATTGCTAGGGAATCAATTCATTGATTTTTATTTTTTTCTGAAGAATGTAAGAGTTGGGCTAGTATTTCTTAGGGAATGACTAAATTCAGTTTGCTTAACGCATCTGTTTTTGAAAAATCTTAGTCTAAAATTTTATTTTATTTCGGCGGCAAAATGCTAAGCAAATAATTTTTAAGTTGAGAGATGTTGGGGAATCGTAGAAGCACACAGAGACAAATTAAGCAAAGTACTATCAATCACACAACCAATTTCAAACACGAGCAATCTGAATTTTACATGGAAAAACCCTTTCGGGTAAAAACAACAACACAAAGCGACGAGTAATGTACTATGAAATAAGAAATACAAGAGATAGTTTGTTACCGATTTAAACAAGCCTCGAATCCACTTCATAAGCCCTAACTATGTGAAACTGTTATAAACGGATTTAGAAAGCCTAGAACTCCACTTTTTCTTCCCAGATGTTGATTACACCCACTATATACAACATAACATAGTATCACAATCAAAATAGGAAACAAATCATGCACGTATGCAATTTTACGCGTGCACTCAATGATACTTTCGATGGCATCGAATACTTTCAATGTCATCGAGTAAAACACCGAATTATTCCGGAAATAAAACATGAATTTTCTGAATTTTTTTCGTTGGCAATGACATCTACTCAATGGCATCAACGAACCCTGCTATTTATAAATTTAAGAAATCTACAACAAAGGACAGAACACTAAAGGGATTCGGCAGCTAAACGCTGCCTTAGTGTTAACCTCTT